>PTEX01000264.1:229593-258863 GCA_003342815.1 Eudromia elegans | reverse complement strand
GCACGCGCGGGCGCGCGCCGGCCCTCACGGGGGCGCGCGCAGGGGAGGGAGGTGAAGCGGAGGGTGGRGGGGGCGAGCGGGCGGGCACGCGCACGCTTGGAGGTGGGGGCACCCATAGGCTGAGGGGGAGCGCGGCCGCGCGGCGCATGCGCTGTCAAGCGGCCTCCCCCCCACCGCTTTCACCTCAGAGCGCGGCGGGGCCTGGGGGGGGGGGGGGGGGGGGGGGGGGGGGGGGCTGCGCATGCGCGGCGCGCGCAGGGCTCAGGTGAGGCGGCGCGCGCGGGGCTCCGTCGGCGCGGCCGTTAACTCCGCGTCGCTAATTAGGGAGGCCGCCCTAATTGCGAGGCAGCTGCGGCGGGCGGGCCGTGGTGGGGCGCTGCGGCTAACCCTGCCCCACGCCTCGCTTCCCTCTCCCACTCCCGTAGCCGGCGGGATAGCCGTCGTAACGGTCCTAACGGTCACCGGAGAGGTGAGAGGATAACGGCCGTAACGGCCCTAACGGTCAGTTGAGGAGGGATAAACGGCTGCCGTAGCCCGCCAGGAGCCAGGTAGGAGCCTGGGAAAGGCAGGCGCTGCCCAGCCGCAGCCGTGGGAGCTGCTCGCTCCTGTTATGTGGTGCCAAACCCCAGCCCGCACTTGTTCCAACCTCCTTCCCCTGCCACCGAGATACTAATAACTGCTCAGCTCTGGCCTGCGGTTTGGTGTGTATACCCACCTGAGGGCCTGGGCCTGCTGAGCGGCAAGGGGGGGGGGGCAAGAAGGAGGTTTTGCTCTTTTCTTTCTTTTTTCTTTTCTGCCCTTTTCTGTGTGATCCCAGCATTGGAGGGGTCTTGCGCAGGGCTGTGGGGTCAGCGCTGCTGCTTGCTTTCTCCAGGCTGGTACTAGGCTGCTGGGGAAGTTGCAAAGCCTCCTCTGTAGCCTTGAAAACCACCGCTGAGCGCTGTGTAGGAGGGAAGAGCCCTGCTGTGGTTTAGGTTTGGCCGCTGTAAAAGAATTAAGAAGAGTAGCAGAAACAGGAAAAGGGGGAAGGGCGCTAGCCCTGTTCTCTGGTTGTCTCTGCTGCCCAGGGGCTTGAGGAACCTGTCCTTGCACCATGCTGCCCAAGCCCCCCATCCTATCCTCAGTCCCCAACCCCTACTTTGCCTCTGGTTTGTTTCTTCATCTCCTGTTCAGTTTGGAGGGAACTTGGCACTTGGTTCTGAAAAATAAAAATCCAGCCCTCCCCTCCCGAAGCTACCTGCAAATTTCCTTGCCCTGCTCTTCATTACTGAACAGAACCCGCTGTGCAGATCGGGACTGTCGGAGTTCGCTTGTAAATCAAAGGGGCAATGAAGGCTGGGGGAACCCCATGGTGGGATCGGAATGATGTTGCCAGCTTCCCTGCTTGCCCCAGCAACCCCTGCTGCAGGGGCATGGGAAAGGAGCTGAGCACAGAGCACTTTGCTCCAAAGAGCCCCGTGGGAGCAATTACCAGCGGGTCCAGCTCAGAGCAGGCCCCAGGCTGTTCTAATCTCTGCTGGGACTATGTTTAGCTGGAGGGGGAGGGGGCAGCCCTGGAGATGTTGGGCCCTGAGGGAATCCTCGCTGCTCCACCTCAGCTCAACATTCTCAAGCACTGCAGCTTCTGGAGAAAAATGTTCCCTCCTCTGTGGGGCTGCGCCTGCCGCTTGYTAAAGTGGCTTCCACACCTTGAGTCTGTGGCATGATATCCTGAACTGTCAACTGGAGAATGCAAGGGGCCTTTTCTGTGAAGGGTGCTTCAGAGGATGGTGGTGAGGGTGACTTTCCTACCTCTAAATACAAGCTGTACAGAGTTTAAAAAGGAAATGCTAAGTTCCACTTCTCAGTGGATAGCAGGGGAGAAGAGGAGAACAAAGAGAATCAAGTGCAAACATCCTTGGAGTCTAAAGACCTTCAAAGACGATGAATGGTCCTGCTGTGGTCCATTGGTGTTGGTGGTGACTTAGAAAAGAGAGGCTGATGACTTAGAAAAGAGGCTATTGCAGAGGAGCGTGACTCTCCTCAGCCTCACGGTGTGGCCTGGCTCCTGGATGCCTCGATCACCCTGCAGTCGTGCGCTCTCTTCCTCATCTGCTTGGCTGATGGAAGGTGGCAGCTCCCAAGGAGGAATCCAGGTGCACTGCTGGCAGTGGCACCCAGCCCTGTTCCCATAAGGGAGCCTCACTCACCTATTTACATCCCTGTCTTTGATCTAGCTTTTGACATGAAAAGACATGTCAGGCAGGTAGAGGGAGACAAACTGAATGCAGCCACAGCTCCACATYTCTGCTTGCACATGAACTGCGCCCTAGCGCACACCTGCCTCACAGCCGCAGATCCTTATCGCCCCTCTGATTTCCTTGCTGTCATCTCTGCTTTCTTTCGCTGTTGTATGGCTTCTAGAGGCAACTTCCTGTACCTTGTTGCTTGCTCAGTAGGATCCTGGAGCATGTTGACCCCTTCTCTCTGGCATTCTCCTTGTCTCTGAAATAAAACCACTATGGGAAATGCCTGCATGCTTTCTCCTTATTGCATGCAGTGTTGAGAGACAGGCGACAAATATCCTTATTTTCTGCCTGAAATCATTGCAATGTTTCAGCAAGCAGCTGTTGCAGCTCACKCCAGAAGTCTCTATGCACTTTTTTGGAAAAAAGATCTTTTTCTGCAGATCAGCTTAGGACTTTTCAGGGTGAAGAGTACAATAAAATGTGAGAATCTTCTGACCTGGCAGACAATAGGATACAGCATTGCTAAGCGCTTTTTTTTTTCTCTTCTCTCCCTTTTTTCTAGAGGAAGATGTTCTAAACTTGCTGACAAAGCAAATTTAACATAGACTTGCTGAGATGCAGCTAACTTTCTTGTCAGGGAGACCACTAGGATCAGCTGCAAAGCAGTATAGGATGGGGAAAAAAAATCAAACCAAAAGGAGCTCCCATTTTTATCAGCATTTTTTTTTTCTGTGACATAAGCAAGGTTCCTGGGTTTGTGAAGCTGGGCATTCTGGAGTGGTCCCCGAACTGCCTTTTCTGCCTGTGGCTTTCAGGTAGAAAAGCCAGACTGGAGTCTTCTAGTCTGGGAGGTGTCTGCCCAGTCTGAGGGCTGCAGTCCTGTGAACTGCTGCTGTGGGATGGAATGGAGTTTATGAGTCTTCTACTTTACTCAGGCAAGGATGATTTTCTGCTGTCAACAAGGATCWTCTGAATTCCTGTTCTGATCATTTCCTGGGAAGATTTGTGACAGCAAGCAAGCCAGATTAAAGCCAAATGATTCAAAAAAATGCATTTCAGGAAGAGAATGACAGTAAGATCTCTGCAAGRGGATCTCTTGACTTGTGGATATCTGGTGGTTGGGAAGAGAGTAGTATCCATGTGTATATATAGTCCAGACAGGGTAGAAACAGTTAGAGACAGAGTCCACAGCACTTTGAAATGTTTCTTTTCTGGCAGYTGTCTTCAGAGTGACCAGCTTGAATGAGGCTTAACTAAGGCAATCATCAAGGAGTTCTTTCTATTCTGAGAAAGGTTCTTGTACTAGCCCTTTCTTTCTCCACAGCCAACAAGATGATGGGCTCCCTTTCTGCTGTGCTATGTGTGTCCTCCCACTTTGTACCAGAGCAGCCTGGCAGTGAAAGGTGACTCTCTGCGGCTTGTTAAACCTGGTGACAGGGCTGGCACTAAGCAGGCCCAGGTGAAACAGCATTAGCCCTTCTCTGCAAGCTTTGTGTTTTGCCACAGCTGCCCAGACATAACAGTTCTGCACTGGGAACAGCCTAAACTGTGTGTGACTTGACATCAAGGAGCTTATGAGGTTGCTTTTGCAATCAGGATTCTTTTCACCTTCCCCAAGAGAGAAGAGCCTTTGGAGCTTGATGCTGTGCAGAGGCACTGCAAAGAAAATCTGTGCCCCAGCTAGGAAAATAACAAGGATGAGATAATAAACCAAGGCACAACCCAACCAGTTGAGCCTCAAATCAGTGGTTTATCTGTTGGGCATCCTGCTCTATCCTGCATGGTTGAGGGTCCTCTTGAGCAGGGGGAAAGGAAGCAAAAGGAAAACAAAGGGCTTTTCCTGCTAGCCCTTGTCACAGGAAGCCCTGTACTGTCTGAAGGAACCACCACCACTGAATGGAGAGGATCTGACTTTGAGTCTAGCAGAGCAGAGTAGAAGTTCAAGCAGAGGAAGTTCCTGTTCCCATTCTCTCTTCTCCTTTACTAGTCCACTGTAAGGCCACAATTAAAGACTAACCATTAACTAACATTGCAGAGTTTAAAACCACCAACATCTCCTTTCGAGCAGCAGGATGTTTGCAAAGGKGACAGGCAACAAACAAGCATCATAGAATCATAACAAGAGTCATATTTGAGAGGAAGATATTTTAAGTGATAGAAATATAAAGTCTCAAGAGAGGCTTATTTGTCAGCTTTGTAGAAATGGCTTTATGAGACTCATCCCTATGAAAGACATGTTTGAATTCACATCTCCAGGATAAACTCACCTTGTTCAGGCTTAACCCATGCTTCCTTCCTGTTCTTGCCTCTGTTGTGGATAGGAGTATTTTTAACCTAGAGCTTCAGAGGCATCCTGCACGCTTGCTTTCCTAGCCTCCTCCTGCCCTTCCTGCCTCGCTGCCCTTCTCCCTGCAGCTGAAGAGTCAAAATTCATCTTGCAACAGGCATCTCCCACTGCTTCCATGTTCCACAGTACCCAACGGTTCCATTTGGGACACTCATTTTTAGCATGCTCAGGCACAGTTTTGGTTTGTCCAAGATCAACTGCCGACCTCTGACTTGCTCCAGATCCAGTGCATGGATCCTTAACACTGGTTTTCCACCGGCAGTTGAGCTCAGCTTCAGGAGAGGGTTTGAGATGCAGTTATGGGCCCTGCTATATGTACATCTGATTTGTCACAGTGTCGTCTCACTGCCACAGGGACGTCCTGTCATGGCTGTGCAGGGAGGCAGTAATGATGCCTTGCAGTGTCCCGCGGACCATGGCACATTCACACAAATCACAGAGTCTGATACTGTTATCTCTATAATATCTGCTTCAAGAGTTGGTCTTTATTGCAAAGACAGTTTAGCTACTGGCTGCACTTTTGAACTGTTAACTGTGGCAACGCTTTTTACTCTCTCGTGTTCCTCTTGTTTCTGGGGAAGTGCTCAGCCATGAATAAATGCCTTCTCTGCCAGGTCCTTTCTCCATGGATTTGTTTTTTTGTTGCTTTTGATGGCTAGGAAAGGCAAACCCAGCATAGCTGTGGTGAACATGAGGTTAAAAGAATAACCATTGCATTTTTATGAAGACATCAGATGCTTCATCTCTGGAAGTTTGTTCTGCATTACCTAGCTGGGGTTTACTTATGCCCCCATTGCTCACCCTGATACCCCTTCACTTGCAACAGTCATTCCCTGTTTTACTAAGCAGAAACCCAAAGCAGAGAGTTGATTATTTCTTAAGTAAACCTGAACTGTCTCTGAGACTTAGTGTAAGTCAGAACTGGCTGGACTGAAATCAGCTGAGTTCTGCTGATGGAAAACAGGCATGTGAGGAACGGCTCAGCCTCCAGTGCCTGGCGAGGAATAATTAAACTGAATCTCTCCCTTAGAAGCACTAGTCCTCAAATGCTCCCCTTTGCCCAGGCCAGCTGAGCTCCAGCCTAACTTAGGATGTTAAAAACTTTTTACCCACTTCCATAAGTATTTTTTTCCCCCCTCACCTCCTTTGTATTTCAGGACAAAGACATTGTCTGCTCAATCCACTTGGATATAAACAGCACAAAGGAAGCAATAAGGAAACTCCTCCCTATCCCTTGCTCTAACCACTTCAGACATGCTGCCAGCTTGCTGCAGGGTACAAATTATCACAAATTTGGGGAGCTTCTTTACCTGGAGAGCCTCATCTCTGGCTCATCAACAGCTGTCAGGGAGAAGATGCACATTTCTGTGAGACAGCCGTACTACAAATTACAGCTGCTCCAAAGTGCCAGTCTTCAGTCTCCTCTTCACAAATCAGGTAGGCTGGTTATCGATTAAAAGGGAGGGAAATCAGGCAGTTTCCTGTTTGTTTATCATGAACAAAAGCTTGTTTGGCTGGTCTGAATGTTGCTAACAGGCTGGCCRGGCTGCTGTGGGTAGTGCAGAGCTGAGCTTTTCCACCAGCGTGAATGGAAGGAGAAGCGGCAAGGTGACGTATCCTTGGGAAAAGCAAAGCAAAGCTCATCAGGTGGGTGGGGAGTTTTCACCTCCATTTGTAGAGCTTTGATGTGTGAAGGTGGCAACTATCTGCTGCTCTTTGGTCTTTTGGCAGCTCTTTGCAGCTGAGAGGGCTGCAGTCACCCTCATAGGGGGCCGTGCAGTAGCTCTCACATTGTCCATTATCCTCAGGCCTTGCCCCCAAACTCGTCCTCATAGCCTAGTGTTCTGCATTCAGAGACAAGTGGGCATCACAGGATTACCAGGCCAGCCTGGCTCAGCACCTAAACCTTTGTACCTGCCTGCCTGAGTCCTCGTCCATGCGGTGCTGTCAGACACGCGTCATGCCAGACTGCGCTTTCCCTTCTTGCCTGCTTTTGTGTTCGTTCTTGTCCACTCCTTGTTCTCTGACAAGGGTAGGGTGACCTCCCTGATCCCCTGTCCCCATAGGGAGGCTGAGGGACACCCTTTGGTCCCCATCGCCCTCCGTGGCAGCAAAGAGCAGACCTGCTGCTGCCATCTGCCGGGAGTGCAGCCTGGCCTGCCAACCTCAGCTGCTCTCACGTTTTAGCTCTCCAAGAAAGGTGTACGCCTTCTCCCAGATGTTCTTTTTGGCTAACGGAGCCAGCTGTGGTTAGTGGCAAAGCTACAGCCTTCATCAGTGACCCACAAAGCACCCCTGCCCTAAGGCTGATGATAAATGTAAGCATCTGGTGGGAGATATAAAAATCAGGAGTGCCTGTTGTGAGCCTGGTGCGAGGCAGTGTCCAATGCTTTAAGAAGCAAAAGCCTTAAAGAGGGAAATTTATTTCTGACTAGCGAACACTCAGGCAGAGACTGGGGGAAAAGCCTTTTGAGTACCTTTTTGGGCTCTTATAGCTGAGTTGCCTAAGGAAGGGCATGCTCTTTCCAGCTTGCTTATACRTCCCAGTCCTGCTGGGGAATTGGCCACTTTATGCATCACGCTATATCTGTCCTTCCTCCAGAGAAAGCCCATTTCAAACTAATGGATGGGGGAGTCAAATAGACTAAGTTCAAAGTGTTTTGGCAAACAGGTGGCCAAAATGAGAAAAAAATGACCAGGAAAGCATTCTGTCTCCCCTCAAAAAAGCAAGTGTTTTAGCATGGCTATGATCTCTGCTAAACATCAGAAGGCCCACACACCAGAGATCTGTTCCTGCTTGCCTGACTGCAGGAAATGCTTCAATCAGAGCTTGTGTCATTTTAGACAGCGGGAAGCTCAAGAGCCAAACCACAGGCCCACTGGCTTTCTGTTCACAGAAGCTAACCCAAACTTTCTCTGCCTCCTTTCAAATAGCATCATGCAGCTCTTCCCACCTGGGATCAGGGCTTACCTTGAGCTGAAGCACGCATCTAGCTCACCGGGAAGCCGTGGCATGTGGTGCTCATGGAGTGYTCCATCCTTGTGGCCAGTGGTGCTCCACCAGTCATGGTCACAAGACAACCCCCCTCTTAGTGTTTAGAGTGAGGTGAAGTGGCAGATCCACAGTTTTGGAGCTTCTATCAAGCACAAGAGCCCCAAAGAGCAGGCAGCACTAACTAATAGGGGCAAGGCCAGTGGAGCAACAGAAAAATCAGAAGCCTTGGGCCTGATTCCAAACAGATCAAGTAGATCAAGTCTCTTTTGCCGGGCCTCTGGCAGGGCAGATGAAGACCCACAGTAACAAAATGCCTCTTCGCCCTCTGTACAAGCCACGTGGCTTGACCTTCTCTCTCACCTCTCTATCCCAGGCAGGGGCTGTTCCATGAGAAAGTTTTTCTTACTGGGTTATTAAGAGCAACAGGGTTAGAAAAAGCCAGACAGAGGGTGTGGACAACTTATTTGTTAGAGCAGCACAAGCGGTCTGCCTTAATCTTACCCCAGCCTGGAGCTCTTTCTATTGCCCTGACAAGTACAGCACTGAGAGCAAGAGCTCACTCCCTGCCAGCACCTCCCAAACATGCCAAGGGAAGGGCCAGCATCCTGGCAAGAAGAGAGCATTCAGCCTTTTAATCCCTTCAGTCCAGTTTTGGTCAGGAAAGATAGGGAGACTGATCTTTTGCTATGCAATGTTGACTCTTTTTTGTTATTTTGAGATTTTTTTTTCCCAAACCAAGGAGCCGGACAGCACCTGACCCATTTAATAGAGGATGCCTGGTATTGACAGTGCTCGCTCAGCCTTGGGTAGCTCAGAGCAGCCATCCAGCAAGTGAAAGGCTCTGCCTTTCCTCCCCCAGTAACCCTATGTAGGCCACACAAAATCAGGTCCTGATTTTAAGGTCACTGTTCCCTATCTGGAGCCAGATGGGTAGAGGGTCCTCATGGTCTCCAAGGCTGAAGGACAGCTATAAACACAGTATAAACAGCAGGTTCAGCAGGCATGCACCAAGACAGCTCCAGCTTCAAGATCAGCTTTGAAGTCTGATGAGTTCATGGCAGCTTTAGGCATTAAGGGAGGCAGCACAAGGGTAACGGTGCAGTTAACAACCAGGGAACATTTGTGAAAAGAATTATACCCAGAAACAAAGGAAATGGTGATTAATCAGACCCAGGGGCCACCGTTAGAGCCTTCAGACACCTTCTCCAGAGAGGCTAACAGCAAAAGCAGCAGGAAACGCTCTACACTCCACTGAAAACAAGACTGGAGGCAGAAGTAATGCAGAGCTACAGAAGCTGAGAAAGGATTTCAGATCCACTGTTTTGAGCCCAACATCTGGCACATGGAGCTCAAGAGAAAAATGCAGGAAACACTAAGGGGCTTTAAAAGGAACCTTGGGAGAAAAGTGGAAGCTTCCTTAAAACTGTCTAAAGCAATAAACTAAAAGAATAAAGAACAAGAGCACTGTAGAGGGAAGAGGTCTGGAAGTTATTTAGGMGTTATGGACCCAACTGCTCAGCTGTTTAAAATACTTTGCAAGCTCAGGCACCTCATCACTGCAAGCACATGTCCTGCCCAGCAAAAAAAGCAGGCAAGTCTGTCCATTTTCCAGACAACAACCCAAAGTGACTGTGTGATGACAAAATGAGCCCACCACTTACAGAAACCTTCTCCACAGTTCAACATGGTCAGGATAGCGATGACATCCACTTGAGGCTCCGCTGCCTAGGGACAGTGACACTCTACGAGCACTGTGTTTGCAGGAAGGGTGGTACTGGGGTGCCAGGGTAGGTTTGGAGTTCACCATAGCCGCTGTCTGGTAGAACACTCCTTTTCTGATGCAACACCATGCTGTTGGGAAGCAAAGAGCAGCCTTGGAAAATATATGTACATGCAGTAAACAGCTCAAACCATGCAGGGAAGAAAATGAAAAGTCCTCTGGCTGCAACTGCCTACGGAATGCGTTCTGGCTTTGTGGAGGTAAAGAAAGCCGAAGAGCACTTGGGAAGTGACCAATCCAGCACTCTCATACCAAAGTATTCTCAGCCTTACAGTGTTGCAAGTGTGAGCAATTCAGTCTAAAATAATTATATTACAAGATTTAAGTTGTTTGGAGCAAGACTGCTTTTATGTGCTGTGTTACTTTTATGAAAATAATCCAGCACAAGCATAAGGTCTTGCTCTACTGACCCAAACTTCAGAAAAATCCACACTGCTAGGCTTGGGACCATGGCATTTATTGAAGGCTTAGTTATACAATCTCACTCATCACATCCTCCTTGCAATTCAGATTCTCTAAATAAAAAGAATACTGATGTAACAGAGAATTCAGCCCACTTCAGACTGACCTGAAGTGTCAGGTCAGCCCTTCTTTGTCCGAGGCATCATTTGGAATAGAGCAGCCACCAGCTACTGACCTTGGTGAAATAACCAACGTTGCACAACAGGGCAAGCACCAGCAAASTGTGCAGCAGAGTGTGCAGGAGAGSTGGAGATGTCCCTCTTCTAGCATGGGATTGAGAAGTACTTCCCCCAGAGAAAGTAGCTTCTCCCTTCAGTGCTTAAGGGGATCTCTGCTACTCTCCYCTGCAACCACAATCCCCTCCATCTATGCCTTGTGCTAATGGTGGTGCAGTTCACATAGGCACTGCAGAGCTGCTGCTGTCCTCTTAGCTGGAGAAACACYGGCTCAACTGAAGAGCAAGCCACGAGCATCTCTGTTCTAGGGCAGGACATGCAAGTCTAACAACCCTGGCTCAAACAGCCTAAAGGCACTGATGCATCCCTGTGAAACCTGACCGATTTGTTAATCCTGAGGCCAGGAAGACCTCTGGGGTATTTGTTCATCCCAGAATTCAAGAGATGAGAACATTCCCCAGCTTTGCTCTTGCTGCTCAAACCACCTGAACAAGGGCAATTCTCAAACTAGATGGATGGTCACTGCAGCCAGTGCTCTGACCATACATGGGAGGAATGCAAGTTTGTTGTCAAGAGTGTTCAGTTTTATTTGATTAACTCAAAAAGGGCTGGATTTTAATTTCCTCTCTTTTACCCAATCAGGAAATTGCAATGATTCTTTTGGAAAGGGCTGATCTGGTAGGTAGAAGTGATCTAGCTACAGCTGCAGAATCACATTCACTGGGGCAGCTGGAGGAGCACTGACTGTCCGGAGGGCAGGTAGGTGACGTTGCGGGACCGTGAGAGCTGGTAAGCGATGTCTTCAGCTGCCTCCAGTTTGCGCAGCTCGATCAGGCCATCGCCTGCAGTGGCCAGCGAGTTGGCAATGAGCTCAGCTGCTTTTGAGTCTCCTTCGGCAGAGATGACAGCYGCTTTCTTCTGCTGCTCAGCCTGCACAGAAGAAATGAGACTGGGAATGAGCAACAGAGAAAACAAGAACAAAGCAGGAGAGGGGAGATGCTATTGTCACACRGAAAGAATAAATTCCCACTTCACCACAATACTGCCTTTTTTTCTTCCCCAGCAGGAAACTTAAACAAGAGTAAAATAGAAGGTGATTTTATTTTAAAGGTTCATTCTATTTGACTTTTTTTTTTCTCCCCCACTTGGGAGAAGAGCTTTAAAATTCACCTTAAAAACAACTTCCCCTCCCCAAACACACATAGATTTAGGCTTTATCTATCCAACAGTCATGTGCCAGGGTTGTACAGGGAGCAGTTTATCACCATTTTGGCCCCAAGCAACATTTGAAGTGTTCACTGCTGGCTAGACTGGGAGGAAGATACCAGGAATTGTTTCCAAGTCAGTCTTGCATCAGGATAAGGTACCTTTTCCACAATGAATCTGGCTCTCTCTGCTTCTTGCTGGGCCACTTGTTTCATTTCAACAGCCTCTGTGAACTCCTTGCCGAAAGTCAGGTGGGTCTGTGGGACAAATTGAGCAACAAAGTCCATAAAACTGACAGTTTCCAGCAGCATTGCCAAGAACTGCACAGCTCCCATGTGCTACGAAATCTTCCTGTATCGGTGGAACTGGAGTGGAGATGGAAAACTAGTATCCTTAAAAGAACTGAAGGGCAACAGGAACTAGGACAGGGAAGGTTTTCCTATCCCAGTTTCACCAGTAACAGATGCACTGAAAGGAGACAACACAAGCCTAACTCCAGGTCAGCAGACAGGTAACACCAGTAACTTGGGAGATGTTCCAAGCAGTCTTTCCAGCCTAGGAAAACACCCTGCAGAGGGAGCCCGTTCCTTCCCAGGCAGAGCAGCAGTCACACATAAAGCCATCCTAAAACTTTCCTGCTCAATTAGGTACCTGTGTTCTTAGCCTGGACTCTTTGGACACCTGCAGCCTACTAGGATGTTGCTGGGAAAGGCAAATTTCCCTAAGGAGAGTATTCAGTAGAAAGCACCAGCCACAAAGAGCCAAAGCTTACATGTAGCACAAACAAAGTCACCTTCCTGCAAAGACACCCCCTGTGATCAAACCCAAATGAAAGAGCTTGTTTCCCTTTCCTCTCAGCAGGCTTTCAAGGGAAATCCCAGAGACAGCAGCTCACGTACAAGCCAGATCTATAAAGATTTACAAAGCTGTATGGGAGAGTAGGGAGGGAAGAGAGGAACAAGACTCAGCAAGGAAAAGGCATAGTTATAGGAAATGGGAAGGATTCTACCAAAGGTGTAGATTTTCACTAAAGCTCCTTAGACCAGATACTTCCCCTCTGAGTCTCAGGGTGCTTGTGGAACAGCAGGCTGCTCTCAAACAATTTGCAGACTAATCCATCATCTCCAAAAAGCACTTTCTCCCTATTTTAACTACAAAGACCTACAATAGTGAGGTCAGTCAAGAAGAGGGTACAGCTGAGCCTTCAAGGCCTTTCTGAAGGTCACAGAAGGCCAGTGACAAAACCCAACATAACAACGTAAGCCACTAAGTAACATGTAACTCCAGAAAAACATCTCCTGTGCGACTAAAATTCCCCTTTTAGCCACCCACTGGTTCTATACTCCACTACTCTTATCCGACTTAAGAAAAAAGAAATGAAAAGAGAACTCTTACCAAGGACACATCATCTAGGATGAGGCCAAAGGTTGCCGCTCTCTCCGTGAGGTCCTCACTCACTTGCCTTGAGACCAACTCTCTCTGAGTGATCAATTCTCCAGCATCAAACCGAGCCTGATATTGGAATGGAAAAAAAAAAAAAAGAGAAAAAAGTTTCCAGAAACAACAGATTTTTTTCATATCCTGCACGTTTTTGCACTTGTAAACCCCAGACTTAATCCAATTTATCTCCTACAGCTAGCGATCATTAAGCTACCTGTTTACTTGAACTAAGAGAATGACTAAATGAGTAAAATAAAAACATGAGCTGCAGAGGAGGCTTTCCAGTGTATCTGAGCAGTCCTTACCACAACAGACTTCAGGATTTCAGTTGTGATTGAMGGCAGGACACGCTCATCATAGTCTTCTCCAATACTTGTGAAAATGCGGGGTAACTGGGCAGTCACTGGTCTAAACAAGATACGCAGCGTGATGTTCACGTTCTGTAGATCTGGACAGAGAGAGAGACAGAAAGGGAGGCATAGACTTCGTTGAAAACTCTGGGGACAAGGGACGTCCTGAAGCTGTCCTCTCTACGGTAACTAACTGAGAATTAACTGTTGCGTTAACAGGGAGGCTTACAGAAGGGAATGAAGGGCCACTTAATCTGTTTGGCAACTAGAAACAGATCAAAGCAGTCCTGACACCATGCCAGCCTGCACATCAGTTCACCACATCTAGAARTTAAAACCCTTACTCAGTAATTTTCTGCAAAGTTAAAAATCATAAAACTCATGACCACAGTGAACCTTCTTCTCATGTCCCTGTCCACCCAACTATAAAGAAATCAAAACCCACATCAGAATAAGGCACAGGACATAATCAGAGCACAGTCTCGCAAGATATTTGGATGCCTTGCTCTCTCCTTCGGCTTGCTTATCAGCTAAGCACCTTCTCCCTGCTGCCCGAGACAAAGAACTCAATGTCATGCAGGTCACCATAGCAGATACATGCTCAAAGCAACGCTGCTCCCCTACAGTCGCCTACTCCAGGACATTTACCTTTGCTGCCAGTGATGACAGGAATGTTACGCGGGCGAGATCGACAGTCAAAGATGATGGGTTTCTGTACCCAGGGGATGAGGAAGTGGGTACCTTCTCCCACCACGATGTCCTGGACTCCACGGAATCGGTCAAAGATAACTGCTCTGTGGCCTGCATCAACTAGAGAATAAATCAGCACRTAAGCAAGGTTCCACTGCTGCACTTGTGCCCCACTAGAACGTTCTCCACGACAGATATCAACAGTCGACTGGGGTAATTAAGGCCTTTTGCTGCAGGAAACTAGTGAAATTGTGTAGATTGCCAGTAGCCACAGAGCAAAACAGAAAACTTGGCCACTATTACCAACCTGCTTTAAAGAACAGGCAATTTCTAGTGAAGGACTCTGCAATCCTCTCACCTATCGAGTGCAGAGGCCACACAGCCCGGTATAACCAGCACAGTGACCATGTCTGTTTTCCCCAGCACCATTTATTAATAAATAAAGGTGCAGAGCAATAAGGACAGCRATGGAAAGGTCATTAAAGCCACCCAGGGATGTCCCTCTTCTCCAGCTCACCGTTGTAAAGGGCAGAATTGACAACTCCGCCCACCACAGCCAACCCCAGGCCGAACTTCCCAATGCTCTCGAACACCTTCGCAGCCATGGCGCACGTCCAGCTCTAGCCCCTTCAGCGAATCGCTCCTGTAGAGGAGAACAAAAAACGAACACTTTTAATATAAATGTGCATTATTCAGCACCGGTGCCTGGAGCGCTGAGGATCAGCACCCCCCGCACAATAATCCCCCCCCGATGCCTCCCCCTGGGGCTTTTCCCCATCCCCGATCTCCCCTCGGAGCCCCCGTTCCAGCCCTCACTGCACTCCGACCGCCACCCTCGGTCCCTCCGCCTCCAGACCGTCCCTCCGACCGGGACAAGCGCCCCGCGGGCCCAGACCCCTCGCACACCCGCCAAGCCGCAGCCCAGGCCCGGACTGGACCCYCAAGACCCACCAGGCCCGGCCCAGCCCAGCCCGCTCCCAGGGCGCCCCTGACCTCCACATGAAGCTGCGGCCACCCGACCCCACACGCCTGCGCACCGCGCCAAGACGCACGCTCCTCATTGGCTCGCGCTGCCCCATGGCATTCTGGGGAGTGTAGTTCTTCCACCCCTGCCCGCTCCAGGGGGCAGCGCAGCGCCGCCTACAACTCCCGTTGAGCCGCGTTCCGGCTCTCCCGCCGCGCAAAGCCGCGCTCCATTGGTCGCGGCGCTCCCGCTGCGCGCAAGGCGTCCTGGGAGTTGTAGTCCCGATGTATGTGGCGAGGGCGGGCACGTCGGGGCCGGCGCGGTGGCGGGAGGAGACGCGGCGGGTGCCACGGCTCCCCCCGCCACTACCCAGCGCGGAGCCGCCGCCTCTCGCCTGGCCTGAGGGGCCAGGCTGCCCGCCGAGGCCCGCACAGACGGGCGGACACGCGGCGGAGGCCGCGAGCTGCCGCTAGGGGGAAGCGGCGCCCTCCCATCCGCGACGTCGGCCGGGAAAATAAAAGGAGAAAAAGGGGAAAAATAAAGATCTTTTCCCAGGCGGAGCCCCAAGCAGCCGCCCTGGGTGAGGGCTGCCCCGATGCTCGAATGCTGCGGGAGTCAGTGGAAGAGCCCAGCTGGGCCCAGGCTGCGGGAGGCCCCAGTCCTGGGCAGCCCTCACGGCGGTGGCACTCGCCAGGGTGGAAGTTTGGGGGCCCTTGTGCAAAAAACGGGCTCTTTTTGTGGACACCATCCCCAGGGTGGTTCATCCAGGCCTGATGCTGAGCCGCTCCGTCCACCGRGACCTTTCCCGGCTCCGGGGCCTGGTGGCCGGTGACACAACCCCACGTGCGGCGGGAGCGAGAGCGATCAGCCCTGTGACGGCGCTGGCTGCCCGCGGGGGAGCCGCTTTGGGCTGCGCTGGGCTCCCTCTTGGCRAGGAATGAACCCAAAGCCCAAGGATGGTAGTGGGCGCTCCAGGATGGAAAACTGCAAATCAAGGCAGAGCAATAGGGAAAATCCTTCCTCCCTGCCAGGAAAATCCTTCCTCGCTGTCAGACCGAGACCCGCGAGCGGRCAGGACGTCGTGCACGAGCGCCCGCCGCCTTTCGGAGCCGACATTCCTGCATGGAACAAAGCCTCGTGGGCCCGAGCGTGGCAAGAAGCAGCTCTTTGTCCTGGGACGGCGAGGACGGGGCCGGCGGCCGGCGCTAGCTCTGGCCACGGCGAACAAAAAGCCTCCTTTTCTGCARCCCAAATTCGGTGTCCTGAGGCCTGGCTATGCCCTGAGCGCACCCAGGAAAAATTTATGGCATGAGATTTGCAAAGCCGGGAGAATCGGAGTGCTCCGCACCCGCTGACCCCGGTGCTTCCCTGCCGCTCCGCTATAAAGCCGGCATTGAGCGGCCAGCACATGGCAGCCCGTGGCAAGACAGAACCCCAAGCTCCACGGGAAGCGCATCCGAGCTCCACACCCCATCACGGGGCTCCCAGAGCAGCCCTTGAGCTTGGATTCCTGCAGAGCAGCTCTGCCTGCTCTGGCCAACCACCCCCTTTTCCCCAATAATTTCAAGCTTCAGCAGCCAGGTGACAAAGGAAGGAAGCGTTAGGGTATTTGGGTGTACAGAGGAGCATCCCTGGACATCCCTGCGGAAAGGTCCCAACATTGCAGATGGGAAAGCCCCGCAGCAGAGAGCGCTTCCACCGTTTTGCTTGCAAGGAAAGTTCCTTCCCTCTTTCCTTGAGCTTCCCAYGAATTAACGTATTCCCGGAAGAGGCGCCACTTGAGCCGGTGCTTGTTCTGCAACACRTCAAGCAGAAGAAGCGTTTTCAACAAAAATACCTTTTCTTTTTCCAACCTGAAGAAAAAAAATCCCGTTTGTGATTCGCAYGCCAAGTTCCCATCCCTGCGCAGAGCTGGAGCATCCTCATCCTGCAGCCAGGCCCTCCGCGGTGGAATCGCCACCGGCCGTGCCGGGAAAGGCGACTGGCCGCAGCCCCGGCGCGAGGCCGAAGGCACCCGAGCCCTGTGTTAACCCAGTTAATCAGAATGAGCCCTGCAATCAAATTAGTGAAACTGCATTAAAGCCCCGCGAGGACACCGTTTGGGGTGGAAACGGCCTTAATGCGATTTCGGCTGGCTTTGCTGCCACGATTTGCAAGTCARGGAAATCAAGTTAGGGCTGTTAGCCTCCTCGCCTGTGTCCACACAGGGCCTTAATGCGGTTTAATTAATCTGCTTTAAGGTCGCGCCTGTCTTGCAGGTGGATACGTTCGCCTGGCTTGCCCTGGGCAACCAAGCCCCTGCAATGGGCTGGTCTGGGGGAGCACTAGCCCCTCCATGGTGCCTTTGGGGTAGGAAGGGGTCCAAAGCTAGGAAGCACCTGTGTCCCCAAAGCCAAGCTGGGTGCCCCTGGCCCCAAATTGCTGCCGTGCAGTGAGGTGGATCCAGCTCCCGCAGGATGCTCCGCCGCCCAAATTCCATCTTTTGGGGACCAGAGGAAACACCAGCTGGCATTGGGGGGCTTTGGGAACCCCCTCTTCATTGAGGGCAGGTTCTCTGGGCTGGATTCTCGCTCACACAAACCCTCTGTCCCCAGGGGCCACTGCAATGTGCGGGGACCCAGGGGGACTGGGGCTCCCAGGGCTCCCCTCCTTCCCACAGGTCGACTCCATCGGCTCCCGTTTTCCCAATCRCCCGGCAGAAATGCCAGCTCTGCTCGAGGAGCAGCAATTAAAAAGAAAGCTAATGGCTTAATGAATCATAACCAAATCTGCTTGCATTAGCACGTGAACCACTGACCCTCTCTTGCTGCAGCCACCGGCTTTTTAATTGCCGACGTTTTTATTTCCTGCCCAGCAAATTGGCCGCGAGTTAAACGTGCAGGTGAGCGAAGGGGCTCTGGAGAATCAGGGCGGAAGGGGGGCAAAGCCCCCGCCCCACATGGGGACCCACAAAAGAAGCCACTGGCACCTTTTCCCCCATGGAGAGCAAAGCCTCTGGGTGTGCCGGGAGCTGCACAACCCCCAAAGAGGGGGCTGCAGCCCCACTGCAACCTGCCGCACCCACCTTACAGCCTCGGCAGGGCAAACGGGGTGTGAACGGGCACTTGCTCCCCTCTTTGTTAGCTCAATTGCTCCTTAGCCCCCAGCACACCATGAGGAGCAGCTCCGGGGTGGGTTTGTTGCCTGGTCCAGGGCAGCTCCGGGGTGGGTTTGTTGCCTGGTCCAGGGCTTTGCATTTCCACAGCCGGAAGGGCCCTGGGCGGGTGCTAAAATAGCAGCCGTCCCGGGGTGATTTACAGCGGTGAAAGAGCAGCCCTAGCGCCCGCCCGGGGCTGCACACAAAGGAGCTTAAATCCCAAGCACGGGATCCTCTGGGCCTGTCAGGAGCCCAGCGCTGCTGGGGCGGGTGCCCACTCCATGGGGACRGAGTGAGGGGTCAGGGATGTTGCAGTCTTGCTGCGCTACCCTTAACTGCTCGTTTATTTAGTGCAATTAGTCCCAGGTGCTCGTTCTTGTCTGTGACACCCCAGTGCCTGCGCCATCTCCATGCGATTCCAGGAGGCCGCATCAAGGCAGGCCTGGCAAAGGCTGCTGAGGCACCTCTGGCTTCTTGTGCGTGCATGTGCACACGTGTACATGCATGTGCATGCGTGTGCACGCGTGTGCATAGTGGCTGTGACCCTCTCCCCCTCCCTCGCATAGCCCTGCTGGCCGCATCCTCCCCTTCCCTCCAGCTCAGCCGGTCACCCCGGCTCCCAACCTCCCTCTCTGCCCACCGGCCTGGGGGACCCTGGCAAACACATCCCCTCCCTGGGGAGCATCGCGGACACAGGGCTCCTGCTCGCGTGCTGGGGCCACCGAAGCTCCCTGGAAAAGGACACCCCCCCGTCCCGCCTCGCTCCCCCTCGGAGGCAGGAAAACTCCCGGCGCCGCGGGAACAATCCGCATCTTTGTGAAGGCTGYGGCTGCCCCGCCACCAGAACCCCCTTCCAGCGGGCGCTGATGTCAGGCGCCACGGGCTCCTTTTTGTCCCYGAGGGCCACATGCCACCACCCAGAGTCATGACAAGGGGGAGGGAGCCCCCAGCCTCGGGAGCGCTCTGGGATCTGCRGGTTCCCGGAGCTGCCATTCCGATTGCACCTCGTGCATGGTAACCACTGCTCCTTGCACCAGTTCTCCCTCTTTTTCCCTACTCGTTCGCAGCTGGAGCAGATCCAGGGGGCCTGGCTACTGCTGCAGGAGGTTGTACACTGAGAGCAGCCCAGCTGAGAGCCCCATCACATCCAGCCCCTTCCCTCAAGCCTCCAAAGCAGCCGCTTTGCTGCCAAATGCATTTCCGATGGTCCCCAGGTACCCCCCCCATGGCTCCGTCCCAGCGTTTTCATTCCCTGGCACTGGCTGCCACAGGACCTGGCTGAGATTAAACCTTTTGGCTGCCGAGTCCTCCATCCAGCCGCACACTTTAATTGCTTCCCATTGATCCCCCAATTCCCGGCTGGCCTCGTAATGGGCGAGCGCGAGGTGCACGGAGYCTCTCGCGTGTCCCTGCCCAGCGAGGATGCCAGGAAAGGCAGCGCTGCCACTTCCTGGGCACCTCTGGTTGCTCTGGCAGAAAGGGGGAGATCTGGGGCCAAATCAGCAGCTTTTGGGTCCCTGTTTGCAGCAGCCAGTGCTGCTCYTTGCAGCCTCACGGTTGCAGCGTGGGGACCTGGCCCGATGCTGCAGCACCCCTAGCTCATCTGCTCCACCAAACAGCCCCTTGCCAGCCTCAAATCCACCCGGAATGCAGGGTGCCAAATGGGATTTGGGCTTCATGATGGGGCTTGATCAGTGCTCCATGGCACTGATGCCCCTGGAGCAAAAGGCAGCAGCCGGGACCCTGCGGTCACTGATCCAGGGRAGGGGCAGCGGTTGGGAATTTCGAGCCCAGCTCCAAAGCAGATGAAACTGCCCTCCACATTTGGCTAAGGGCTGCCCCCGGAGGTGACTTGGAAGCTGGTTGGAGCCAGGCATCCAGCAGCTTCCAGAAATCCCTAGGGAAGGAGCAGAGGGGGAACCTCAGCCCTGTGTGGAGCAGAGTTGGGGAAAGTCCAGGATTTATCGGGGCAGAGGGCAGCAGGTTTTTCCTGCAGGAGAAAGGAAAAGGCTGGGGAAAAGCACCCCTGGGTGGGTGCTGCTCTGCGAGGTGGGTGATGCTCAAGTTTGACCTTCCCCAGAAGCGTTTCGTAGTCGGACAATTCCCGACTGCTGCAAATGGAGCCATGAGACGAGAACCAASGATCCAGGCACTTCCACAGCCCCGTTCCCAGCCTTTCCCACACAGTGACCAAGTGCTTCCCTTCCAGAGGCGCATGGGGAACGGAGCACCGGCCCGGCCGCCTGGGATCAATTTGCAGGGGAGGAAGCGAGAGAAAGAGGGAAAGGATCTTTTTACTGCTCGGCTGAAGGGTTAATCTCCCATGAAGGTGTTTGGGAGAGAGGCAGCAAGGGGGGCGCGGGACCCCAAGTGATGATCCCGACAGCAGAGCCCGGGCTCCGCTCGCTCCTGGCTCACCGCTCTTCCCTGCAGCTATGGGAAAATCCTGAAATCGTTTAATTCAATTAGGTCCTGCCAACCCCAGCAGTTACAGACTGAGGCCAAGACCTCTGCGGCCCCCCACCGAAATCCCCTTTAATGCCTTTTCCTTGCTCCAGCAGGAGGGAGGTTGAGTCTCTCCATCGGAAGAGAAGAGCTGGAAAAAGAGGGGCCTGAATGGCCAGATCCTGCCAGGAAGAGCAGGGAAGCTCCCACATCCCAGGAGCAGYCGCAGGTCCTCGTGCAAGGTAGGGAAAGGCCCTGGGGAATGTTCAGCCCCACACCTGGGGCAGACACGATCCTGGCAGGGAGCCAGGAAAAACTGGGTCAGGACTCGCTTCCAGACAGATGCTCCCATCGCCCCAAGGCGTCTCGGTTCCGGGAGGAGCAGCCGCCGTCGGCTGCCGCGCAGAGCCCAGGGCTGCTCGCCAAGGCTGCAGCACCCGCACGGATGCGTTTCCCCGCTCAAAACGGGATGCACCTCTTCTTCCAGGCCCAAACCTGGCTGGATCCTTGGGAACAGTGGGATCTAATGGAGGGTTTTACCTCTCTGAGCTGGCAACATCGTCCCCATCCCTGTCCCAATTTGCCATGACGGAGAGGCCCTTGCTCCACACCAGCGTGGCTGCATAGAAGCCTCCTCGGGTTACTCCATCTCAGCATGGGGACACATTCACAGAGCCTTTTCCCAACATTTCCTGTTTTCCTGTGACCCCTCGGAAGGCTCCAGGCGTGCTCAGATTTACGGCTCCACTCCCAATCAAGAAACGGCATCATTTGCCTGAGTGACTCCTCTCAAATCCAGGTGGAAACGGGCCTTGGAGCTGCCCCTGGAAAGGAGAAAGGTGCAAGGAGGCAGGATCCAGCTTGTGACAAGCCCAGAAACAGGGAGGAAACCAGCCTGGAGAAGGTTTCCCGCAGGAGTGACGTGTTTCTGCTGCTTCCCTGCACCAACACGGCTGGGAGCTGGGAGAGCAGCAGGCTGCGCCAAGAGCTTCATGCCCGGGGCTCACGCTCCGGGCGGAAAATCTGCCCTGTGTTCTGGGAACATCCCCCTGCCCTTCCCTGACTGCTCCTATCGGAGCTGAGCAGGAGGGTCCCAGAGCGTCTCTCCRCTCTAGCCCCTTGTCATGGCACTGGACACCCAATGTCCATCCCTCCATGCTGGCGTTTTGCTGCAAACCAACGTGTCACGCTGCTGCATTTCAACCCAAACCGTCGCTGCGCTCCCGGCTCCCATCACCTCCTGCAACCCCTTCCTGACATTTCCCTCCAGAGGCAGCAGCAGATGAATTTCCATTTCTCCATCCTGTTTCCCAATGGAGCAGCTCTTCCCTAGGAACAGCAGTGTTATCCCAGCACCAGACAGTCTGCGCAGAGGAAACCAAAGGTCCGGTTTTCCCAGGTTCAGGTGCTCCACGTCACCCAACACTGCAAGGCAGAGCTCTCAGCAGCCCTCTGAACGCCTGGGCTCCAAGGGCCAGCAGGATCCTCAATGGATCAATGATCCTTAATGCATCAGCCTCCTTAGGATCCCTTTCCAAATGCATTGGGCAGCAGGATGTGGTCCCAGCCTCTCCCCATGTGGGCCCAACAGGGCAAAGGCTTCGACAGTCAGGCTGCTGGAAGGGAAACACTAACCCGCCTTCCTCGGATTCCTTCCAGGATTGCTGCGTGGGATGAATGAACGAACAAGACAGTGAATGACCCAATGAGCCCTGCGTGTGGAGCTGCTTCCGTGGCTGCACCGGGGCGTGTGGCCAAGGCGGGGGTCTCCTGCTGCATCCCTCTGTCCACCCACCCACCCACGGGGAACAGCAGAGCCTGCCCTGCTCTGGGCTCGCTCTGCAGCAGGTTGCASACGAGGGGGGAGCAGGGAGGCAGCCAGCGCCGCTCGGGGCCATAAATTAACCTCCGCGTTTCCTAATGGGACCCTGATTTATCTCCTACCTCTGTCTCCACTAATTGAGTTCATGGCGTTTGGTGATTCATGCCGTGGAAATGGGTTCCCAGGAAAATGGGACCTCAGGAGGCTTCAGCATAAATCCCTGGGTTTATTAGCTGGGCATCCGCAGTGCTTTGGACCAAGGAGACTCGCAAGGAGCAGCACGGCCCATCCGTCCCTGCTGCTGCTTGGGTCCCCGCAGGGTGAACCTGGGGGTGGCACCACGGTGCCTTGGCCCTGAATGCAACGTGGCGGCTCAGCCTCCTGCTCCTGCTCTCCAGGACGCTCTTCCCAACCTCCGGGCTGCATCTGCTCTGAGCGGCCCCATCCTCAGCCCGCTGGTTCCCACCGTCCTGCTGCGGCCGGTCGGAAGCGACCTTGTCCCCATGCAGTGTTTGTTGTGCCGGAGCTGGCACGGGAGGGCGTTTGGCGACGGCCGCTAATGACTTGTTTGCTCTCAGCCTGTCTGCCGCATCCCGGGGGAGTCTGCGGGCGCATCCGGCCCCGCCGCCGGCTGGGAAGGAGCCGCTGCTGGGTGGGAGACGGCAGAGCCTCCCACACCCCCTGCCGGGTCCCACCCTCCGGCTCCTCACGGGGCTGGGAGCCGGTTTGAGCAACACGGCTGCAGGAAGAGCTCCCACATTCGGTGTCCTGGAGGTGCTTTTCCGTAGGATGCACCAAATCCYGGTGCTGCCGCATCCCGGGCACCCAAGGCACCTCCCGGCGCATCCCCTGTCCGCAGGAGCCCAGCAGTCAGCACCGTTATCAGGCAGCTTGCTGCCACGTTATGGCCCTCATTAAGAGTCTTTCGAGAAACCAGAATAAAATTACATTTACCAATTTCCTCCTTGCCCTCGGTGCTGTTTACTCGCTTGGAGAATTCCAGCGGGGCCGCGAGGCCTGGCTTCCCCGGCACAGGCAGCACTGCCCACCCCAAGCACTTTATTTTACCCCATCCATCTTCATTTATCCAACCTGTCCAGAGCTCCCACCGGGATCCCGGGACACTCACAGCACCCAAAGCCCTTCCCCTCTGCTCCGACACCGCTCCYGGACACCCCGGGGGCAGCTGATTTGCACAGGAACAGCAGCAGCAATTAGTGTCTCTGCAGGCTGGGAAACAGCTCCCGTCTGCTGCAGCTGCTGGGAAGAGGCTCCAGGGAGCAGCCGGGAGCCCACACAAGCAATGAGTTTGTCAGCCCCGCACCCAGCCGCGGTTCCTCCCGCTGCGAGGAGCCAGGACGCTCCCAGCACGTCCATTCCCTGGAGGAATATCGAGCTGGGTAGATGTGGASAAGCCCCCCTCCCCACCAGGGCTCAGGCGCTCATCCTCTCGGAGCGCGCTTGGCTGCCAAGCGCTAATGAGAGCGYCTGGAAATGCATTTGTGCCCCGTTAATGCAGCCRTCCGGGCCAGGAGGGACCTGCCGGAGCTGAGACTGCAGCCCCCGCGCTCCAGCGGGGCACGCCGGGGAGCTCGGGGCTGCTCCTGGAARCGGAGGCAGGAGGAGGCTGCGATACCGCTGAGAAGGGTCGGCCTCCCCTGAGGGGGTCACCTGCTAGTGCTCCGAAATCTGGACACTCCGGAGTGTCTCCAGGTGCTCCACGCAGGCAGGGAGAGCAAGGCCGGGATGCCCTCACCCCCTGCCCTGGCTGCATCCCGGRGCCATCGGTACCAGCACAGGGGGTCCCTGCTCCACTCAGCAGCCTGGGGAGACCAAACGGGAGAGCAGAGCAGCTGCCTCCCGCTCTTATAGCGGCTGCCTTCACCCACCGGCACCCAAAGGGCCCCCGTTGACGGCCTGTGAGTGAAGGCAGCTGGGCTTGAACCTGTCCTGGTCCTGCCTTGGACTGGTCTGAGCTCCCGGGATCTGCTGATGTGCAAAATTTGGGGGAAAAAAAATAAAAAAAGCAAGTTGGGATGGCTGGTGGGGACACAAGGGATAAGGCTCCAGCTCGTCCCTCCAACATGAGCACACTGGGGGGGGTTTGCACCCCTGCTTTGTGCTCAGATGTGCACGAAAGTAGCTGGAAGAGGAGGAGGGAGTGAGGAAGAGGAGGAGGCAAAGAGGATGCAGCTGGGGGCTGATGGAAGCAGTTGCCATAGGGATGGTGCTGCCCAGCTCAGCTCGGGCTCCTTGCTCTGCCTCCCTCCTTGCCTTGGCTTTTAACCTCGTTGGTACCGGTGCCAGGGAGCCAAATTCATCTGCTGCAAAAGCACTGACAGCATCTTTACCCCAAGGGAACAAACTCGTGCTTTTTTCCCMAAAAAAGTGCTCCAAAATGCTTGGATTTTGAGCAAAACCTCAGGGGAGGGGAGTCTGGCCGATGCCCCAGCCAGGTCCGTCCTGCATCAGTGGCCGCAGGACAGACAGATCTCCTGTGGGAAGGAGCGGGATACTCGCATCCATAGGGAGAAGGCCACGGTACTACCTGGCTCTGCCATGTGGAAAACCTGCTCAGAAATCACCCCACAACCAGGGAAAAATGCAGTCAWGACAAATAATATACATATATATATAGGACATAATGATAATAATAAAGACACATCCAGGAGATCCAGGGGAAAATCAGAAGCCCCAAGTGCCGCTGCCCGTTCGGCCTTGTCCTCGTTGCCGTGCCAGGATTTGACGCTCGTTTCCTGGGCGCAGCAGAATTCTCGAGGCGTCAGCAGCACAACGCGATCAATGGGTTCCCAAAAGGCGGGCGGGATGAAAGCCGGCCCTGCCCCGGCGCGCGGAGCCGATCGATACCCCCGAGAGCGGAACATCCTCGGCCCTGCCGCCGCCAGCGTATCCGTGTCCTTTATTACCCGGGTCGCAAGCAGGGGGTTTCTTCCCCGCACCGTGAGCTGCCCGGCTGATGGAGGCTCTTGCCCAGAGCAAATTCCCACCTCTCCSGGAGGGAACTCGCCCCTGGTTCCGCTGCCTTGCTGCTTTAGCAGCGCTCCGTCCCGCAGAGGGATTGTGTTTCCCAGGCGCTGCAGGCATCGGGATGGCCTTGGTGCTTCCTTTTATGGACCCAGAGCTTCGTTTTGGACGGGGCCGCAGATGAACCCGCTGCCTCCCAGGGTGATGGATGGCACCGAAAGAAGCGTTAAGGGAGGGGGAAAAGGAGCGGAGGGAGGATGGGCAAAAAGCCCATCCCTTAAAGCGGGAGGTTAACAAGAGGGAAAGAGGCTGCAGGATTAGAAAGGAGCATTAGGAGAAATTACAGGGATGGATATCAAGGAGTGTAATAAAAACCAGACGGGAGCACTTTGAGATTAATGGAGATCAGGTTGTGGGGGCACTGGGGGAATGTTGTATCCCGGCTGCCTCGAATTGAGGGGCTTGGGGTGCCCGAAGCCGAGTGCCCTTGAGCCCATTGCCTCTTCCCAGGGTAATTCCCGGCCACCGTCTGGCTCCTCTGAGCTGCCTGGGGGCTACATGGCCATTATTGCATCCCAGGGATGGGCAGGATGATGGCAGGAGGGATGGACCCGCTCCTGGACGGTCACTGATCCCCAGCACTGACCTGGCATCWGCCCTGGCACGGAAAACCAAGCGGAGGTTTCGGAGCGGGCGGAGGAGCGGAGCCGCGYGGGCCACCCGTCGACCTTGGCCAGGCTCCTCGAAAGCCTTCGCGTGTCCAAATCCCATCGATGGGAACGAGGAGCAGGGGCCAAGCGCCGCGGGAGCCCTTGGCCGCAGCCCAGCGCTTCCCCCTCCAGCGGYGGGGCTGGCTCCCGCAAGGGTCCCCAGCGCGCCAAGAGGGCTCAGTGAAAAGCTCTCACTTCCTATCGGAAGAAATAAAAATAATAAGCAAGGAAAAGACTTATTTTAAGCAAAAATAAAACCCAGCTTGTTTGTATGGATTCCTCCCCGCTCCCCAGAGACTTTTGCTGGCCGTACGGTCCCCAGCAAGGTGCAATTCCCCCCATCCCACCCTGCAAGCAGCTGCAGCAACCCCACGCGTTGGCACATTCCCCTCTAGGTTTAACCTGAATTTCCTCCCGTTTTCCCAGGAGGGGACACTGCCTTTCCCAGCTCCCGCACCCGGTGCGTGCTCCCGGCGTCCTGGCCCCACTGGGGACACGGGAACATTGTCCTGCTCTTGGCAGCCCCACAGCTGCGCTCCGAGCCCGAGCTGTGAATGGCCCAATATGTAATATCTGTCAATATGTATTATTTATTCACTGTTATTTATAACTTACCATTACTGCATTGCCATCGGTGTCGGGAAAATTATCACCCRTGCTTTTTAGTAAAATCAATGCARAGTTTGCAGGAGGGGTGTTTAACTGCAGCTCTTGCTGGCCTTGGGGGGTCAGGGGGGGATCGCACCCGGTTTGCTGGTTTGGAGGCTCTTTTATTTGCTCCTCTGTTTCCAGCCGAGCGAGGTGCAGGGTGCAGAGGCCGGAGGAGCCCGCGCAGGGTCTGGCTCTGCTCAGTGTTGCTGCAGGGTCGATCTGGAGCGAGTCACACACAAAGGAGGCTCCGCCAGCAAACAACCCCCCGGAGGCTTTGGGTTTAATTCAGAGAGGCGACAGCAGACTTTTAAGAGCGGCTCTGTCGTTGTGCGGAGCCAGCAAAGGGCTGCAAGCGGCGAAACCCACCAGGGGGTTTAATGAAAAGCGCCGGCACGGGCGCGCACCAAAGGAGCCGGGGAGGGTTACGACGATGCAGAAGGTTCCACTTACCTTTGCTGGCCGCCGGCCCGGCCGCGGATGCAGCCCGTGCGCGGGYGTCTCCAGCCGCCTGGCCCTGCTTTCTGTCACTGTTACGGAGTTTTTCCCAGAGCCACCAGCTGCCGAGGTGCTTTGGACAAGGGGAAGGGACCTAGAGATGCTGTGAGTTAATTTTAATTAAGAACAAGGCTCCAGGAGTGGAGGRCTCTCCTTCATCCCTGCCCCAGGCACTGGAGCATCTCCTGCACCTCTGGGATGGCAAAACCCACCAAAGGTTCAGGGAGCCCCATAAAGCAGCACATATRGGCCCCAAGATCTGACCCTCCCGCATGGGCAGCGCACCAGGGCAGGGACCTTTCAACCCTCTCCCCGCCCCYGTGCAGTTTAACCCCTCGCTGCAGGGCCAGGGAGGACAGAGTCTTGCAAGGAACTAGGAAGGCAGGGGCGGAGGAGAGCGGCTGGTGGGAGCGGGAGGCTCTGTGGGAAGCAGAGAGAGCCCTGGACATTCCCTTAGCTCCACCGGGATGTCCCCAGGGAGGTCCAGTCCTCCCAAGCTCATCCCTCCAGAGCATCTCGGCGCGTTGGGCTATAACAAATCAGCAAGACAGGCGCTGATGGAGCGATGGAGCTGGAGATGATGGATGGATGGATGGATGGATGGATGGATGGATGGATGGATGGATGGATGGATGGATGGATAGATGGATGGATGGATGGATGACAGGGTGCTTGGACCCGGTGCAGCACAGGTACCCGAAGGTGGTGGCGGGGGCTGCTGGGGGGGTGGAGAGGAGGGTGCTGGATGCCGAGGGTGGAGAGGAGCAGGAGGAGGAGGAAGAGGAGCGGGGGAGGAGGAAGGCGGCAGGAGGAGGGACTTGCGGGCGCTTTTTCGGCGCGCCGGGGCGGCGGGCGGGCAGACGGAGGCAGCGCGGCCGCGGCACCGCTGCCGGTGGGGATGTGAGGCGGCGCCGCCGCCCCGGGACCATGGCCGGGCTCCTGCCGCTGCTGCTGCCGCTGCTGCTGCCGCCGGTGAGTGCCGGGACGGAGCCCCCCGCGGGGACCGGGCACGGGGCGCCCACGGGCCGGAGAGCACCGGGGTGCGGAGGGGCCTGCGGGGGCGGCCGCCGATGCAGGTGCCACCCGGTCCCGCCGCGCTCAGGCGTCCCTTGGCCACTGGGAGGGCTGATGAGAAAGTGGGGGGCAGAGAGCAGCCCTCGTCCTGCCGTCCCCATCTCCCCCTCTCCGCTGTCTCCAAACCTGCCCTCCTCGCGCTGCTCTACAGATCAAGGGAGAAACCCGCCCCACGCCCCCCAGCAAGCGGGGGCAGCCCCGGCCCTGCCGCCCCAGGGGGGCAGACGCCCGGGATTTGCCGGGCCGGGGGGTCCGGTGCCCGCGGTCCGGGGGGTCCGATTCCCCCGGCGGCAGCAGGACCCCTCCCGGAGCACGTATCAGCCCGGCTGCTTGAGCCGCTCTGGCGCAGAGCCCCAAGCCGGGGGTCTCCTGCGACCATCGCCCCCCGTCCGGGCTGGACGCCGCCTCGGCCGGCTGCAGTTTGTCGCCTGCTGCACTTGGCGCTGGATGTGACCCTCGGCTTGGACCTGCCAAGTGCATCCAGNTCTCCCCCTCTCCGCTGTCTCCAAACCTGCCCTGCCCGCCCCGCTCTGCGGACCAAGGGAGGGACCCCCTGCCCGCCCCGCGTCCCCAGCAAGCGGGGGCGGCGCCGGCCCTGCCGCCCCAGGGGGGCAGACCCCGGGATGCGTAGACGGGGGGRTCCGGTGCCAGTTCCCCCCCGGAGGCAGCGGGACCCCTCCCGGGGCACATAGAGCCCCCGCAGAGCCCCAAGCCGGGGGTCTCCGGCGACCATCGCCCCGCGTCCRGGCTGGACGCCGCCTCGGCCGGCTGCAGTTTGTCGCCTGCTGCACTTGGCGCTGGATGTGACCCTCGGCTTGGACCTGCCAAGTGCATCCAGATGGGACGGGATGCGCCGGGATGGGGTGGAGGGGGGAGCCCGGCTGCTGCTCCGAGTCCCCCCCGGGGCCGCGCAGGGACCTTCCCCCCGGGCACCTTCGGCGACCCGTTCCGCTCCGCGAGCCCAAACGCGCCGAGGGCTCTCGCAGAGCGAGTAAAAGCGGTCCGAGGTGCTGCGACCCGCCCCGGTGCAGCCGCCAAGACCCGCTACGGTGTTAACCCCGCGGCYCTGCCCCCGGGAGCCGTGTTAGTAACGGGCACGTTTCCGCGGGCTCGTACGGACCAGGCGCCCCGCGGGCGGGCGCGTTACGGRGCCTGGGGCGGCCGGAGCTGCCGGGCCGAGGGGGAACCGCGGCGGGCGGGGGGGCCCGCAGCTCCCGGGGCCGCAAGTTGCGTTTTCCGCGCGGAGGGGGGAGACCCAGCGGGGGGGAAGCGGCAGCGGCGGCTCCGGTGGCACCGGGGGAGGTAACGGGGGGG
>PTEX01000264.1:157455-226000 GCA_003342815.1 Eudromia elegans | reverse complement strand
GTGACCTACTCGGACACGGTGAGCGCCACGGAGCCGTGCAAGCCGTGCACGCAGTGCGTGGGGCTGCAGAGCATGTCGGCGCCGTGCGTGGAGTCGGACGACGCCGTGTGCCGCTGCGCCTACGGCTACTTCCAGGACGAGGCGAGCGGCGCCTGCCGCGAGTGCCGCCTCTGCGGGGCCGGCTCCGGCCTCGTGTTCCCGTGCGGCGGCACGCAGGACACCGTGTGCGAGGAGTGTCCCGAGGGCACCTTCTCGGACGAGGCCAACTTCGTGGACCCCTGCCTGCCCTGCACCATCTGCGAGGACAACGAGGTGCTGCTCACCGAGTGCACGGCCACCTCGGACGCCGAGTGCAGAGGTGACGCCACCACCCCCTGTCCCGGCACTTGCCAACACCCCAGGGGGCCCAGGAGTCCTGGCACCCGCCCATCTCCTCGAATCCCTGCAGGGCACGGGGCTGCATGGGGAAGGAGCAGGGAGGTGGCCCCTTTCCTGCGCTCTGCCCGTCCCGGGGCCACGCGAGGCTGGGCCACGCTGAGCAGGACACGCTGACGATGCCGGGGAGCTAAGGAGCCCCGCGGAGGGGGCTGTGCCGGCGGGGCCCGGGCACGGAGCCAAGGGCGGCTGCATGGGAGCCGGGGCAGCTCCCTCCCCGCGGCCCCCGCGCAGGGTCGGATAAACGGGGGCACGAGCGGCCGAGCACAGGGCRCGCTTTGTTCGCGCCCGCGCTTGGCACCGTCGYGGAGGGGACGCTGGGCACTCGGCGCCAGCCGCCCCGGGGCACTCGGCTGTGCTGGGCCCGGCGGAGCCTCCTCCCACTCCCCCATCCCCGCTGGCCCTGSACGCAGCTCTTGCTCCCGCCCTGCAGATCTGCACCCGCGCTGGACCACGCAGCCCCCCTCGCCGGGCGGCTCCGAGAGCCCCGAGCCCGGCACCTGGGAGCCGCCCAGCGCCGAGCCGGCGTCCAGCACCGCGGCCGGCGCCGCCGGCACCGTCACGGGCAGCTCGCAGCCCGTGCTGAGCCACGGCACCGCCGAGAGCCTCATCCCCGTCTACTGCTCCATCCTGGCGGCCGTGGTGCTGGGGCTCGTGGCCTACATCGCCTTCAAAAGGTAGAGCTGGCGCGGGGACACYGGGGGGCTGGTCCCCGTGGGTGGCAGATCCCCACTGCCGGCTCGATGCATTTGTCCCATACGTGTGTGCGTCAGCCCCCGCTGTCCCCAGGGCTCTTGCAAAGTGCGTGGGTGGGTGAATGTCCCAAATGGGAGGGTGACGATGCCCTGGGATGGAGTCCCCAGCGCTGACCCCCCCGGYGCGGCGCAGGTGGAACAGCTGCAAGCAGAACAAACAGGCGGCCAACAACCGCCCCGTCAACCAGACGCCGTCGCCYGAGGGCGAGAAGCTGCACAGCGACAGCGGCATCTCCGTGGACAGCCAGAGCCTGCACGACCAGCAGCCGCCCGGCAGCGGCACCCAGGCGCCAGGTAGGGCGAGGGGGGACAGSGACAGGGGCTCGGAGCAGAGGGGCGGGGACAGGGATGGGAACATCGTGCAGTGGGGATGGGGACAGGGGCRGGAACACGGTGCTGGGTGGCAGGGATGGGGACAGGAGTGCGGTGCAATGGGGACAGATGAGTGTGGTGCAGTGGGGATGGGGCCAGAGATGGGCGAGCAAAGTGCAGCGGGGACATGGATGGGGACAGAAGAGCAGTGCAGGAGGGATGGGGACAAGAATATGGTGCATAGGGGAGGGGGATGGGGGTGAGGACATGGACAGGAATGGAGACAGGAGCATGGTGCAGTGGGGATGGGGACAGGTGAGTTCAGTGCAGTAGGGGCAGGGATGGGGCCAGGAATGCAGCATAGGGGGGTTGGAGACAGGGAGAGGTGGGYGCAGTGCCACAGGGATGGAGATGGGGRCACAGGGATGGGAGCACAGTGCAGYGGGGATGGGAATGGGAGCACAGGGCTGCAGGGAGGGAGATAGGGATGGGAACATGGTGCAGCAGGAATGGGTGAGCAGGGCACGCCAGGACGGGCACGGAGAGCAGCGCGACGGGGACGGAGCCGGGCGCGGGGGCACGGTGCCGCCGCGGGGTGCCGGCGCTGACAGCAGCCCCGCCGTGCCCGGCAGCGGCCAAGGTGGACGGGGGCCTCTACGGCCGCTTGCCGCCGGGCAAGCAGGAGGAGGTGGAGAAGCTGCTGAGCAGCTCGGCCGAGGAGACGTGGCGGCGGCTGGCGGCCGAGCTGGGCTACGCCGAGGAGCACGTGGGCGCCTTCGCGCGGGCCGAGGCGCCCGCCCGCGCCCTCCTGGCCGACTGGGCCGCCGGGGAGGCGGCCACGCTGGAGGCGCTGCTGGGCGCGCTGCGCAGGATCCAGCGCGGGGACATCGCCGAGAGCCTGCACAGCGACTCCACCGCCACGTCCCCCGTGTGAGCGGGTGCCGCATGCGAGGAGGCACTGCTGCCCCCTGGCCGCATCCTCTCCGGCAGCCCCTGTATGCTGGGATTGGCCCCGTTTGGGACGTGGAGCCTTCCTGCCACCGGAGCGGCCCTGGCTCCCTCTTTTTCCTCGAGCCCCAGCACTTGTCACCCCTTCCTGAGATCCCACTGCTCCTCCCCGAATTGCCAAGGAAGGAGGACTGGGGTGCTGAGAACTGGCCATGTCGTGACACACGTGGAAGACGCCCACAGGTGCATAGGCAGAGTGGCGGACAAGCAGAGCTTTGCGCCAGGCCACCCCCGTGGCAGCTTCCGAAGGGCTGTGCGCTGCCCTCATGCCCTTCCTGGCGGGAATGTCACAGGAGCTGCTGCCCGAACCCCACAGGCACCTCAGCCCACGTCGTCAGGGCTGCTTTTTCTCCAGTCCTGCCCAGGGCAGATCCCTGTAGGGAAAGTGGGAATGTCTGCAGGAAAAAGACTGCAAGGCGGAGGAGGCTCTGGCTGCGCACGGAAGCTGCAGCTCCGCAGCCTGCGGCTCTGCTCCTGGTGGAGCTGGGAGAACTGCAGTGGAAACCAGCACTGCTGGATGGGGACAGGTCGGGAAAAGAAGGGATTTGAGCACTGTGCATGGAACTGGGGGCATCTCCAAGGGAGAGCCGGGGGCTCAGAGCCGACCCTTTCCTAAGCCAGCCAGAGCCAACCGCTGGAGCCCTTTGAAAGCACTGAGAATTTTCCTCCTCATGAAGCAGAACATGCATCTCCATCTGGAAATACCCAACACCTTTCATTTTCCCACAAATTGACCTGTGCAGGGAGAAGATCCCTTTGAAGGAACCACCCTGGGATACTTGGCCCGGTCCTGGCTGGAAAACACGGCCCAGATGTGGCTCTGCTCCCTCTCCATCCTGAATTCTGATGCTCTCCTCCCGGCATTGCCATCCAAGGAAATGGCTCTGGATTTCCAACCCTGTTTGCGGTGGTCATCTGCAGCATGTGAGATGCTCTGGGCTTGCAAGCACACCTCGGGATGGGATTAACCCTAGCTCTTGCACTGGTGCTCCCAGCAGTACTTTTGGTGTGAAGCAACTCCAGTATGGACCAAATCGGGATCAAACAGAGCACATCCGGATTTGGTGTCATAATTGCGTATCCTGGAAAACCAATGGGGCCGGCTTGGCCTGGCAGACCCAGCACCCTGTGTTTCCCAGCTGGAACCAAAGCCCTTTCCTTGGGAGTCTCTCACCTTGGTCTCAGGTCCCCAGTGCCATCACCCATGGCTCCTGTCCCCCCCCGCTGCCATGGCGGACACAACAACCAAAGAGGAGCCATGGGAWGAGCAAATCCCTGGCTGGAAATAAGGGAGAAAAAAAAACCCAAACTCCCAAAAGGGGGATAAATAAGCCAAAGTTAGTGTTTGTTGGTACCTTTTGTGTCTTTTTTCTAATGTTTCTGTTGTACAAAAGGCGTTTTTTGGCCCTCAGTGCCTGTTCATTAGCGAGTCTTGCGGATGAGCTGGGGCTTGGGAGGGGGGATGAGGGCAGCATGGGGCGATGGCCGGGGACTCACGGTGACAGTCCCCACGGGGGTGCGAATAAAGAGCCACGGTGTCACCCTGCTCTGCTTCCCGGGGGCTGCGAGCATCACAGTGCTTATGCTGGCAGAGACCTTCACCTGCCCTGGGAAAGGGGGAAAAAAATGAGGTTTAGGCCTCTGTGCTGGGAGACGTGGCCTTAAAGGGCATTTTTTTCTCTGCATTTGCTCCCATGTTTTCCCCTTGTAAACTGCAGGAATGCAGAGTCTGATCTTATCTAGGGGAGGATTTCTCAGGAGCAGCTGGAGCCGCGGGCTCGGCAGCTGCGTTGCCATCACCTCTATAACTTGAGAGGGCAATTTGGGTGACAGCCACTTGCATGGCAGCAGGCAAAGCCTTCCTGGGTGAAAAAAAGCAGCGTTCGGACCCAAAAACCTGCTGCTGGTTAGTAGGGTTGTGCATTTGATTCAAGCTGCTCCGCATGGAAGTATTTACACAGCGCCGTTTTAAAGAGCCTGTAATAGGAAGCTCCAACGTAGCTGGTTTTATTCCTTCTTGGCCTGGGTCTCTGGGCCAGAATTTCCTTCTGGGCCGGAAATATAAGGAGCGTTGGGACATCATCCGAATCAAAAGTGGCCTCCCTCCTTTTTCTTTATTTCAGGCTCCCACTCGACACGGCAAATAAACAAGGGGAACTAATTGCAATCAATCCATTAGGTTTTAATCTGCTTCCTCTTAATCTCCATCCTCCCAGGGGAGCGAGGTTGGAGCAGGGAAAAGGAGCGGAAAGCGGGAGCCGGGAGGCTTTTAGCTGCGGGGAAGGGGCTGCAAGAGGAGCAGGATCCCCATGCGGGATCAGCTGCATTAGCTGCTCCATGGGGAGAGGAGTGGSATTTATGGATGGTGCCGGCGGGGATTAGCAATAAGGATCTGGAAGAGGAACCTGCTGTTCATCTAGGCTGGTGAAGGGGGGAAAACACCCTGGAAAACTTCCTTCCTCCTCTTTATGGGTCCCCAAGGAGCGAAAGATCGGCCCCGGCTTAATCCTGCATCTGCTGTGGAGGGGGAGAGGAGGGGGAATGCAGCTGATCCGGGCGCTCCGGCCGGGATCACCACCGGCATCTTCCCACCGCCCACTGTCCCCAAGGCRGAAACAGCCCCTGGCAGCAGCCGGAGCCACCCAAAATGCAGGCTCAAAACTCACCATCCACCCCCCAAAAAAAGAAARTTTAAAATTAAAGCAAAATTAAGCCCCAACCCCCCATGGCACCCTCGGATACCGCAGGGGGTATCCCAAGGAACGCCGGGAGCGCCAGGAAGGCTTTGCCCAGGGCTGAGGATGAGGAGGCAGCGGCGCTGCAGGAGGAATACGTCACCCACATTCCCTCCCCGTGCACCCATCCGCCCCCGCGGAGCCGGCACTTGCGCAGGTTGTTCCTGAACTTCAGCCCAGCACCGTGCAGGATCCAGCCCCGGAGCGCAGCCGCGTTGCTCAGGATCCCCTTCATTCCCAGGGTTTTGGACACTCGGTTCCCAGATCCCGTCAGGACTCGGACTGCAGACACCCCCACCCGCACCTTGGGCTCCCCCTTCTCATCCCTACCGGTAAAATCTGGCTGCCACATGCCGGGGAGAGCCACATTCCCGGATAATGGGAAGCAGACCAGGCACGGACCTGGAGGCGCCAGCCCAGCCCAGATCCATCCCAGGTCCCAGCTGCACAGGGACCCTGCGGGAAGGCCAGGGGGAATTGCAGCCACCTCAGGTGCTTCCCAGGCCCATCCTAGGGAGCATCAAGGATATCCCAGACCAAACCACCCCTCTGCTCTTCCTTATATCCSTGCAAAACACAGATTGCTGCCAGCTGGTGCCATCGCTGCCCCACATGTGCAATACCTGATTGCAGCCTCCTGCACCCCGTGGCAAGAGCTGCCCTCATCCAGAGCCAAAATAAAACATCCAGGCTCCGGGAAGCGCTTTTCTCCTAGGGAAAAAGAGGAAAAAGCYGCCTTGGTGCAAACGGGCATGGCCAATTCCTTCCTGCAAGGAATTACACCAGCTCCTTTCCAGCATTTCCCTGCGCTGCAAAGCGCTTTAGCCCTGCAGAGCATCGCACGACGCAGCAGGAATCCTGCCAGCAGCTCCTTTTCCTGCTCTTTTAATTATTTCCTCGATTTTGGAGGCGGGGGAAGGAGGAGGGGGGAATGATTTACAGGCACGCGCGAGCGGCCGCCCGGGTTCCCTCCCGAGGGGGGCGAGGGCAGCGCCGGGCCGCAAGGTGCGAGGCGGCCCCCGCCGCAAAGAAACGCCGTGTCCTTGTCCGCCGCGTCCCGCGCGGCGACGGGAACGGCCCCGGGTTGTAGCTAGGAACAAAAGCGGGATGAAATTTTCATTAGAGGCCAAGCGAGACCCACTGGCCAGATGAAGCTCTCGGATGTGGAGGCTTCTGCTTTTGCAACTAGGGCCGCCGGGCCGGGCGCCAGGAGCKCTGGGGACGGCGCGCGGGCTCCGCGAGGCCGCCGGGGTTTGTGCAGCGGCCCCGGAAATGCTCCAGTTTGACTTTTCTCCCCCAAAAGCTGCAGGMAGCACCAGCGCAGGGGCCTACGAGGGGTTTGCCGCATGGGAAGGGGAGTCTCCGTGCGGCAGGATCGGATCTGCACGCTGGGATGCGGCTCCCACGCTGSGATGCAGCTCCCCCTCCCCAGCAGGTTTTTCCTTGCATGGCTTTTGTATCCRGCAGTGGGTTTGTTCCAGCCCTGATTGCTCCAGGCTGCAGCCACCGGCGTTCCGGAGAGATGCGAGCTGGAAAACGGCCACGGGAGAGACACGCAACCGGCCACCGGCTCCAAAACCGGAGGCGGGAAGAGGTTGATGAGCGGCCCCCCCACTGCAGCCGACGCGGAGAGCAGGGACCTGCGCGAAGGGGCCCCCGGGCCCTCCTGCAGAGCCTCCGTTTTGCCCTGCAGGGATTGGGCCCGTCGGGAGCGAGCCCGGCTGCAGGCTCCTGGGAATCCCGGCCACATGGATTTGCTTCACGGCTTGCAAAACACACCGGCAGAGCCCCGGCTCCCCCCGCGCGGCCGCCTGGCTTCAATTAGCCCCGTCATCAACTCTCCTCGTTTCTTCGTGCCCCTGTCACGGAGCAGTGAGGAAGAGGAGGATGGAGACAGAGCCAAGTGAAGGACGGAGGGCAGGAAGGACTCGGCGTTGCAGAAAGCAGAGGGAAGAGGGGATGAAGGTCCCCGGGTTGCACCGTCCCAGCACCATTGGGCATCACCCCTCTTGCTCCAGCTGCCCAAGCCGTAAATTCCAGCTTGTTTTCCTGCCTGCTTGCCAATTTGCTTCCAATTTCCTCCTGGCTTGGGATTGAGCCTTTAATCCCTGAACWCTCACCCCGTTCCCCTCAGCAGCCCTTCCCTTCCCTCCCCTGCCCCATCCCATCCTGCAGCTCCTGCCCAGGGGCCAAGCTCTTTCCAGGGTGCTGGGATGAGGCAGCACGGAGACAKCTGGGATGGAAGGAAGGAATCAGAGCCGGTCAACACGGGAGCGAGATGGGACCCAGATCCCGAACTCCCAGTGCTCCAGGCCTCCTGCTCGCAGCCTTGCCGTGAGCCTGAATCCAACCCACCAATGCAAAGCAGGAACGGAATAAAACACTGATAGGAGAAAAACAGGAATATTGGGAAAAGGCCAGCTTTGAATCCCTGGGTAGAGACCAGAAACGTGGATAGGGGGAAGAGCCGGGGCCAAACGCCGCGGGGAAGGGCTGCGAGAGGAGCCGCRGCTGCGGGACCGGGGCTCGTCCGCCAGCGCTCCGGCCCCTCGGCACTGCCGGGGGCAGCGCGGCCGCCCCGGCTCCCTGGGCCCCGCTCGCCGCCGGCTCCGGTTTCCCCCGGACAATGCGGGGGCYGGAGGCGCTTTCAACCCCTCCCTCCATCTGCCCCCGGGGATGAGGGCGGCGCGGAGCGAGATCGGATCAGAGGGAGCACCCGGGACACCCAAAGTCGGAATGTGGCTCCGACTGCTCCCGCTGCCCTAAACCTCGGCTCTTTCAGCACCGTCTTGCAACTCAGCATCGTTCGCAACCGCTTTGCTCCGAATCCTGCCCCTTTCCGCACGCTTTTCCCCCCAAAACCCCAGGGGGTGCAGAACGCCCCCCCCCTGCACCGTGCACCTCTGGAGCACATCTGCCCGCACCCCCCCCCCACCGCGTCTGCTGCCAGCCACAGTCCAAGCCAAATATTTGCACGAGTTCCCAGGGAATCCATGGGGGGGGGCCTGCGGGGCCACCCACGTGTCGGAAACCTTCCCTTTCCCTTCTGTTTTACAGGGGGGGTTAAGCTGGTTTCTAATACAGCCCTGGCCCGGCCCGGCACGGGATTGACACCGGGCACGGCGGGGTGCAGGGGGAGCCCGCRCGGCCTCAGCACCCCGGGAGCGCTCCGCGCCCTCCTCGGGTGACAAGGATAACGCGCTAAGGGATTATTATTATTAAACTGGGAATGCGGCTAATCCCCCGCTGAAGAGGCCGTGGTGAGAACCAGCTGCACAGCGTGCGGCCGCCCGGCCTGCGAAAGCGGGGGGAAAAACGGGAAAATATGTCCTGGATCAGGGGACGCTTTGGCTGAAAGGATGATGCCAAAAATAGAAGGGAAGTGGCTGGCCCGTTTGCAAGGCGAGAGGGGAAGGGCGAGAAGCCAGGTGGGAACAGGCTGGAGCCGGGGCGGGATCGTTCCCGGCTCCCGCCCGGCTCCGACCTCGGTGGCTTTCACACGGGTTTGGGTTTCTCTTGGCGCAGCCGCCAGCGCCGGGGCCRTCGAAGCCGCCTCCAAACGGAGCAGGACGAGGAATCTGCCCCCCTCCCCAGCTCCTTTCCCCCTTCCCTGGCTCCGCAGGGAAAGAACAAACGGGGTTAAAATGGTGGTTTTAAAAAGCGTGTGATGTTTCCCGCCTGCAGCCGGGAAGCTTTCCCAGTCTGGAGGATCTGCCGCATTCCCGGTGCCAGCTGCTTCGCTTCTGCTTTCCCGATCCAATGGGAAACAGCTCAAGATACACGGAGCAACCCGTCTCCATCCCTAAGATCGGCTGCTCTGGGGCAACAGCGGGAGGGAGGAATGGAGCAGAAGGAGGTTTTCCATGGGAAAACCAGAGCCGGGGTGCTCCAGCCCTGCTCCATGCGCTGGGCATCCTTGATCAGGCCCGATACAGCGGCAAGAGGCTCAATGTGGAGCAGCAGGTCTAGCAGAGCAGAGCTTTGTTGTCCCGAAGTGCAGCCTGTGCCAAGAGCTCCCCCTTCCCCTCTGGAAGAGCTTCCTGGAGACCTGCAGTCATTTTCCCAGCTGACAAAATCCCAGGAAAATCCCTCCCCCTTTGGCCTCACAGCCTCCCACCCGTTAATTTAAACCCTATTAAGCTCGGAGTACACCTGGTTCCTCCCGGCGGAGCGGGGTGGCCGCAAGGAGCCCCGGGGGAAGCGGATCCGGATGCGATCTGGCCGCGGGTTAATGCTGGCCGGGGCGCTCCGTGCTGCAGAGCCGTCCCGTCCCTGCTCCGACTCGGACGCCACCGGCTGCGGGGGGATCCGGGGACTCGCTGAGCACCTGCGGCAGCTTTTCCACGTGTGCCGCCGGCTCGGAGCGTCCGTGCTTCCCGGCACGGCTCCTAAGGAGGATCCGTGCGGGGGTCAGGCCTGGCTCTGGTTAGTGATGGGAAACACAAGGCTCTAAATAGCTTTTGGGGGGAAAGAAAAAGAGGGTTTTTTAACTCATTTGGGATTTTCACCGGAAGGAAAATAACCCGGAGCAGCTTTCCCGGGGCCGGGAAAGGAAAGGCGGAYGAGGACAGGGCTCTCCTGTTTCCCTGCGACATAAATCAGCCCTCAGGCCCCGGCGCAGGGCTCAGCCCCGCAATGCCCCGGGGCAAATCCTCACCTCGCGGCGGGGAGGGGGGCAGCAGCGTCCTCCTCCTCCTCCTCCTCCTGCCCTTCCGCAGGGAGGAGGGTCCGGGTTTCGGTGCAAGTCGCTCCCAGCGCCCGGTGCCCCTCCGGCTTCCCGCCGGCTGGAGCTCCGCCGTGGGAAGCAAGGGATAATAAAAGCTACTGGAAAAGCAGGCACGTTCTGCACGGATCTGGGGTGAAATGGAACCCGGTTTCCTTCTTGCAAAGGGAAAAGGGATAAGAAAGCGAGGAGAGGGACAGCGAGCAGCTGGGACGCGTCCCCTTCTGCCTTGTCCGGGCCCGACCTCCCACTGTTCCTAATTCCAGCTCCGAGATTAACACGGTCCCCTTGGCCCAGCTGCGGGTTGTATCCACACAGGGAAAGAGCCAGCGCCAGATCCTGATGCTTTTCCAGGCCAAACATCCCAGTCTCCTCCTACATCCAGCTCCGGGTAGCGTTTCCAGGAGGGGTTTCTATCCTGACGGGAATAGAACGACTCCTCCCGGCCGGGTTCCCAGCTTCACTCCCGAGCTCCCGCTGCACTCGGAGGGGTTTTGCCGAGGAGCAGGACCCCGTTGCATCGGGTCCTTTYCCAGCGCTCCTCCGGGATCCGTCGTGGATCCACCCGTGTCTGGGTGGGAGGTGGAAGGCGAATGCGTTACAAGACACTTAATAAACACCATCCATGGGAGTGTCGGGAGGGAATGCAGGGAATGCCCAGGAAAGAGCCCCTGGCAGACATGTAACGGGAGAGGGATGATGCCGGAGCCGACACCCCCCCGCCGAGGGTCCCGGCGCGGCACGGTCTGTGTGTCCATGGACCAACGGAGAGGGACGAGTCAGGCACAACCTGCGGATCTGTCACCAAATTTTGTTCCCGAACACCCCAGCGCATGGTCGGGGGCTTGGTTACTCAGGGCAGGGAAATAAATGTGTATTTATAGAGAGGAGATGCTACAGGTCGGGGCACAGGGCATTAAATCCCACAGGGATCTAGGCACGCCCAGAGCCGCGTCCCGGGAAGACGTTGGGAATGAGCGGGACTGCTCCCAGGCGGCTCCTCGCCGCTCTGGCCCCTCTCCTGCCCTACTTTGCTCGGAGGGGACRTCCTGGAAAATCTTCCACACCTTGGAAAGTGTTAATGTCATTGAAGACTTTGGGGACGGATCCCAGAAGCTCCTGCTGGTTCTTCCTTGGGGACTGGGGATGGGCGGCTCGGAGCAGCCTGGTCCATGAGGACACAGGGCACAACCGGCCTGGCCACCGTGGCCGCTGGGGGACAAAGTGTGCATTTCCAACCGGCACAAAGTCGGCAGGGAAATGACTTGAAAAAACTTCCATCTCCTTTCACTCAGCACCCCAGGGATGCGGCACCCGCGGCAGGATCCCGCCTGGGCGCTAAATCCCTGCGGAAACCCCGTGAAGGCTTTGATCGCCCACGCCGGGCTCAAAACCCTCCGGAGAGGCCAGGAGCTGCTGCCATCGTGCGCCCATGGGACACACGTGTCCCCAGGGCAAAGCCAGGAGCGGAGCCGCTTCCACACGGCACTCGGGACACCGCGATTCCCAGCAGCCTTTCCCCTCTGGAGGAACCCCCTGCTCTGACAACCCTGTGATTTATGGATCTCTGGAGAAAGTCCCACATATTCCCCGTTTCCTTGAGAGCTTCGGGTTGTTTTTTCTCCCCCCCCATCCCCTTTGGCATCAGCTGTGCTCCCTGCCGTGGATGGATCCCGTTGCGKCTGCCGTGCGATTCCAGGACTTCGGAGCAGCGTTTCCCACCGCCGGGGCCAGGAAGCCGGAGCTGTCTGGCCACCTAAACAGCAGCACACGAGTGCTCTGCTCGCCAAGGAGCAACATGAAGCGGGAATCAAAGGGAAGGAGGAATCCACGACATGAGCCGGGTGGGTGCGGGAGCCCCTTGGCAGCCCTTGCAAGAAGGGGCCAAAAGATGCTCGGAGCCATAAAAGAGAAAAGCTGAAACCCGAGCCCAAGGGCCCGGGCAGGGGAGCAGCCTGGGGACAGATGGGCCCCTTTCAAGAGGGGTTTTCTTTTCTGATCCCGATTTTCCGAATCTGAAGCAGATTCAGACCCTGGGCAGCCCCCSGGACCGCCTGGACACGTCGGGGCCCGACAGCCCCATGAGCAGGGCCCAGGGAAGGAGGAAATCTGGGGCCGCTGCAGCAAAACAAGGGCTACCACTTGCACATGGGCAAAACCCCCATTCGAGGAGAGGGGAAAAGACCCCACAGAAGCACTTAAAATATCTGCATCAAACACCCTCCCCAAGCAGGGGGCATTTTTAGCTTTGCAACAACCCCAGATAAGTCAATGGTCTTTAGGCCGGCGGGTAGAAGCGCTCCCGGAGCTGCCCGGCCGGATCCTCTCCGGAACCTCCCGTGTTGCCGATACCGATCCCAGATCGGAATTGGAGCATCCGGCCGAGGACGGGCAGGCGATGTCACTGCTTTGGGCGATCCAGGCTGGATCGGAGGCTCCCGGGAGCCTGGCTCCCACCTCCTTCCTCCCTCCTGGGAGGGTGAGGATGCTCCGGGGACCGCGGGGAAGGCGGCGGCATCCGAGTCCCAGCTGCCCAAATCGGGACGTTTGATCTGAGGCTGCGGAATCCAGCACCCTGGCTCCATTCCCTGTGTTCCCATCTGGAGAGGCAGAAGCCTCCAGTATCCAGGGATTTGTAGCCAGGTCCTTGCGCAGCCACAAGCAGCTGGTCCTGGCAGAAGGGATAAAATCCCCCTCCTTGTTGGGCTCGGGAAAGGTCCCCGGTTCATCACCGCGTGCGGTTACCCCCCGTTACAACCAGGGGAGCAAAGCCGGTTCCCACGGCGGCCCCTCCATGGGATCACCCCYGGCAGCTGGGAATGGGGAGGGACGGCCACTATCCCGCTGCATCTCCGGGCTGCTTGGGAGAGGAGCAAGGACAAAGCGGAGCCAGAAAGGGGCTTGCCAAGGGGGGAAGAAAAACAAAAAAGCAGCAAGGAAAACAAGCCTTGGACTTTGCCTTATTTCTTGAGCAATGATGGATTTTTCTCCCGCTGCTCTCCCGGTTTTTGGCTCAGGAGCGAGGGCTCCGCTGGGAGCCCGGCTGCAGGGGAGGCTTCGCTCGGCGGCAAATTTGTTGCTTTAACTTGCAGAAAGCTCCGAGGCCGCCACGGGGTCGGGCTGGGGGAGAAAGGCCGGGAAAGGCCTCCGGGAAGGGGAGCCCCCTTCCTTCCCCCCCTTCCCTGCCCTGCTCCGAGGCTCCGCGTGCGTTTCGCATTAAGTCGGGATGGGGTAAAACGCATAAGCAGGCSCTGGCCCCGCTCCCCACGCGCTGCTGTGCAATGGGCAGAGTCCGTCTCATCCTGCACTTAGAGGCAGGAAACAGGGCCGTCCGGGGGCTGAACGAGGGCTTTCATCCCCAGGACTCCAAGAAAAGCAGCTCTCGGGACCCCATGCAAGTCCAGCTACAACTAGAGGCAGCCAAGTCTGAGGAAATGCAATTAAAAGCCTCACAATCCTGTTCCTCTTTAGGGAAAGCCTCATTTGCCRTCAGCTGTTCTGCAGGGCACGAAGGCTCCAAGCCACCCCCAAAGCTCCCAGAGCCAGCGGGGCTGCAGCAGCCTCGTAGAGGGCAGAGACTCCCTCGTGCCCCCAATTCCCCCTTTTCCTCCACATTCCACCACAAAACCCCCCTCTCCCCAGCACCACGGGGTGGATTTTGCCCTCCAAGGGGATTTCCATCCCTTCTTCCTGCATCCTTTCCAAGCAGAGCAAGCAGCTGAGCYGAGGCGGGGGCTTCGCGGCCCTTTTTGCTGCACTAGCATCAAGGTAGAAATATGGGCCCCACCTTAGGAGACCGTTTCTGGGCCGCAGACCCTCCCAGCTCTGTTCTCGCCCTTTGGCAAAGGGGAGCCCCCGGCGGTTGTTCCCTCCCCTGGGTTAGCTCTTGTCCCAGGCTCCGCAGCCGCCCCTCCGGTGGGTTCGGATGTGACGTTAGCCCATGGGGACGGAGCAGCCCCCGGGCAGGACGTGGGCTGGTTTTTGGTGCATTCCCCCAGCTCAGCAGCCAGAAATCCCTTCTCTCCCAGGCTGCTCAACCCAAGGGAAATCTAACAAAGCAGCACGGGGAAAACCCCACGGGGGGATTGGAAAACAGGTCGTGCAAAGGGGCAAGGCTGGACCCACTGCTCGTGTCCAGGCCCCTTTGCCCATGTTTGCGCAGGACACGGAGTCACTCCTGGCTCAATCCCGGGGCTGGAGCGGGATGGGGAGAGCAGAGTGCCGGGATGTGCCCTGTCGTATCCCAGACCTTTGCCGCAGGGTCCCCAGGGATTCTAGTGCCCAGCGAAGGAATCAAGCGGGTTGCGGGCAGCGCTGGTCGCTCCTCGGAGCTTCCTCACGGACTGGGGCTCCTCCAGACCAGGCTCCAGCCTCCTGCGGCAGCTCCGAGGCCCTCTTGGCAAGGAGCTCCCGGCCTTTCCCAGCACATGGACCCGCTAGAGGGCAACAGAAACCCAGGAAAGGAAACGTGGAGCTGCTCGGCTGGGAAGCAGCTCTGGAGCGGCCACAGGCTTAGAGCCATCCAGCCTGGAATGCCTTCATCCCAGGGAATAAAAAGGCCAGGAGCAGGAAGGAAAGCAGGAGCAYGAAGCAAAGGGTGCAATTAAAACTCGTGTCCGAGATGGAGCACGGCCGGCGGCCTCCAGTCTGTGCCTGGAGAGGGAAGGAGATGCCCAGGCCCCCAGGACCTTCTCCATCAGCAAAACGCACTGGGATAAACTTGGGAAGGCCCTTGGCTCCACGGAGGGCAGCGGGGAAGCAGCAGCCGTGCCCAGTGGAGCGGCCCCGGGCTCCTAAAGCTCTGCTTTTTGTGCCGCTCCCGACTCCGGCTCCCTCCAAACCCTGGAAAGGAACAAGGGAGAGGGAGTTAAATCACTCCCCCCACCGGCTCTTCCTGAGCCGGGCTCAGCAAAGCCCAGCCCAGGACCGAAGCCCTGTGGCCTTGTCCCTCCTGCAGGACTTCGCAGCCTGGGGGATGGACTGGCCCCTTCCGTCAGCCTTTTGAGGCTGAATTCCCAGTTTTATTCAAAATTCCATAAAACCCAAGGCAGGAAGCAGCAGGCAGGGGCCGGGCAGGTGCCTGAGATGGGCCGGCAGCGCAGGACGAGCCCGTTTTCCTGCAGTTTAACAGCATTTGGCTCTGCAGTTTAACAGCATTTAGCAAGGGGCTTCCCAAGCAGCTCAGGAGAAGGGGAATAGGAAAAGGATGCCGGGATGGAAGCAGCACAGTGTGGAGCACAGCTTGGGACTGAGGGAAGATCCATCACCGGCAAGCCAAGGACCCTGCCTGCATCCTCAGTGCCAGCGAGCCCGGCATTCCCGGATTCCCAGGATAAAACGAAAGTTAGAGAGAGGCGTTTTTGCAGGGAGACGGTCAAACTGGGTGAAGATCCCCCCRAATCCTCCCTTTCCCTTGGGCAGGGGATGACGGAGCTGCCAGGCGGTGGAAAACACTCGGTCTCCATCACGGGCGGGTGGGAGGCCTCTCATGGCCCCAGCTTCCAGCAGGTCATTAATCCATCCCTCCCCATAAATAAATAAATAAGTARAAGAAGAGAAGCCCTGGAATTATTTAGGTTCCCCCTCTAGTGCCTTTAAAGGCAGGAGGGAAAGAGGCCGCCCGGCCCCACGCTGGGGGGGGGGGGAATCCCTCTTTTGAGTAAAAAGCAGTTGTAAAGGGCAAAGCCCAGGCGGGTGCTCCGAGCTGCCGCCAGCCCCTTCACTGTCCCCTCATTCCCAGTGGGATCCAGGATGTTCCTGGATGCAGAGGCAGGAGAGCCCTCAGAGCTCCCCCCATAGCCCTGCTGAGGAGGCCGGGGTGCTGCTGGTGCTGCCAAGAGGGAGCAGGGAGGGAACAGGGGATGGGGAAGGGGACGGAGAGGTGGAGGGAGAGGGGAGGGACCTGGGGCTGGAGCAASGGATGAAGCCAAGGATGGACAGGGGAGGGAGCAAGGGATGGAGAGGAGACGGAGCTGGAGATGGAGCTGGGGAAGGAGAAGGGAGAGAGCTGGGGACGGAGAAGGGAGGGAGCCAGGGATGGAGAAGGGGATGGAGAGGGGAGGGAGACGAGGATGGAGCCAGGGATGGAGCCAGGGATGGAGCTGGGGACGGAGAGGGGCGGGAGCCGAGCTGGAGCCGGGCGGTGGCTGCCGGGGGGCGGCGACGGCGGCGGCAGGTGAAGCGGGCGGGAGGGACCGGCCCCCGCCGCTCCGTCCAGCCGGAGGGGGCCGGGGGGGGGGCCGGGGGCCGCCCCCCTCCCCTGCTGACGTCCCTCGCCCGGGAGAGGGGGAGCGGGGAGGGAAATAGAAAAGCGCCGCTCGGCCGCGGGCGCCGGGGAAGGCGGGCGGGCAGCGGCTGCAAAATGCGTCTCGCGCGGAGCTGCCTCCTCCTCCTCTTCATCCAGGGCAGCATCTGCCGCCTGGTGAGCGCCGGGGGGCGGGGGGCAGGTTTTGGGGGTGGCAGAGGGGCAGGGGGGGCTTTGGAGCCTGCAGCGTTTTGCAGATCGGTGGAGCCCCCCCCGCTAATGGAACCCGAGCGTCCTAAAACTTCTGCTGTCTCGCAGCAGGTAGCGGGGGGCGGCCGGGGATGGGGGGGTGACGGTCCAATTCCCGGCAATTCCCAGCCCCATTCCCGGGCTAGCCGGCTTGGCGAAGCGGGCGGCTGCCCCCGAGCCCCGCGGCTGCCACAGCCCCGGCTCCCCCCGCGCCCGGGAGCAGGGCGGCCCCGGCGGCCGCTGGACATGGAACCGGTACCGGTGCCGGTACCAGCCCGAGGACCTGCAGGGCTGGGTGCCCGCCCGGGCACCAGGGGCCGCGATGGGGCTCGGGGCGGCCCGAGCATCACCCCGGCTTGGGCACCCAGCTGCGGGTGACGGGGACAGGGTGGTGGCAGCGGGACCAGCCCCCTCCCCATGCTCAGTGACCCCCCCCGGGCTGCAAGGGGTGTTGGGCAAACGCTCCTCCCGTCCCGRCTCCTTCTGCCCATTCCAAGGATGGAAGGGGAAAGAGAGCAGGGAATTTGCTGGGAAATACAGACTGGAGAGGGGAAAGGAGGGAAGAGGGGAGCAAGGTGGGCACGCGGAGGGCTCAGTGACACCCAGAGAAGKGGATGTCACCTAATGGGAATGTGGCGGGAGGGGTGCTTGTCACCCACCTCCCCTGCTCCACCCTTGCTCTGTCCAGGTGCTCTGTGGCCAAGAAGAACGAGGGGAAGATGGGGAGCRACGCGAGAGCCAGGGGAGACCTCGAGCGCCCAAGAGAAGAGGCCCCCTCCCTGCCAGGTCCCTGCTGGCGCCAGCCCTGCTCCAGAACACGTCCCTCCTGCGGCTGGCCAGCAGCTCGCGGGAGCTTTGGGATATCCTGGACAACCTCTCCGAGCGGGAGCGCGCTCCGCGCGCCCGAGGACAGCGGGACCTGGGGCCGGCCACGGGCAAACTGAGGAAGATTTTTGGCTGGGGGGATTTCTACTCCAACATCAAGACGGTCAAGCTGAACCTCTTGATCACGGGCAAGGTGGTTGACCACGGCAATGGCACGGTCAACGTCTTCTTCCGGCACAACTCTACGGGCCAAGGGAACATCTCCGTCAGCCTCGTCCCTCCAACCAAGGCGGTCGAGTTTGACCTGGAGCAACAGATCTTCATCGAGGCCAAAGAATCCAAGATCTTCAACTGCCGCGTGGAGTACGAGAAGGTGGATCGTGCCAAGAAGACCACGCTCTGCACCTACGACCCCTCTAAAACCTGCTCCCACGAGCACACGCAGAGCCACGTCTCCTGGGTTTGCTCCAAGCCCTTCAAAGTCATCTGCATCTACATCACCTTCTACAGCCTAGACTACAGGCTGGTGCAGAAGGTGTGTCCCGACTACAACTACCACAGCGACGTGCCCTACTACCCGTCCGGGTGACACGTCGTGGCCACCTCTGGGTGCCCTGGTGACAAGGGGGTGCTGGAGGGATGGGGGGAGGGATGGGGACAGTCTCGTGAGCGGGGCGGGGTACATGGAGGTCTCCAAAAACCAGAGGTCTTGCGGCGAGGGAGGAAGAGGAGGAGTCTCTATTTTTCTCCCCAAAGCTCCGATGGCGAGCGGGGGAATTCCAGGGTATTTCTCAGCTTGCCCTGGATCTGTGGTCTTTAGAGACTGGGAGGCAAAATGGGGCCGGAATCCAGGATATAAAATGTAGGACATCGAACCACGTTCAGGACTTGCGTTTCTCAGTGCAATAATACCTTGGCCTGCGTCCAGGGAGGCCACAGGGGCACCAAAAGAAGGACCCGAGGCCCAGAGCTCTACAGGAGAACGCCCCAAAAGCCCGGACCTGGAAGGGGACCTCAGTGGGGACAAAGGCACCCGGTCCCTCAGCAGGCACAGGACGCCCGTGGGCATCGGTCCCGTCGTTCTCCCCACGCTCGAGTCCAGCAGCACAAACGGGAGCCGCGTCCTCCCTGGGGCGGGCACGGGCTGCAAAGGGACCAGGCGCTGGGGACAGCGGAGGGCTCGGGGACGAGGGGACGGGCGGGAGCACCACGGGCTCGAGCCCCGGGCAGCTCCGCGGCCGTTCCGGGGGCTCTGCAGCTGCAGAACTCCCGGTGGGACCTGTCAGAGCCACCGCCGTGGCCGTGATTCATGTTTCCCCTGACACGAGCGGTGATTCATGCCCTGCCCTTCATCCACCGGCGCCGCCGGCTCCTCTCGCCGGCCCGGACCCCCCCGGCCGCCCCCTCCCCAGGCGCYCCCGTCCCTGCACATCCGCCCCCGTGACGAAACCGCCGTCCCAGAGCGCGACAATAAAGATCCCGCAACGGTACCCGGGCGGGTCGAGTGTTTTTACCAAGCGCGTCCCCTTTGCGGTGGCCGGAGTCGGGATCCACATCYGGAGGCTGAGGGGTTCCCCGCGGATGCTCCCCCGGGATGTGGCGCCGCGTCGCTATTCCTCRTGTGCAATTCCCGACCCCATCTCCGCACCTTTCCCGTGCATTAGGGCTCCAGTTCCCCTCTTTGACACATGCACCCCACCAAGAGGGCACCAAAAAGCAGCTTTCCCGACCCGCTCCCCCTTTTGTCCCAAATTCCCCATATCCGGCACCCCAGGCCGCATGCCAAAGCGGAGCGCGTGCTGCAGAGCAAGGCTTTTAGCCCCCAAAAATCAATGAGAAGATGTTTATCCGGCAATAAAAAGTTTCAGGTGCTTTGACAGTGCGGCGGCGGAATAGAGCAGTAGTAAAAAGTGGTGTTTTGGAAGGAAAGGAGAAAAAAAAAGAAAAAAAAAAAAAGAGCCATCTCAAGGGATGTCCCCAAAGGCTTCAGGCTTCCTTTGAGAGCAGAAAGGCAGAAAAAGGCCCGTTCAACCCTTTTCCTGCCAGCGCAGGCAAAACAAGCAGAAGGAGCACGCACCAAAGTTGCTCATTTGGAGAAATTTCAGACAATCGCCGTTTGAAGCAACAGAGCAGACAGCGGGAGCAGGAAAACAGGCTACAAAGGAGGCACCGTCGTCAAAAGTGGCGGCGGCGGCAGGCGGCAGTTACTAGGAGACCAGGACGGGCCGTTATTCCAGCCTGGGAGAAGAGGATTCCTGCTCGCTAAGTCACTCCAAGCCTTTCATCCAGCCGGAGGGCGACAGCGCCGGGGGAAAAGCCCCTGCTCTAAACACAAAACCGCCCCCGGCGGATGCGGCTTTGTCCATGTTGGGCTATTCCTTGAGAAACAACCAGGAGCCAACCTCCTACAAACCCCGATCCGCCTCTTTTTAGGTTATGAGCAGCTGTTCCTCTCCCCTTTCTCCCTCCCGCTCAACCAGACCGCGTCTTCCGACCATTTTCTTCCTGCCGTATCCAGAATCCAGCAGCGGCCCCAGCTCCCGAGCGGATGCTCCTCGCCAGGCACCACCTCTCCAGGCTGCTCCTTCCTCCAAGGTCTCCGCTTCCTCCTCGGCACAGTTCAACGCACAAGTGGCCAAGGCCAATCTTCCTCCCCACTACAAYAGCCTCGAGGTGCCCATTTTCTCAAGTTGGGTCAATGAGGTTTGCCAATAATAAACATTTTTAACGCRTTCCAGGCAGCTGCTGAGGCGCTGAGCAAGAAGGAAGGTTATCCGTAAGAATGGGAGGAATGAAGGAGSAATAAGAGGTTGGTGCCTTCTGCTGAACGTGGAACATCTTTGAGGAGCAGGAGGACTGAGGAGCTGCCAAGCCCGGAGATCCTCCCCGGCACTTGGCAGGGCTCGGAGGGCTTCTCGCGGCAGCGGCCAGCAGGGAAATTTGGCTCCGTAAGAACTTCAGCTTCCGAAGAAAGAGGGAAGAAAAGATGGGCTTGATCACAGAAACAGAACCGGCGAGAGCGGCTGTTCCTGCAGGCCCAGGTGTCCCCGCGCACACACAAACCCGGAGCTGGGCGACACTTCGAAGCTGCTGAACCGAGCTGCTTTAGAGGCCGTCTCGAGCTCTMCTCGACGTGTCGTTGAGGGTGGTGGCGATCCCGTCGCGGGGACGTCTCCCTGCAAAGCGAAGGCGTTCGGGTGTCCGGAGCTGCCTTGGGACCTGCAGGAGCGGGGCTGGTCCTGCGCTCACGGGAGGGAGATCTGGGGATGCTCGTGAGGACCGCAGACTCRGCCAGGCTTTTCCAATGGCCGTTGCCCATTTAACACCCATGGGCAGCTCCTAGAGATGCTAATTCCGGTGCTTTTGCCACGTTATCCCACACAGGCACCATCCCTTCTCCTTTTCCCCCTATTCCCAGGCACAGATCCCGACCAGGGTCGTGGTTTCCCTGATAATCTCAGTCAAGCCTCCCCAGGTCTTCGGCTCCTCTGCCGTCTCCCTCCCCCTGCTCTGCCCTTCGCTTGCCCCGTGGGGCTGGGACGAGCCCGGCCGGTCACCGAGCGCTTGGGAAACCCTCCYGGGAAGTGGGAAGAGGCGGGAGATTATCCGTAAAATCCCCAACTCATCCACAGGAGGCTGGAAAGGCAAGCGCCGGATGCCGCGCGTGTTTGGTCTGAGCATCGTTACGGTTTTGCTAATTAGCCTGAGCCCCAAACCCAAACACGTCTGCCTCCCTCCTCCTCCTCCTCCTCCTCCTCCTCCTCCTGCGGCTCGGCTCAGCAGCCGCTTCCCGGCGCCAGCATCTCCGTGTCCTCCTGCGCTTCCAGCCTCTCCGGCTGCAGCAGCGCCCGCTGCTTCCCCCGTTAGCGGCAGCCCTGGCGATGCCGCCGCCTGCAACAGTCTGGGGCTGGGGGGACACGAGCGCTTCCCTCTGTCCGTGGGGGATTTTCCTGTGCGATAAAAGGAGCTGGATGGAGCCCTGGGAGAGAAGCTCCCTCCGAGCTTGGGAACGTCGTGTGTGGCTGGGGATGGATTCGGGCCCAGGTGGCTCGCACCRAAAAGGAGGGGAAAGGGAAAACTCCCCATGTCCCCAGGCTCTCCCAGGGCTCTCCGGACGGACCCTTTGCTGGGGAGAAACACGGATGAGCTGCACGCGAGCGGAGCGGAGCGCGCGGGAGAGGAGCGGGGGCCGCGGAGGCGCCGGGGCCGCTCCGAGGAGCCGCACGTGCCGGAGGGGCCCCCGCCTGCCGCGAGTGCCCAGGGTCCCCGCAGGGCGGCCGCGTGGCGAGGACGTTGCGGGCTCCTGCCCTCCGCAAAGCTCTTCCCAAGGCAAAGCGCGCCCAGAATCCCAGCCCTCCCACCCCAAGGTCTACGCCAAGCCCTCCGCCGGCAACGGACACGGGGAAGTGGGAAATAAATGCAAAACAAGGAGAAGGATTCAGACAAAAAGACAGAGAGGGAACAAAACAAGGCTGCCAGGAGGAGGACAGCGCTGGAAAACTTGCCAGCTGCCTCAAATCCCKGCAGGCCCCGGCTCCTCTGCAGAGAATTCCCAACCGGGGCGTTCCAGCCGCGCACCTGCTCGCGCTGAACGGGCTGCGGAATAATTGAGCTCCGGCACCGCGGAGCCGCCGCCGCTCCCAGGATTCGGGCTGGTTGTGCTGGGTTTGAGGCGCGGGAGCCCCGGTGGGGTGGGGGGGSCGGTGGTTGCGCTCTTTCTTCCCCATGTTGGGAAAAATTCCCAGAAGGAGGAAAAAAAAAACCCCAAACCCCAAAATGACCTTCCAGTGTCGACTCAAAGCACCAAGGACGTGAGTCCAGAGCTCCTGCCCGCTGCGTCCTGACTTTATCTGGGAATCCTCTCTGCTCCCCCTGCTTTTGCCCATCATTTCCCAAAGGAAAAAGGCATCAGATGGGAATTTCTTTCCCCATCTATCAGAGGAAAAGCTATTCTGGATGTGCCCATAGTTTCTTACCTTGCAGGGTTCATTCCGATCTCCTTTCCCACCGGATGCTCTGGCCCTTTGTCCCGGGAAGCAGGATATTTAYTCAGGTCATGGGTGGCCAAGTCGGTGTTTGCAGCCTCCGACGGCGCAAACCTGGTGTCTTCACGACGGCCTTGCTGGCATGATGCACTGGGACAGATGGGCTCTTAATTCAATTAGCATCCCTTAATTACCTATTATAACAGGACTTCCGAAAGACTGGACACAAGCGGATGGGCTTTTGGAGCCACTGGTAACACTCCAGAGGTCTCAGTGATGAGCCGGGGCTTTCTTTTTAGTGGTTATTTGCCTCAAAAGCCTAAGAAAGGGCTGAAGTTTAGGGTCATTAGGGTGCATTTTGCCCAATCTTCTCAACAAGCCCGATGGTGAAGGCGATTTCAGAAATAATTCACCTTGTTTTGGGACGCGAGGACGAGCCAGATCGTTTCCTCTGCTCCCTCTCCAAACCATTTCCTAAGAAAAGCCCCAGGACGAGCAATAAGCGGGGTCCGTTTCACGGCGCTGCCTCCGCGGCTGATGGCAGACGGCAGGGCTGAAGCCGTGGTTACTCGGTGCTGACGCCGGAGCTCTCCCCGAAGCCGTTATTTTGTGCAAACGCCTCATTTCGGAGCCTGTTTCTATCACACAGAGCCGCGCGCGCCTAGGGACGCAACGGAATTTTGGAAAAACACCCCTTTTCATCTGCTCAGAAGGGGGATATTTCATCTTTTAAACACCAAGAGCGCAAAAGCAGCTCTCGGAAGACCATTTTCCATTTACATTTTTATGAGCAAAAGGGTGCATCTTGGCATCGGCTCGCTTTATTATTTCTATTTCGGGAACGCAGCTTAGAAAACAGGTGGAAGTTGAGCTTCCAATTGTTCAAAACTGACCAGGAGATGAGGAATTACAGCACGCCCCCAGGGCCAATAGACCTCGGCCAACAAGAGACCGGCCCCGTTTCTCTTCGGCATCCGAGAAGGGAGCAGGCGCCGCAGGCTCCCCAAGTCTGCCCCGCCAACACACAGGGGACCGAGACCCCATCTGTGCTGCCTGGGTGTCAAAAACCAACCAGAGACGCCGCTGACGCCCCATCGAGAGCTCCGCGTCACCGTGAGGCACCCACAGCAACTCCATCCTCACCAAACGATGCATTTCTGAAGCCCAAACAGCCCTGGAGCGCGATGGAATTATTGCTGAGGTGCTGAAATAGCGGGGAGAAAAAAGGCTTATTTAGACCTATTTGCGGGATGCAKTTTTTCCTTGACTTCTGAGGCTTCAGCACCTAGAAATAAATCCAGCTCATTAAGGGAAAATGGTGCAGCTCAGTTTTGTTTGCGGGCCAGACAAGCAATGCCTGCTACCTAATTCAGGTTGCACCATCTGCCACATCACAGCAGAAGGCGGGACTGCACGCGGCTGGTTTTATCTTGGTTATTAGGATTATTTTGGAACTGGGGAGGATCYGAGTTGGGTAGCGGCATCACCCTGGACAAAACAGCGTCACTTTATCTATATGCTAAGGCATGCTATTTAGGCATTAAGGTATTTTCATGAAATCAGATCTAGAATCTGATATTATAGCCCCTAAGAGCACTGCCTATACATTTATGTTGGAATGCTTTACAGTTAGGGAAGCTGCCTGTGATGAAGTTAATGCATCTTGAGATGTCCCCCCCTTACAGCAGAGCCAATTCCCACACCTTAAATTGAAGCCATTTCCAAGGACAAAACTTGGTAAGCTGCTCTACCTCCCCTTCAAAGCTCACGGTGAAACCACCTGCCAAATCCCACTATCCTACTCAAAAACACAGGCTTTGGGAACAGAAAAATTCCAGTCTTGCTTTCCTGGCTCACCCAAGTGTTGCCCAGTTGTCCATGCAAGAGGGTGGGAGCATCCAACAAGTCTCCAGCAAACACTGGAATTGCTGCAAGCTGCAATGTGGGTGCTCYGCTCCCAACCTCGACATCCTGCTCAGCTCCTCCTGCCGAGCGGTTTGTTGTTTGGCACCAGTTCAATAATAAGCAATAAGTTTGCCAACATCACCTGCCTAGAGGGGTAGCGAGAAAATAAAATAATAAAAAGAAGACAAAATAACAGAAAAAAGAAAAGAAAGCTAATGTGAAAGGAAGTTAAGGCAAACTGCAAGGCAGCGGAGTTTGGACACATCAGTCCAGGGAAAACTAGAATCAACTGTGGGAAGTTCTCTAATAGGAAGCAAAATGGTAAAAAAGCAAAATAAAACAAAAAGTCTTGCATGTCCTACCACAAGACGATGGAACAGGCGAGAAGAGGAAAAGGGCTCAGCCGTTGCCAGGGGGTTCCACGGTTTCGTGTCACCTCGCGAAGGACGGGACGGCACGAAGGCTCTTGAGGAACCGCCGCGGCGCCCGCTGGAGACGCCCGCGCCAGGACKTCGCTCTCAGCAGGACCCCGCGGCATTCAATATTGAGCACGGACGCTGCCGGCTCCTTCCGTGTCAGGAGCACATTCCTCACTTTGATGAAGTGCTTCTCTAGTGACTTTGAAGGACCAGAAACGCTCCGGGAGAACCTCCACGCCCGCCAAGAGGCTTCTACAAGAACCGGAATAGCAGTTTGGAAATGGCTTTCATCTGCTCATTTTCATCCCATCGCTCCTAGACTTACCACCTCCGCCTATTTCAAGGCTCAAAAACCTTSATTTTCAGCTTGTCACAACCCGACAAACAGTTCCTGTCCTCAGCACTGCTCCCCAGTGGCAACAGTCAACAACGGCTCCTTCCATCTTTGCTCAATTACTGATATTCCTGATAGGGCAGCTCCAAGCAACCTTCCYGCGGTGGGATTAGGAAAATACTCCAATCTAATACAGGACACTTTCCTGTTTGAAAGGGAGGAAAAGGTGTTCCAGCTTCCATCCAATTTATCATGCACATCTATATTAATTTCTCCTTCTTTCTGGCCATTGATGCTTTTTAATTATTCAAAGCAGGAGATCTACATTTTATCTTTCTTGTCTGTGACTTTACATAACGTGATGGAATAATTGCAATCCTCTGTCTACCGTTTCTCAATTTGCCCCATCAATTAGCAGATTTCTCCAAGTGATTTTAATAATTCAGTCCTCGAGACAAAGTCTAATGGATCACGAAGGAGCACGACATAAAATCCAAAGAAACCCTAAACCAAATAATAATAAAATAACCTCCAAATCAGTGGCTTTTCTACACTGCACTTCACCAAATGAACTTCAGACTTTACAGGCCAGCTCCCAAGCTGGACAGCTCCTGGTTTACCCATTAGGGGTGTTTTTACAGCCATTTTCTCCCTGTCATCTCCCCGCTTCCTTTGCCCATTGACTTGTTGTGCTAATAGAGCTGGCACCCGTTTCGGTGCCACCTGCTGCTGTGCACACAACAGCAGCATCAACAACAGTTTGAAAGTCAACTTCATCCATACAAATTAACACACGCAAGGAAYTGCCAAGACAAAAATTTGCTCGGATTTGTGTCTGGAATTGCAGCCAAGGAGCCAAGCAGCCAGCAGGTCAGGGAGGTAAAAAAATACACCTCCCCTAATGAGATATCTTCGTATTAGTTTAACAACAGCAGAAAAASCCATTACAAATAAATGAGTTAAGTAATTCCACAACACAAGTAAACTGTACGGCCCAAACTGACTGAACAAGATAATTATTTTAGAAAAGCCTTTTTGCAAGATAAATTGCAGAGAAGTTGGGAAATCTTCTGTTTTTTTTTTTAATTTTTGGCTTCTTCAAGGAAGAGGAAGGAATAAAGCGAYGGTATTTTGTCCTGAACAGCAGTTTCAGAAGCAGAACAAAGCAGGCAATAGTTTCAAAGCGCAGCAGCTCTCCCCACTCTCGTGTTTGCTCTGCTCATCGGCAGACAAGCTGTTTCCTTTCATCTGGAAAAACTCACACAATAAGAAAAATACCTCAATAGAATCTCACTCGGTTATAACAAAGCCCAAGGGGCAGCCAGAAAGAAATCTCCGGGCCAGGAAAAACACACTCGGCGCTTGGATCAGCGGAGAGGCCGCCTGCTTCTGGGCACGGGGCACCGTCGCATCCGGCGGCTGCTGCAGGAGGTCAATGGCTTCGCTGGGAGGTTTCTGCTGCTCGCCGATCCTCCCCGCGCCCCGACGAAGCCTGCGAGCCTCGTGGGTCACCACGAGAGCAGCCGGAGGGAAGAGGAGCAAGAAATAACACGAAGGAAGCGCATCAAAGACTGCAGAGCGACGCAGCTCTGCGACGCTCCTGAGGAAGAGGAGGAGGAAGCAAACGCGCCAGGACRGGGTCCAGTCCGGATTCTGAGCCCGGACCTGCAGCGACTGTTTGGAAGATTCTGTGAAACCGTCTCTCTGAAATATTGTTTTGATAAATACGCCCGTCTCCTTGTGGAATTGGGCTCTCCAACTGTTCAACTGGCATGGACACCTCGGCAGCAGCAACACACGCCACAGATTGTGAGTTAACTTGAATTACGCTTCAGATCTGGGGAGGGGAGCGTGTCAGTGGGAGGTTTATGAACAGTATGCTCTAGCTCTGATGTTGTTATAACCAGATGGCTTCAGCTGTATCATTTACAACAACAACAACAACAAAAAACAAACAAAAAAAAGGGGAAGTTGACAAATAAATCATTAAATCACCTGCAACTGGAAAAATCTGAGCGAATTGTCTCCTTTGTGCATCTTCTTTCAGACCTTCGATGGTGACGTATTCTGAAAAGGTGCTGGGTCCTACAGGAAGGGCTGGGACTGACTGATCTTCCTGCAGGAATCTCTCCATCCTCCAGGGAAAGAGGCTGCCAAAGCCGTACCGCCTTTCCATGAACACCTCCCCAGAAAAGGCTGAGGATGGTGATGTCAACACTCGTTTACCTTCTTCTAGGCTTGTCCACGGCCCAGCGGGAGGCTCCTGGAACAGCTGGATGCTTTAACGTGACAAGGCTGAAAGGTCTCGTTGGGGAGGTCTGGAGGCTTCAGCAAACAGTGCGGGTCCCGCGGCGTAATTAGGCATCGCTGCGCCGCACAGGCAACTTCTGCAATTACCTGGCAATGAACCTTTCATGTCTGCCTGTAATTAGAAGCTCGAAACGCTGCGTTTGAGTCCTGACACGGTAGTGGGGAAGAATCAAAATAATGACTAAACGCTTTGCTTACCTAAAAGGAAATGCATGCTAAATCCAATATAAAAGGAATTAGCCAAGTTCAAGCGATGGAGGTATTATGGGAATTGGAGAACCAAGCGAGGGATGGGTGAGGATACAGGAGGCTGTGCGTGTTTATTGTAAGAGCCTCTGTGGGGGACACAAAAAGGGGCAGGGACCCTTTCGTGAGTCACCACTTGATAAAAATAGACTGCAGTGAGCCTAAACACAGGAGCGCGTGAACGGAGTTCTCCTTCACACAAGGGACAAAAGGCTGGGGGGAAAGGTATGATAACAGAATGAAAAATTAGAGACAACAGCTACCTCATCTATTTTCTAGACAAAACAGAATTATTCTCTGTAATCCATTACGTGCCCTACCTGACCATCTTAAGGTCAAATCAATTTGCCACCGCCCTGGCACAGCGTATTTCAATCTAAGCTCCCTGGATATTTGGGGCTAAAGATGACATAAATGGATGGCGTCTCTTCGAGCCAGACACCCTACACTGCACCTTAATGTTATAAAACAGATGGCTTATTAGACTATTCTCCCTTCCCACGTTTAAATGTAATTACAGGTAAAATGTAGGACCACGAGTCAGCTTCACGCAGCTACTATTAAAACCAATGTTCTCTATTATTTTGGTAAGATCTGCTATGAGAAACATAAAATATAGTTTTCCATTGCAATTGTGTGCAGCAATCCTTATTTAACTCCCTTTGAATTCCAATAAGAGCATGTTACTATCCGTACATGGCAGCAGAACAAAACTTTATCTTTTGGTAGTTGGTTTTGAGCTGGGAAAAGTCTTCAAAAAATGAAACAAAGAAGACAACAGATACCACACAGTACAAAATAGTAATTATTTATATTTTCAAAAAGGAAAAAAAAAAGTTACCAGCTATTTTGAAACTTCTTCCCTGTAAGAAGAGTGATTAATAGAAAGGAACAGGACTGGCTCCTATACAGTCGGCAAGTCAGGTACAAACAGTTGTTAAGAATCATTTAGCAACTCAGGACAGGGACTTTAGACGCAGCGTTCCATGAACAATAAAATTTCTCCTTTTTTTAAAAAAAGGGGGAGGAGGGAAATAAAGCAGGGAAAAATGCCAAAAACATTTCCCACAATATCTAAAAACAGTAACCGTTGCTCTTGTCAGACAGCACACTCCAGATCAAGGATTTTCTGCTTCTTTCAAAACCAATGCAGACTTGCCAAAGGCCGCCTTCAGTCTATTCACACCCTCCAGAGCACGCAGCCCTTCACTGTCCCTTTTCACTTCAACCTGTCATTTTATAAAAGATGTTTTTTTTCTTTTTTCTTCTTTTTTTTCTTTTTTTTTTCTTTTTTTGCAATTAACATACAAGTGCTACTAACAGAGAAATTGATCTTCTTGTTGCTGGATGGTAATAAGGAGTTACACAAAACGTCCAGTTTTTAGCTCAGCTGGAAAGACTTAAATTCTTTTTTTTTTTGATATAAATACTACTGGAGCTCCCATCATGTACTTTCCTTTCCAGAACCTCACTGGAAATTCTTTTTTACACCCTCAACGCTCTCTCCAAAGCTAAAATGTCCTCTTGCTCCAGGCATCTGACGATTTGTTCTGTGCTGCCAGACGCAGAGACGTTGCTTTCCCCCAGTACCACTGCTGGGTTATTCCGACTCGGGCCGGTGCCTAAACCCAACCCTGTACTTAATTGACTCAGCCAAGTCGAAGGGAACACACAGACGATGCAGCGACAGGGATTCGTTAGGTTGAACAGCCCCAGAGCCCCAGGCCCACCCTCCCCCCTCTCCCCAAGTTACTTGGTGCTGTTTTAAAAAGTCTGGGTGTCACGAAGCAGTCTTTTCTCCCCAACAACAGAGTAAAAGCTCCACAGATTTCGCTGTCTACCTGGTGGTCAAGGTTAGAGCAGCAACAGCTGATGCTGCTTCCAGAAAAACATGGGGTGGTGGAAAAACTGGACCTTAGGATTGCTTCAGTCGCTTACGTGGGGGTCCCAGAAAGGGACACTGTGCAGAGGCCAGCGAGCGATACGCCTCTGCCACCAAATGGGGATGTGACACTACCATGGACTTCCAGCCCGATGTCTCCATGACGTCGGAAGCATGACTAGAAATGAGACAGAACAAGTCTGAAGTTACTGATCAAGKATTAAAATAAAGATTAAATAACACATTCTTTTCACAGGTCTAAGAAAACCCTTCTCGGTTTCTACTCTGTGTGTGTTTTGCTAAACTCAAGCTTTAGCTCTGCTCTCACAATTTTATTCTGTGGAGCTCGTCAACCTGCAGGATTAGCAACTCAAAGCACACACGATCCTGAGTGGAGGAGAACAAGGAACACAATGCTTATCTGTCCTGACCCCTTAAGCATTTAAGTGTTTTAAATCAACATAGAAAGTTCAGAGACAAGCTGTATTAACTGATCAGCAGGGCTAGAAGTGCTTCTTGGCATCAAAGTAGCAGGTAGTTATTTTTCATTTACTAAAAGCACTGTTATATTCAGTAGTACAAACAGTCCCTCACTATCCAAGTACCTGTTAAGAGTTCTCAGGATCACAGGACTACCCTCAAGATGGCCTAAAAGACAATCCTGCTGTATTGAACAGTGTCAGGAGGACATGACTAATCAGCCCTTAGGACAAGGACACTTCCAGAAGGATAAATAAATAAAGGCTCACAAGGTGAGCACTAAAAGATAGAGGAGAGTGCGTCCTGTGTGTAACAGTTCACAAGCTGCAAATGCTATTGCCTTTTTATTAAATATATATATATATATACTCCAGATTTGTTGCATCCTGAAATAAGAGCGAACTCACTAGTTAATGAAGTCCACTGCTTGAGTTTTCAGTTGATCAGCACTATGCAGGTCAGCCAGAATGAGAATCTCAGCTGCATTTTCCACAGACAGGTTGCTGCACAGCGCATCCTCGCACATCACCTTGAGACGTTCCAGAGCATACTGCAAAATACAAGCCAAAATACGGTTACGACGAAGAAAAATAACCTCATCAGGCCCAAACTGAAGCTCTACTTGTGCTGCTTCACTCTTCAGTAACAAAGACTACTCTATTATGCTGAAATGCATTTTGCAAAGCGAAGAGGTATCTGAGCTCAAAGAAGTAGTGACCAGCAAAAGAGGTGAATCATTATGTCCCCACCCTGAAGAAAACAATGGATAGGAAAATACCCACCAGAACTCTCATCCCAGGCTTCTGGTGTTACAGGTTTACTTGGTGCTGTGGTCATGCTTTGAAATGAGAATTTCAGGTCACCTTTTACATCTATTATCTCTATTAATTCAAGGCACAGAACAAGGCACATTAATTCAAGCCGAATGTCTATTCTTACTCTAACAGTGCATGACGGTATTGCCCAGGTTGAGTGGGAAGAGCTATGTAATAGTGAATGCTCCATAGGTGCTCCAGTGATGTTTAGGCAGCTTTCACCCAATTTCTTTGCTGTTAATGGCCTGTATGTTAAGATCAGCCTTGCCCAAATCTATGCTACCAGTTTAATATTAAAATGTTAAGCAAATGCCTATGATTATGGTGATTATTCGGGTGGAAATGAAATACTTGGTGGAAATGAAATACACAGGATGTCTGTATAACTCTGGCAACAGCCCTATTCTAACTTCATATTCTCAGGTTAAGGGTTTTTAGCCATTCAGTTGTACATCTACCTCAACATTTTTAGACTGCAGGATTAGGCATGTCAATAGTTTGAGTAAGTTGAAGGATACTCCTAAAAAAAGAGGACTTTGTAATAAATTTTCACACTCTAACCTGTGCAGCAATTTTGGTCAGTATTGAAACCATCACAGAGGGCCAAGATTTTCAAAAGCCACCCAGTGAGCTTGGGTGGACTTGAAAAGCATCTGTGTTCAGAAAACTGGGAGGCAGCAGTTACCAAGGAGCAAAACCCAAACTCCAAATCACAGTCTGCTAGAATATCTCAGTGGGGCACCACCAGGCTGAGCCACTTCTGAAAATCTTGGTCTATGGGATCTGGTAATAAGATTTGCAGCTCTTTGGATGAACTAAACTGAAATTCTGAATATTCTGGATCCGTCATTACCTATCGCAGGAATAAGGAGAGTAGTCAGTTCTACTATGAGTAATAACATTAGCACTACGCAAACTGTCCTAAAGATTAAACACTTGAAATTGAGTAACATTTCTAAAAAAGGAAGCTTAGGATTGTTGACTTTTATCTAAGATATAAGTGCATTTGAGAGTACCCTTCATTCTGCTTATAAGGGTTTTTGGATGTGTTAAAGATGATGAGGTTCCACAAACGCAAGTTCTTCAGYGGGAGAGGCTGCATTCTGAATCAATACCAGATTTGCACAGACTGCTCTGTCAACCTGAGCGGAGAGCTGATGCCAGCTCCTCTTCACAGCTTTGTAAAAGACAACGGAAGTGCTTGCCATGGGAAACGCACTGCTGTTATAAATCGATTTTACCTTCTGATTGAGATTTCATTCCATAATGATTAGATTTAAAGGAATTATTTTAGATTGCTATGACATTATTTTATTTAAGACTCAACAATAATAATTGCTTCAAGTGAGGCACGGCACTCGTAACCAGGATAGTTTTCTCCTAGCGGAACATCTGAGAAGGCAAATCAGATTTAGTTGCTTAGTCTGTATCAATAGCTAAAACAGTTTCAAATGAGGGGCAAGTCGTTAGTTTATATTATTGTCTGTCAGTAGCCTAAAATGCAGCAAACGAGRCTTAAAATTATTCCCTTTGTAAACTGAATATTCTCCTCCACGCATGTGCAATTTTTACTTGGATTTTCACTACAGATAGCTCAGCTTCTAATTACACAGTTGGGCAAAAGTAGCCATTTTGGTCTCTCAGGTACCAAGATTTCCCCTTCCCCCCTTTCTTAATTACACTTAAAAACCCCCCCTACCTAGTAGCATCCTTACCCAAGAGGCTGAAATATTATCTTCTGGGTTTAGGAGACGTGTTTTGTTTTGGTTTTGCTCTAATTATGTATTTTCCCCAAGAGATAGGAGGAGCTCAGACAAAGCTGTTTCAGTCTCTTGAGTAGATATTAGATGTTTTATGTGCTTTCATGAAAGAGTTTTTATTTCTGCTTTTAAAAGACATACAATGAGTTTAAAAGGAAAAAAAAAMCCCCTACATTAAAAGCCAAGAAATTCAAAGTTAAAGCCAACTCTGTCCTTAATGTGCTACTTACTTACACTTGTCTCGGTTAAAGATGGTATGTGAGCTCTCAATCAATACTCTTTAAATATTGAATAAAATGTGGCAATGATCACAATACACCCAAGAATCTGCTTGCATTAGTTCCCATTTTTGTTCTAGTCACAGGGACCGACTAATGGCATATGGAGCATTTCACCTCTGAATCACCGTGTTCGGTTAAGCCCAGGTCTGCAGTGACAGGGAGTTTGATGGCCATGTGGTGGTTTGCGTGGAACAAGGTTACATGCATCCACATCTTCAAATCCACCACCCTAACTGGCACCCACGAGAGAATCCAAGGACTGAAGAAGCATGGAGACTGAACTACGCTCTCACCCCTAGAGGTGGTCCCTCCAGGTCAGAGTTGAGGCACAGTGGCAGGGCAGTGTGGAGAATCTTGCACTGCTGCTACCCGTGCTGAACCTGTTTGATGGATAAATAGACGACTTTAGTCTCCAGTGCTGTCAAACTGGCACCTTTCACCAGCACTAGGTTCACTTGTAAAAGAAAAAGAAAAAAAAAAAAGAAAAAAGGAAATAAAATTTCGGTTATATATTACGAATTTGCACTGGTTAATGGGGCTCGCTGGCCAGCAGCGCATTCTCTTCGGTCCTGGGTGCTGCAAAGGGAAGTAGACAGAGCCTGAGTGGCTGGCTAGGCCACGGCGCTGCGGGGACTACCAGCAGCCTTCCCAACACAACATCCCCGACAACTCCCTGCAAAAATCACAGCAGGGTTAGGCAGCAGGACTTCCTCCAGTGCACCCCTTTTCTCCTCAAACGGCAGGGGCTGCCACTGCAAAAAGACAAAAATAAACAGCAGGACCTTCCCACTCCGTATCCAGCACTTCAGARCATCCCTTGAAGCTGCTGCTACCAGCCAGACCAGGAGGAGAAGCAGCCCTGGCTGCCGAGACAGAAAACTGCTTGGGAGATTTGCTAACAGTCAAGCTAAAAAAATACTGCCAGGTCAATCCTGCATTTTTCTTCTCATCCCCAGTTCTCATGCTAGATCATGCTGAATAGAGAYGACCTCTGAAATTTTAAGAAAACGCTTAAAAATGAGCAGTTGAGACAGAAAAACCTTGATTGATGTATGTTAAGTAAGAGAACAAATGTACTCTATTACCCTTATTCTGTGTAGGTTTAGTACAAATATTTGCATTTTAAATTATTTCAGAAGCTAAATTTGCATCTCTATACTAGATCCAAGTTTATCTATACGCCGCAGCCAGTTAACAGAGCGATTCAAGCAACCTGCCCAACCACAATGATTCCGTGAAAACCTTCCTGCAGGAAGTCTCCAAGGAGCTCTGTGGAAAGCAAGGCACATGTCATTGCTGGTTCCCTGAACAGCCAAAAATCCCAACTGTACCTTGTCAGCAGCTGCCAGCAAGTCATCAGCCATTTTGTCAAGATTTGGTGCCTTCCCCGTGTAAATAAAGCACATCATTTCCTTAAAAACTTCAGGTTCCACATCATTGATTTCAACCCGATTCTGCATCAGAAAAACGAAGCTTATTAAGATCCTGACAAGGTGCTAAAGGATTCTCTCTACCCAAATTCTCTTGGTATTTGAAAAAATTGCTACAGAAAAACAATCTTTAGAACATGCACTACTGGAAAATAAATGAAAACGAACCAAGAAGGTGCAGATGGAATGAGAAACGTTCTAAATGATATTTCATGTGTTCTCCTTTTCCCTATCCCACCCCAGACTCTTTCCCCAAGAGGAACAAAGATAACAGCTGCCTCCTTGTTCCCTTTCATCCTCCCTTCAGAAGGGCCGATGCAGAGACCTGCATCTAATGCGAAAAAATAGTTATATTGTGACARTAGTCACAAACATTACCTAAGAAAATTAACTGACTGGAGCTGCTAAGGGCTGTCCAGAGGGCTGGCTGGAAACGTTCTYCTTCCTTTAAGCACTTACCTTTTTGCTCTCTTCCATCTCATGTTCAAACATGGCGCTGAAAACTGGGGAACGCGCTACGGCAGTGGAGAAAATAAAACAGAGTTAGAAGTGGTGKTTTTTGATCCAGAAGGAGCTAAGCTTAGTCTGCCAATACCTCGATATTTATCCTGCTGCTTAATGGAAGATAAAAATTCTCTTGAAGAGGTAGTGCGGGTCATGACATAATGTAATGTGGCCAGCGTACCTCAACAGCAGGTATGACAGAATTTCTCATGTCCTCTCAAACAAGGCTGGAGAGCACACAGTCAGGTATGTTTGATGACTTTATGAGGAAAGAATTTTGTTCAAGTTCGCCTCACGAGTGCTTCAGGAGAACATGACAGCACACTACGGCCACAAAACCCTCCTAGCAGCCTCGTCTTAGGAGGCAGGCAATTAAAAAGGGAGCAGATATTTTTTTCCTTCTCGGTAACAGTACTGTGATAATTAGTTGTCATGTTCACAGAACAGTCTCTTACTGCAGCTCTGTAGTTAAAAGGGCTGCAGAAGTCTCCTACGAATGAGATATAACTCAGAAAAAACCCTTATCAGAGCACTCCTCTCGCCATCAAGACGTTGTCTCCTATCCCGCTAAGGCCCCTCCAAGTCAGTACCGACCTGCTAGGATGGCTTTGTGAGCCTGGAACTCCTGGCCTGCCACACACAAGCAGCAGTCCGTGAAGCGCGAGTTCTCCCAGAGTCCTCCCAGCTCATCCGCCAAGCGGCACTCCGGGACCTTCACCATGTTCATAGTGTTCTGGCCGGAGATATTGACCGAGTCCTGCACCACACTCACCTAGGGGGAAAGGTAAGGAAATGAACAGCCTCCTCGTGCTGGAARACTTACCTCATGGTAAGTTTTCTTTCCCAAGGCAGGTGAACGGAGATGGAAAACAACACGTGACACTCCAAACAATCCCCATACAAACACAGACTTCTCATTCTTTGGCACCCTTTCTAGCCTGCCTTAGCCTTAGAGATCATCTGCTCTTCCARACTGTCCACCCCAGCTCTCCCACCTCCTCCACGTGTACCAAGGGCGCGGTCGTCCCGCTGCCCAGACCATCCACAGCTCTACCTCTCCCCATCCCCAAAGCAACGTGGCTAACAGCGCTTCCGTGCTCGCCCTGGAGGCCAGCCTGCTTCACGACACTAACAGGTTTCCTGCACAGCCCCGAATTAACGGCACTTCCATGCCATTAAACCACAACTTTGTTAGCTTCCTAAGGAAGGGGGACCTTATTTCTTCCGCTTTTATAGACATCATCCTTGACCTATTTTTTTTCCTTTTATCAACACTCTGAAAATCTCCCCAATCAATAACACAACGCAGACAGTAGCACAAATGAATGTGAAATATATAGAAAATTTTGTCAACCTAGCTTTAAATGTGCAAACACATGCAGGAAAAAGGTGTTTGACCAGCACAGGACATTTAGGGCAACCCAAATGCCTTCTGGTTAGATACCAGAATTTCAATTTCTTCAAGAATCCAATGTGGGTTCCAACTGTGTTAGAATCAAACAGTGAAACGGGATTAAAAAGCATCTCCATGCAAAATAATGAGGAAAGATCTGGARAAGGCATACAGCTTACTGATCATCAGCTCTAAACCAGGCACGGTTACAAAGAGACCAAAAATTTCTGCCACTGGCTGTTGAATAACCAACATGGAAACCACAAGAGTCTATTTAATATTAAATCCTTATTTTAAAACATGCAGTAAACCACAGGCCCTCTGTAGCAGACTCAATTAGAAAAGACCAGAGGAGCTAAGACCACGCTGCCATATCAGAGTGAAGGAACAAGCTGACTAACAGGGAAGCAAATGTGGGACTAGCTGCCGGATTTGAGGTTTATGGTTTGTAGTCATGGTTTTGTTTAAGATATTTTCAACATCTTTGCAAGAGTAACAATGCTACTTAGCTCAACAAAGAGCTCTTGCCTTAACTTTGGGAATGCTGCTCTTTTTGGAGATTTGTCAAAACGATTTACCTATGATGTTGGAATATGATTTAAGCAGCCAAAAGCAATGTAATTGAGATGTGAACAATAAACTCCACCTGCAAAACGGAGGCCCAAAAATTCCCAAACTGACAAGAAAACGAGGTCAGACTTGACGACACTTGACAAGGATCATCATTCTCTGCCTTAACAGCATCTTCAGTGAGACATTATGTGAGTTCAGAGAAAGACATGAACACTGAGCAAAGGGATTTTTTTTCCAGCTTAGTAATACAATGAGCAGGTATTACAGAAAGCCTTGCAGCAACCTTCTGCTCCACAGAAAACTCAAGCATACCCCAACATAACAGGGTACTATACAGAGTACTAACTACTATATGAACTTAAAACTTCTACTATGATAGTCTGCACAACAAATTCAAAGAGAAAGCAGTAGATAACGAGGCCATGTGAAGCCAGGAGCAAATCTTCTCTTCCAGAAATCCAGGAAAAAAAAAATTTGCAGGAGATCCAAAGAGAGGACAACTTGTTCTACCTGTCTTTGGCAAAAAATTACAGCTACAGGAGGTATTTTTCAGTTAAAGATACAATAGAAATAGAACTCAGAAGCTCTGGAGACATTAGAGAGTTTAAATTTGCTCATTAAGGTTTTGAGACTTAAATACCAAGCTCTAGAAATAACTTTCTGCACTTTTGTCTGACCTAAGTACTACTGAGTGCCATGATTTTTTTGAGCAACTGTAGAAAAATAACAACACTACAAACAAATAAAAACTCAGCTGTACAAAACTCCTTTTCTTTCCAAAATAATAACAGACCTTGTGCACACCCTTGGAATGCTAAGGAGTTGTTGTCGTCTTTATTGAGTTGCAAGTAACGGTCAGTTCCCACGACAGACCTTGCCTTGCTTATTATCTCCAAAGTGCTTCAAATTAAGGAGCACAAATAGATGACAATATGAAACGAGAAGTGAAATGTTAATCCAATGATCTTAATCCTACCAACATCTCTGGTAAAAGACAAATGCAAAAATAATGAAGAAAAAAAAAAAGAAAAAAGGAAAAAAGAGAAAAAGCAATGGGATGACTCACAATTAACACACAAACAAAATCAAAAGTACCAGAAAAACAGCCGATATTTTTTCTGACACCTCTGACTCCTTAAAAGCAAGAATGACAAAGAAAGGCACATCTACCTTAAGCTAATGGAACTCTTATTCTTTTAGCTGAATGGGAAGACTTACCTCGCAGAAGAGAGTGAGTTTGTCATCTGGAAGAAGTCCATTGGCCTCATCCAAAAGAAAGTCTCTTCTAATAAATTTTTTGAATCCCCAGTCCTTGCCTTGTACAAATCGATATGCTCGCTGGCTCTCTGAAAGGGAGATACGGTGCTTCAAACAAACAGCTGAACGACTTGCATGAACAAACAGGGAGTGACAAACAACTGATCCCAACAGATAAAAGTTTTTACACACCCATTGCTTTTGTTTCTTCTCCTTTAGCATTCAGGATTGAAAATTTGAACTTTGCCCGAACTTCACTCTTTGGACAGCTCACCAATAATAGATAGAGGGATAAATAATCTTTACTTTCTTCATCCAAGCCTTTAGGGTTCACACGTAAACACCTGTGGAAACAAGCATCCTAATAAGTTATCAGGAACAATTTTGGGCAGGTAATAAGTCCTGCTTAACAGCCACTAAACCACAAGGAAAAGATAGGTAAATAAATTAGTACTGTGATTACAGACTCATGTTACATCTCTAAGACTGGCAATAACTCACAGGCAGGTATATAGGGGGGGGAAAAAAACTCTTGAAGGGAGCAGCTTAACACACTGAAAAACACCTTGGATGCCAATTTTCACAAAAGCGAAAGAAAGAGCAGACTAAAGGCACTGGATTAAAGCAGCACAACAAATTCAGAGAACTGGGAGGTACAAGTCCACAGGAAGCAACTCAAAGGCAAAATGCATTCCTGGAAGGCCGGTTGTTTCTCCAAAACACGATAATAAGGCAAAAAGGAGAAGTGATGCTACGCAAGGAAAGCTATGAAGCGCTGGAAGAGGCTAACTCATATGCACTTCCATGACCCCAAACTTCAGACAGAGTCTAACAAGAAGGAAAAACTAGGCCAAATGACTAACAGCTCAAGCACACAGGGGCAAAAACCAGAGAGATCAAGGCATTAGGATGAGATAGGTGAAGGTTATAAAAGTAAGTAATTTAATAACAAAAAGCAGYGCAAGGAAAGCAGAGCTCTGCCCCCAAAGAAGGGACACAAATCATCTTTCCTTCTCTCTCCTTCACACATGCATGCACATACAGAGCTAAGCTAAATTATTTAGTGTCTTATTTGCTTCAGTCTCGACTAAGGGCATGTAAGCAAAYAAACAAAAAATGCTAAAACATTTAACATCAGCAACAAAGGGAAAAATAAGAGAAGTTCATGATATCCAGTTCATTTTAAGTCATGATGACTTGAATGAACCAAATGTCCACAGATCTAGTAGGTCAGACAAGATTCAGAGCAGAACACAGTCTGACCGACGTTCTCAGAGTCACTGGTAATTATCTTTGAGAACTCAGAGAGGACTGAAAAAAAAAGGCTTTAAAGGACAGGAAAAGGGTAAAAATAATGTCATCTTCGAAAAAAGCAGAAACTCCTGAGCAGAAGGAAGTAAAGAACACAGAGATAATTCAAGGTACCAAGTTAAGTCTCGGAATATATAAAAAGGTGCCATGAAGAGAAAGCTAATGCAGCAGCAATAGCCTTAAGTCACAGGGGAGAAAGTTTAGAGTGCAGTCAGGAAATGCCATTTTAACAATACACAGTATTAAGGGCCAAAATGGGGAGGGGGTGCTGATATAGAGCTTGCATATACAAGTTGTGGAATCTCAATGGAAACTGCTAAGAACTCATTAGATGAGCATCAATTAAGAAATAAACTTAACGACAGATTAATTCTCCATGCCATGTCTTGGCTTCAAGACAAGATGTGGTCTCTCTTCCAGTCATGCCTAGTTAGTTTTGATGTTTTCCATTATTAGACGAACAGCACAAAAAAGCTAGATCCTCACATTTGTTTTATGTATCCTAACATTATTCCCCCAAACATTCTTTCCCTATGCATATGTTGCATGCTAAAGGAAGTAGGAACTCTTGTGCAGTACATCTATTTTTGACACCGTTTGCACAAACGGGGTGACCATCTCTGCTGAAAATCTTACCATTTCAGTTTATCATTGGCTCCCGAAGAAAACGTTGAGCTCTTGATGACCTCACCCATTTCCTCTCGGCAGAAACTGAAGTTGTTTATGGTCCACATGTAGGAAAACTTCACCACCTTAATCTGCAGACAGAAAGTCAGAAAGCATGAGAGCTACTGCTATTCACAGCGGGCCAGTTAAAGGCAAAAACTAACGGAATCCTTCAAGTTTTACCAAGTCACTTGTGTAGCAAATGACCCCAGATACAACCCAGCCTAGCTCTGAAACRGGCAGCAGCGGTACCTGCACCATGACAACTTTCCCAAATGCTTCTGAAGTTCCACAAAAGACAAATGATAAGAATGGAGATATAAAGTTGATTTTCTACTGTCGCCTTGGAGAAGATTTCAGGTCTTGCTTGAGCGTTGTAGAAAACCACGTAAATCCACCCCCCTCCCCAACTACGCTAACAGCCCTAGTGCAAGAATTTGTAATTAAACCCAATGAATTACTAACTAAATTCACTGTTAATGAGGCTCACATCCTCTGAAAGGCTACGCTCTAAATTTGWTTTGAATACATTTCTTATTGCAGATTCTAAGCCCGTTACCTGGTGAGCATCTTGGCACGCCATGGACTCACCTGAGTGTAGCACCAGCTCTCTGCTACGGGTCCACTCGACATTTCTGCCGGAGGAGGAGGACTCGGCACCCTTGACATCGCCAGTTTGAAGATTAAACAGAATTTCACAACTCAGTGAAAGAAAGTTAGAGCAGGTCTTCACCCTGTCCGTTTCCCAAAACAGCAAAAACAAAAGCAACAAGAAACAACAACAAAAAGAGGATCTTCAGGAGTGCTGTTAAATTTTGTGGAACACCAGTAAAAGCAATCATGGTTTTTCCCTCTCTACCCCCAAAACCTTCAAAATATGTCACATTTAAACATTTTCAAGTGTTACCATATTTTTTTCTGAAGAGCAGGCACACCAATCCACTCGAATCTTTCAATATGGCAGCTCTTAAGGGGAAAAATCCAGAGTAAAACTCCTTTTGTAGAGGTAAAGGTTCAGGTAGGAGACCCTCATCCAACTTGGATATTGCTACCACCACCCGAGTGCCTCCCTGCACCCTTTCCCCCTTAGCTTGTCGAGTTTCAAACCTGATCTCTAATAACCTGAAGCTTCCACAAGTCGCAACACACAACCCAYGTTCCCAAAAGTAAAGCAGGATCCCAGGGTGAGCACAACTCGAGCAGCTGCAGAGTCACTTTAGCAGCTCAGTCTTTCTCTCAAAGCCTGGCTATTAAGGAAGCTGTTTGGACCGATTTCTCTACTTCAAATCTAATCCCCTTTGCCCAGAGGGAAACGCTCATTTCCTTTACACGCTGGTGAAGTTCACAACATCTAAGCACCGAATTAAACTGTCATCAGCAGAGAAAACACAGGCACAAAGACCACTGCAGCACACCTGAACCAACAGCCGGGCACTGCTGAGAAAAGACACCTGTAGTTACAAAAAAGGGAAATGTTGAAATAAAAGGGAATAACCAACCCATTTTTCACTTCTAAGCCCCGATCCTCAAAGCAGATTTACAAAACATCGTTAACAGATGAGCTCAGGAAACAGAATTCCTCATCATGACAGTAAAAAAGCYTCACACCGTCACGCTGCCTGTTAGCTACAGGTCCTGCTACCACCGACCGCTTCACAGCCGCTATTTCCCCACCTTTCTCTCACCTGCACGGGACACAAGTGACCCACAACAATTCCGCTGTTGTTGGCAACCGTGGAACAGAGGTGAAGGCTTCACGCGTCATTTCCAAACTGCCAGATTACAAAACAGTGGCAGCGCCAGGCTGAGCTCTGCTCAGACAGACAAATCTTGACAAACTACAAAGCCACTAAACCACATCCCCAAGCAGCTGAGCAAAATTTTGGCACTTGGCAGTTCTGGTGATGAATCTAATGCCCAACAAACTTGACCGCAGTCGCTGCTTTGGGTAATCCAAACCCAAGTCGGCTTCACTTTAAGTAAATGGCAGTAACTATCAACGTTTCAAAATCTAAATATTAAAAATCTTCAACTTCACAAATAGCAGGATTCTAAACACATGATCTTCCACATAACAAAAATAAGCAGTTTTAACATGACTTAATGCTTTGTCCAGGATAAGTCTTCTTGGAGAATTATAAAGTGTGGAACTGAAATAAGGAGCACATGGAGCAATGATAAGTAGTATTTGTACACAGAGAAATGCACCACAACTTAGGAGGACTTATATGCACCCGAGTTGCATTCAGAACTGCACTAGCTTCAAGAAACTTCTGCAAGAATATAGAGAAATAGTCTCAAATATCTAACAAAAAGTTGAAACCTTTCAAGCTTCTGACAGTGTCTTGCAAAGCGTTAAGAAATACCTTTTCCTCAGCATGTYTGCAAAAACTATGACTTCTTGCTGGTTTCGGTCCACATGCAGGAGGAGAGGAGATCCAAGCTTTCACCTTCCCCTCGGGGATCACACACACACATGCTGCTTTCTCCATCTAGACTCGGGTATTATTTAGTTCGCAGCTATTTTTAATCTACGTTATTCCAGCAATCTGTTTTATAGCCCGGCTCCCCAGATGAGAGGGACACAAATGGCACCGTGGGCAGAGGATAAGCAGACAGGGAAGGAGGAAATCTCTGAAACTCCCCTCCTTGCCCACCTGCCTGCACACCGAGCAACAAGTGCTACGCTTGTGGCAAGTCCAACAGGAGGTCTGCCAGCTAAGGGCACAACAAATAAATAAAACCCAACAGCAGTTACAAACCTGGACGTATTTTTCATTAAAATTATATTTAGTTTTGGCAATTTGAGCTTTTAAAGAACAACTTCTTACTCAARCTGTTTGTAATACAATTTATAAAGAAAAATAAAGCAGCTTAAGTACCTTTTTTGTTTGTTGTTTTGACTTCTATGAAACGTAACAGATAAATCTTACCAAAGACCTCAGGGCACTCCATACAGATTCCCAAAATATTTTGCCAAAATGCTGCTATAGAATTAAACGTCAGTGCTCAACCATCCGCTCGGTTTGACTGCCTCTAGCTCCGTCTTGCTGCTGGAGGAGCTTTGGGACGCTGCACATCCCAACCCCAGCCAGGTCACTGCGAGCTCAGCTCGGAGACGCGTGGAGCGGGGCTGCAGCAAGGGCCACTCGAAGCCTCACGGTGACATTATGAGGCCATAACGCAGCTGGCCTTAGGTGGCCTCACAGAAGCTTCACAGGAGATGACACCAATGTGAAAAGGGACGTGTCAGCCCTGATTCAAACCGCAGCACCACAAAGTGAGACTCCTGAGCCCAAAACACTCCCCGCAGCTCCAGCCTGTAACAGACGGAGGGCACTTTCGAGAGATGTGCGCTGGGTAAAAACAGCTATTTCTAGTAAAGAAAATGAAATTGCTTTTAAGGATAAACACGGTAATAAGCTCTGCAATGAGCTTGTATTTCAGGTAGCATTTGTACACCTTTACCCACCAACAGGATTTAGAGTACATCACTTAAATTCAAAGAAAACACAGTTCAATGCCAAGGAGCTACCAGGAACAGATAATGAAGAGTTCAGCAAGGAACAACTCCTCAATTTCTGCTGTCATTCTCTAGTCTACTTTCATGTAAAGTATTTATAAACAACAAATACCCAAAAGGATTCTACTTACTCCAGGTACACTGAAGCAATTAAGTATCTCTATGCACATACTGCTCAGCCAAGGACACCAGACACACTTTTTGGAAGACAAATTGTTAAGTTCAGTGGCAACACCTCTCTTAATGGCACAAAAAGGAGGGATTAATGAGGAGAGAAAAAGGAGAAAACAGCAAGCTTTTATGTTCCAATGGCACATTCATGGAGGGCTGTCAAGCCCTGTGAAGTCACACAGCTTCCACACACTAAAGAAAACCTTAATTCTCTAATTCTAACTTCAAATATATATCACTAATCTCCAGGAAGTAAATGTCAGAAACCTTTAGCCAACGATCGTACAATTGGTGATGTAAACAGATAACTGGACTTTGAGCCTATTTTGTATTCCAGCATGATTTTATGAGTGGTTTGAAGATGGACTTCAATACTGCCTCTATTTTATATATGTAAGGAAGATTTAGAAAACTTTCTGTGGTATAAAGCCAAGGGAAATGCATGAACTTAAAATACGAAGGACTATTTAGTTTCCTATGAGTAATTGTCRCTTTTATGTATCTTATATCCTTTCTCCCAGACAGCTTCGACAGGCAGGTGGTAATAAAAGTTAAGACAGAGTGCTAATAGAACTGCTGCATGCCACCAAGTCATTTGTTACACCTTTGAAATGACCCAAAAGGGACAAAGGGTCCAAATTTTAAAGTTTCCCTATTATTCAGGTAAATAGTGATGTTAAAGACAGCTGAGAACTACAGATGCCTTGCAAGGCAATTAATTACCTTTAAACTAGAACTTGATGAACGAGTATCTCAAACATTSCCAGCATCACTGCAATGTATCCCTACAGCGACCATACATCTGAAACCTGATGTTGACATCTTTACTGTTACAGTAAATTATATAATTTGCTAATACCCATTACTGTCTTTTTGTGGGTATCTGAAGGAAACACATGCCACCTCCTTGCTTACCAAGCATCCTATGGGAGGTAGCATATAAAATGGTATTAAACACAGCCTTAAAAGTGCACTGGTTTTAACAACTGTCAGACACACTTCCTAATTCAAATGCTGAATGTCTCTTCTGTCATGGGCCTGCACTACGTATTTTCTGAAGAGAACCACAAATAGCTTAATATTCTCTGTATATTAAGTTTTTGAAAGCAGCAGGGCCCCTTCACGTTTATTTGCTCATGAACGCTTCAAGTTTTACCAGCTCACACTCCTTCAGAGACACTGCTRGCACCTCTGAGCAGGGAGCAGCCTATAAAGTTCTGCAGACAGAGGTTTTAGGATGACGTTTCGTRAATAGATTGGTCATCAAAACACTTTCTGGCCAGTAAAGGCCGAAAAGTTGAAAGTACTGGCACAAATAGCAAGTCACAGGAGACAAAATACAGAATATTCCCTTATGGGCCCCTGCAAACACATGTGCAGTCTGCTAGTCTCTCCCTTTCTTKGGTATAAATAACAAACAGCACTCCTCTCTGGTCACAGGTAAAATTGCAGCTTAAATAAATAAAYAAACATAAAAAAATCTCACCTCATTCACAATCGTTTCCAGATGAAGAAATTCTAGCTAAGAATCAGAGCCAGATGAGACCCTTTMGGAAGGGGAGGAAATGTTCCCTTGCCACCTTGTCCTAATGATTACCCCCTGACCCAGCAGCTGGACTAAAGCCATCTGAGCTCAAAACTCAATTTACCAGAGGAATCAACAGCAAAAACTATGCTGTGAGCAGCAGAGATTTGATCTGAAAAAGGTGGGGAAACTAGAGCCCACAAATAATTATAAAAGAGGCCTCAGATTCTTTTGCTAAACAGTTTGTCAGTGTACTTCTTTTTAAGATAAACTGATTAGTTTCTAAGAAACTAGCAGTTTACAGATTGCTTTAACGTTTTCCAAGTACATTCTTCTTTTGTATACACTATTTGGTGAAAGGGAAGTCATGGAAGTCCATGAAAATGTGTTTTGATTAAGTGTTTCAAGAAAAGGAGCAACTGCAGGTAGACTAGCCAAGAACCCCACCAGATGCAGAGAAGGGAGCAGGACAGATCTAATGGGAGCAATAAAGCAAAAGGATAAGAAAGGAGACCGAAGGAGAAGACCATTATCTTCCTCATTCTTCAAAGCCTTGGAAAGACTAATGGAGACCTGAATCTGCTGCTTCAAAAACAAGCAAGTTAAGTAAAGGAGCAAAGTTTGAAGCAAAGTTATCTAACCAGCAACTGAATTTGAACATTCAGATTTTAAGGGATGCACCAAACAGGACATTACAGTCCCTTTTTTTTTTCCCTTCCCTAATTGGTACATAGCACAGAAGAATGCAAGGATGGGCTGGGCAGCAAAGCTTCCTGAGACTTGTGCTAACCACTGATCCCACCCTCCCTATCCAGTTACAAAAGCAACTGGAGGCAGGTGCAGAGAATTTCAGAGGTTACCCAAAGTTGGCTAATTATTAACAGGGTGGCGTAGAAGCAACAGCATCAAACAACTTTTATGAATAAAAGTAGATYAAGATAAGGAATTATCACATTAGAAAGATGAAAGCATCCTATAATARAAAGCTATGGCTTGAAAGGAAGCCGGTTTTATAAAAGCTAGAGGCTTATCATGGAATAAAGTTATGTGCACAATTCTGCAACAGGTCGTTCACCACCTGGAAAAAAAAACACAGAAAGGAGAAACCTCAATGTGAAATAGAAAAACTTTACTGCACTTAGAAGGAAGAATAACTCCCATCAAGTGAGCAGTAGCAGTGGGTGCGCTGCAGCCTTCATTACGTTCTGTGCTCTGCAAGCCCCAAGGATCTGACTGACCACGAATGGACCCTGCTGAAGTGCCCCGAAAAGCCACCAACCTCGAAATGACACATTGCATTTCATTTGAAATATTCCTCATTTTGTTTAAAATATTCAGAGAATAGACTGGATAATCATCACTATCGTGGCAGAGAGATAAAAAAGGAATGAAATGGTTTCCAATGAAAGATGCATRCCATACTAATGGACCTATAACCGCGAATTTGGGATGCAGAATACACGCAAATAACCCAGCCTATTTAAAATACTGTAGGAATCATCTCCCTTAACAGTTGAAAGTCTCCAGGCTTTTCCTTTTCTTTCTGAGGCAGGACATATTTCATATCAGTCCTGATTCAGTTTACAAGTTGCCCTCATTATACTTTTAGTGGTGTTCAAGCACCTGGATGGACACTTTTTCTGTTATTTAACATACAGTGCATTAATTCACTTAAATTGTACTCCCAAATGCCAAGTATATTACAGAAGGCAAAACTCCTGAGATCATTACAGAGCAGTCTTTTCCTAAGTTGACAGATAATGAAACCAGAAGTTATCTGGAAAAATMATTTTCACTGCACATTTAATGATAATAATAAAAAAAAATCCTGAATATTGGCAGTCTGTTAGATTTAAGTTACTAAATTGCATTTCACAAAGTAAGTTGAAATTAAGGGTTATTATTTTTTCGCCATTCTTAGAATATTTCAAAACTCTTAAGCYAATCCTCTGTAAAAAAAAAGTCAAAGCCATGAAAAGAGACACTSATCTCCAAAAACCACCATTTACACAGAACTATTATGAGATGGGGAAGGAAAGAGGAAATGCAATGGGGACAGGCGCCAGTGAAAAATCAACACTGTGAGGAGAAAAACTTCACATGAATTTCCCAAGAAAAGAAAACCAACAATGTTTAGCTGTGGACTATCCAATATCCCTCCTACCTTCCCAAGTATCAYCAGAAAAATAGCACACAAATGAAGCTAAATGAAGGAAAGACAGAGGAAGTTGGTGGTAAGASGCTGACGAGGGTTCTCTAAATAACTTTCTGCTTTTGCAAACAAACCTCCACCAAAAATGGATCCTCCTTACTCATTAARCCAAGCCATATTTTTGACATTCCTCTAGACTCCTTCCTGGTGTTTGAACAGATAAAGAAAACTATATCGTCTTTAATCACATCTGACTCTAACTATGAATTAACCACAAGGTATGTTAGAACCATATCCATATCAGTAAATAAATAAAACAAAAAACACTTAAAAGTGAAATGAAGATTAAGTCGCTACTCCTATTTTGACCTGATATCTGCCTCTCGTTAGCTCTTTCTACTTGCATCTTTAATCTTCTTGTGATACTTTCAGRGATGCTTAAAGCTTAAACCTTCGAAACTTCTCTTTTCCCCTACCTCTGAATTTAAGCACAACCACGATTTTCTAACTTAAACCATAACTATGCTATGAAGAACTATATCTTCCATTTACTCTTCTCTAAATTCTGCTTCTTATCTAAAGTTTCCCTCTCCTACCAATCAATTCCTGACCACTGGTCTCCTGTCATGAGGAAAAGTTATTCAAACACCCCAACCCACATCTTACAGMCTGAATAGTTCTCTGTTCAATAAGAAATCTGATATTATTTTTGAAGAGAAGGGTTTTGTTATTGCCTGGGAACAGTGTTATTTTACATTCTCCCTCAATATGTAAATCGTAAAAGGATTTTACAACTTCTTTTTCTACTTGCACAATAAGATRTTACCTGTCACTTCTCAAGAACATTCAGCTGCCATTTTGATATTTTTCTTTTTTTTTTTTTTTTAGTAAAACATTTGCACTTATTATATAAGCCACCATCCAAATTAAAAGATTAAGATATAACTGCCGGGGAACACTACTTCTTCCCAGAAAACTCTAATACCCTCAGAAAGTCTGTCACTGAAAACATCCTGGTAGCAGCATGATTTTCTTCCCTCCGCAGATTGTTCTTCTCTTGTAATAGCGACACACTGTTAGAAACACCTCACACCTCTAAAATCCCCACAGACTCCTGCAGAGTTGAAAATAACTGAAAGAAAATGCCTAAGCAGTATGACTTGTAATCAGGAACACTCAAATCAGCAAGAACTGAAAATTAAGCAGGACTGAATTTTTTCATCTCCTATGTCGAGCCCTGGTATCCAGCACTGCTAAAGGACTCGAGGGGGACTGCAGATCCGATCTTGAACAAGTCCCTGAGACAATAATCCCCCCGGGAGCCTTTTATTTCTATCAACTTCCCAGTGCTGCAAACATCTGGTAGCCTTCACACAGCATTTTCCAGTTGCCATCTTGCTCTAATATTTCTAAGAGCTTAGCAGAAACGATTTGAGCTGAAATAATGGCAGAAATCATCTGTATTATTACTCTGGAAATTAAGCTTTCAAATAATAAAGTTGGAGATTACAACACATGRCAAGAACTAGACACCACACTACTAGGTACTTTTACCTCCTTGTAATTGCAACCTAGAACTGTTATGAGAATTATTTTAATAGGTGAAAGGAACTAAGGGGTGGGGCAAGAGCATTGAATTCCAGACAATTTCCACTTCCAAACTAGCTGCATTTTCCTCTAAAGTCAACAGCCTTTCTCCCACTATAAAACATATCAATTCAAGCGAGCAAAACTATCATGCCTTATTAATGTTAATCATCTAATTCACATTAACATAAAAAAAAATCACATTTTACTGTAAATCACACTTTGAAAAATAACACAATAACACAATTACAGCATTTGCCTAAACCAATATTTGAATATCCTAACTATTCAAGACCCAGATTATCTAATTAGTAAGACAAGAAGAAAAGAAGAATTTGCATAGCTTAGATATTCTGTATTTACTGCAGTTGAGTAAATAGGAGAAAAAGTCTGGGCCAGAGGCATTATTATATTTCTGTTTATGTAAGTGACACTTTGGAAGCACAGCAGCAAGATTTGTTCTCTTTACTGCTTTTGGCATGAATATTATCAATGTGTTACAAGTGAAAAAATCCCAAAGTAAATAACTGGGATATGGGTGCTGATTTGCTGTCTTKTTTTTATTTTAAGCATACATTTTTAACTGTTTCTGGCATACTTATTTAATCTTTAAAAAACAAACGGAAATTTAAAAGTACATGAAAAATAGATTCCCAGAAGATGCCCAGATTTCTTTCACTTTTCATACCAACAAACCACCTCCATAAACTGTTTAAACTYCAGCCTCAACAATGAAACCACAGTTAATTTTGCTTTTGATTGCCTCCCATCTCCTGTCTTTTTATAAATACTTTTAGAAATCTTCCTACTATTTTTCCCACTAAAATTCAACTAAACTAAAATTCAATAAGCTACCAGGGAATATGATATTAAAGAAAACATCAGATGTCTGCTAACCAAGAGCCAACTCTAAACCATCAAGTAAAAATCTTTACTATTGTGTAATACTAGAATTTCTATCATATTTTCAGGGTTAGCAATGCTGGCAACAACTTACAGCACGGTTGTAACAGAACATGCCCAGGATAAAGCAGAATATAATCTGCTGCAGTGCATGTGCCACTGCCACCCCACCAAAGCCACGTGTCACATTGCTATACATGTTTTTATGCATAACCTGTTGAAGCTGCACAGTTCTAGGAAAAAAAAATACTGCAGAGGAAATRAAGGCACCAGCAAAGTTGTGTCATTCACTATGATTTTGAAACCACCAAGACAGACGTATAAGGTGAGGGTACCTGGCCTGCAACAGCGTGGCTGCCATGCATCTGAGGAAGGGACTTCATGCTATGGGAGCAGATTTCAGGGAGGGAAGTAATGTATTTTTTTTCCACAGACAAAACAGTTAATCTGTAGGCAAGCTTGGAGCCAAGTAAGTTAACCGAAAACTTTCACATCAATGCAGTGAGCGGCTGTTCTAGCCTCTTTATGCGGTGACACTTGGGAGGCAGCCAGGCTGCTCTGCACTGCTGTACAGCAGCTCGGCTTGCTGCGTGCATTTGTCTCCACCTGCTCTCCAGCCTCACTGCGTGTCTCTAAAAACCATGTTTCTCACCCGAGTTTTCTGTTCAGACACAAAAACAAATCTCTAAATTATGAAGAGTTGCATTTCAAAAGCAGAAGACATGGAAGTGAGACCTTACTAGCTTTAAAATCCAAGCCAAAGAAAGACAAATAATTTGAGAAGTTCCCTCCACTCAAAAACATTGTGATTAGAGGAAAGTTTCTATACAGGATCTGATCCATGATTTAGCAAGCAAATTGCTATGGCAGGACAGGGAAGTTTGTGCTGAGCAAAGAACAACAAGGGCAAAAACAATGCAACTAAAAATCACCCTTAGAAATACACACATTTTAAAACTAAATTACTTCTCATCAAGTGCTGTAAAAAAGGAAAAAAAAGGCTCTAAGATCAGTTTTGCTCAACTACCATTTCTTGTCACCATTGTAACAGGGATATTTGTATCTTACATATAATTTAGAGCTACTTTGTTGAGTAAACATGAGGATTTCTCCTTTGTGGAGAGGAAGGAGAAAATAAAAAGGCAACTGTATGTCACTCTTCCAGACAAATAAATCCTTTCATTAAACTCTTCATGGACCACTTAGGCATGCCCATAGTTAGGCGTTTGATTCTCCCTGTGACACCAGAAGACCAGCTTCCCAGTTTTAAACCATTACATCATGATCTTTTCAGATTGATGCTGCATAAATGTCGCTGGTATGACTGATGTGACATGTATGAAATCGAATCAATTGTATTTCTGTTAACTCCAAGGGTGGTGCTTAAATTCAACAAAAAAACCCCAGTAATGATTCAGAGTAGCTTTAACGTATCAGTCGGTCACACAGCAGTGTGCGAGCACACACCATAAATAAGTTTTTGTATCATGTCACATGAAATGTGTTCTCAGTGCATAATAAAGGATTTAGAGTTCTTAAGCTTCCAGTCTATTTTCAGACACCAGTGTAATATTACCAAACTTGTATCTCAAATATCTAAGCAGTTACAAATTAGCATACTCAGGTGAATACTCTTTTTCTGTACATGGTTCTCTTCAAGTTTTGTACAAGGATATCCTTTTTGCTGGAAAAGAATTGCTATTATGAGGAGTCAGATCAAATTTTCTGAARCACTAAAATTACTTTAGATGGTTCATATCCTAAGCATTACATCACACCTAATTTCAAATGCAAAATATATATGTGAGGTTTCCAGCAAGAGCCTTTTTTAAAGGCCACAGTCCTACAACAGAACCGACTGAACACAGCCCACAAGACAGGCTAAGAAGAGCCGAGATCTCAAGAGGAAAARTTTAATTCTGTTTTCTGTACATCTAAAATTGGCAGTATCCTACTCTCCTCTTACATATCAATGGCTAGAAAGATTATCTTCCAGTAAGGAATTTAGTATTAGATTGTTTCATTTCTCCCATCTCCCTAGCATTATAAATTGCATTTTTTTTTAATCTAAGCTTTAAGATCAACTATGCCACATAAAAAACGAAGACACAATTCCTACCACTAGCCACAGGATCTACTCACAGTATAAAAATGCACTCCCAAGTCTTTTACAGGGATTTGCTACACAGTCAGTCGCTCTATATCTTTCTGGCTTGAAAACTGGGGGAAAAGGACATTCTRTGTGTGGTACATATTTTCTTGCATATACTCTGCTATGCACCTAGAGGAAGAGATTTCCAGAATCACTCAGCTCCTGCCTTCTAAAACACAGCTACAGAGCTCAGTGATGGGATATGCAAGAACACGAAGCAGGAAAAGAATCTTCAATATATTTACAGATACATTTTCTGGAAGAAGAAACAAACAAGCAAACAGTAGTTTCTGAATGTCTTGGTATTGCGATCGCTTCCTGCACTGTCACGTGTTCCTGGAACTTAGGCACATGATTGAAGAAGTCTCTCAAGTTCATAGTATAAGATGGAATGCAGTGGCAGCTTCTCATCAGACAATCAAAAAGTAACATCCCAGATATTTTTTTCTGTAAAGCTATTTTTGTTATGTGTATCTAATTGTATTTCCATTCCATGCTAAGTAGGAAACACCAGTCAGAGCAGTCAGAGATCAGAGCAACACAGCAAGATCTTACATAATACTACAATTGTGCAGAAAACTGAGCCAAAGCTGGGAGGAGAGAAGGAGTTTTACAAAATTACAGCAATCACATCCAAGCACGGAACTATGGGTCCAAGCAGTGAAACAGCAACAGCTTCTGAACAGAGGAGGAGGACATRTCTTTGCCATGTCTGTGCCAATTAYACAGAAATAATSTCCAGGGAGAAATGAAGCAAATGTTTGCAAGTTTATAGGTCTGCAGTACCAGCTAAGGCAGTGGAATGGCAAGTTACACAAATAAAACACGGAACAGAAGAGTGTGCCAAGAATAAAGCTGTTAATTCCCTCGCATTGTAAACTGGATTGGTATCTAGAAAAATCATATAGGGCACCAGTCACAGTTCAGCACACGTATCTAATGCTGTCAATCTAAAGCCTCAGCTGCAGTCCAGAAATTAACCCTGAAAACCCCACTGGTCAGGCTGGCTCAGGGGAAGCCGTAGCTGCTCCAAACAACTCCGCTCACCAGGATCTTCTAACACTCATCAGGTTTAATTAACCTAATACCAATACTGCTACCTTCTCTRTTTCAAAGGATAACTAATTGCAAAGATCAGCAACCCAAGATGCATTTTTTTTTTCAATGCTGCTTCACGGTGGCTTGTGAAAACAGTGATGGTTCTGCTCCCTGGACCACGTGTCAAASCCAAACCACTCCGCTAGAGCTCCTTCCATGATCCGTATCCATGTGCAGATCCTGGCCGGTTTGGCAAGGAGCACAAGCGCTTGTACAACACAGGCAATGATAYTCAAGTATTTTTAAAATCACTACAGCCAATTTGTTAGTAGTTTCTATAATTTTATGGTAGCTATAGTTCTGTATTACCGTGCTCTACTGATCCGATGACAGRATGACAGCTTGTGATGTACTTATGTCATCGTGTTATCCTGATCTCAACACATATCCATGACAAAGTACCATTAAAGGAAAACAAAATCAGGGTTTTTTTTGTTCGTTTTGATTTTTTAACTCAAATCAAAATGAAACAAGTGACACAATCAATCCAAATCTTCCTGGTTAGAAAAAGTCACTCAAAAAAAGAAGCAAGCCTATTAAATGTTACACTTAACCAATTTGGAGATGCAGAGGGTAACTAATGGAAGATTTTTTTTAAAGCATAAATAATAGTGGGAATGCTTCAGACTTTTAGAGGGTTTCACATCAAGGGACTCCAAACTAAATATTAAAAAAAAAAGAAATTACTTTCATAAATCACGATGATACTCTACAATCCCTTCAATGTAAATGGCTCTAATAAGCCTGAGTTAAGAGAACAGATAATAAACAGGACGGCATTCCGCTGCCTCCCAAAGCAGAAACCCTCCTGTCAAAGGAAASAGAAAACCAAACCCCATTTCACAGGCAGCTTTGTAAATCACACGACGGGGTATTTTACCCTTTTAACAGTATCTCTGGCTAATCCTGACAGCGCTTGTAACAAGCGCTAGCACACTGCTGTCACATCGCATCAGCGACACGCTCAGCTGCGAGCGGGGAGTTCTACCCCCTTKCCACACTGCATGATGATGCACCATTTCCTTTACACACCGCCACAGGCCGGAGCCGACATACCCACACGGATCCCACGCGGGCTGAGCTCTGCTTTACGTGAGCAGCGAGCTCCCCGGTGACTCAGAACGGCGCCTCGCCGTCCTGCGGGCCGAGCGCAGCCCTGTCACCCCTCGCTCGGCCGCGCTGAGGGRAAAACTGAGCTTTTCCCACTCATTTCCTTTCCCGCACTCGCGTCTCCTCACTTAGACCCCYGTAACCCCACCGCAGCTCTACCCTGTGCCTGGGAATCACTAGGAATCCCTTCCCRGCTCAACTCCCCAAAGCAGCTCCCAACATCCCACAGCAGCCCCCCGTGCTGGGGCAGCTCACACCCCTCGCCCGGCCTGGCGCGGATCCCTCTCCCACCCCTTCGCCAACTCCTGCCCCCTTCCCACAGCTCCTACCTCCTGTCCCCAACGAGGGACTCGCAGCTCCGCTCCGTGGCGGGGTGGGAGGCCACAGGAGGCCCGGCCAAGCAGGTGCGGTGGGTGGGGATGGCGTCTCCCCCCACCCCTTGCCCCCCCCGGCCTCAGCMCCCCACTCCGCAGCCAGCCCCCTACAACACCAGCAGCTGGCGCTCACTATTTGGCAGCATGTCCTCCTCCCCCGGCTCCCCCTGAGCAGAAGCCAAGGCTCATTATTCCGCAGGTCCCCGCAGCAGCCGACTGCGCACGCGCCAACTTGACGGAGAAGCAGGATATGGCTCTACCCAGCGCCCCCCGCCCCCCCCGGGCGCGCATGCGCAGCGCGCTACGGTGCCCGTCTCCCCCACCGCCACTGCGCACGCGCACATTTCCAGGCCCGAGCAAAGCTTCCAGCTGCGCATGCACCCTTTGCTGCCGCTCCACCTTCGGAGCACGCGCCTGCCCCCTCTCGGAGCGCGCCCCCGCGCTCGCCTCCTTTGCGCATGCGCGCTCAGCCCCGCCCGCCTCCGACGGCTCGGTAGCTCACATTGTGGCAGCGCCGCGGCGCATGCGCAGTGCCGCTCGSGGTCCCCTCGAGGGCCAGCGCTCACTATTTGGCAAGGAGCCATTCCTGTCGCAGTGCCATTTAAACAGCCAGCGAGGAGGTGGTGGCGGCGGCGGGGTGGGGGCCCAGGGCTGTGCGAGTTTCTCACGTCGTAGCCATGAGAGCAGCGACATGGGGACGCTGCCCCCCCCACCCCCCCTGAGAAGCAGTCGGGAGGTGGGGGGGGGTGCCACCTTCCCTCCTCCCCTGCGGAATATGCTGTCCTCGCCCCGTTTCCTTGGCGTCTTTCCCGCACAGCCCCCCTCCCACCTCACCTGTGAAGGACACCGCTGGCTGCTGTCCCCTTGCGGCCTCCTCATACTGCCCTAAACTGACACATCCGGGGCTGCCCCACAGCGCCGCCTCCCCGCGGCACCACTCGGGGGGGAGGGGAGCGCGCTGCGCATGCGCGGGCGGCGGAGGCGGGAAACGCGCCACGCGAGGCGGCCTCGACGTCGCGCCCTGAGGTAGCGGTCGCCTCACGGGAGGCCCCTAGGGAGCCAGCCTGACGGCRGGGCGTATTTTAAATATCGCGGCCCGAAGATGGTTGCGGTGAGGGTGCAGGTTTCGAGGGCTAGCGGGGTGTGCTCTGTCTCTCCTTTCCTTCCCCTTCTTTGAGGCTTTCGCTGTTGTGAGGTGACAATTGTTCYTTCTCATGCTGGGGGAGTCACAGGCTGCTTCAGCTTGTGGGCAGCTGCACTTGTGAAAAACAACCGCCCCTGTTGTGCCCTATGAGAAATTTTGGGCAAATCTTGAGGGGACTTGGTGAGTTCTTAATCCCGTCTGTTGTTTGAGGCTTCTTGGACAATTTTGAAGGAAGCCTATGGTTCGCCTGCCATTCAAGAACCAATTTTCATTAACTGCAACCCTGTTTTCACAGTCTGCTCCACAGGGCAGCTCTGTCTGCAGTTTGTACCTGTCTTTGGCCACCAAGCCGGTCGGGAAACCGGGGCACATAATCTCCTAAACACACACCTCTGCAGACAGAAACACAGTTCTTTTTTTTTGTAGATTCAGTGGATTTGTGAGTGGAGGTAATTGATGAAAAACACAAGTTATAAGTAAAACTGGAAAGAGATTTTAGTTAATTCCACAATACATAAGTCCCAAAGCTATCACAACTACCTTTACTAAAAAAAAAAGTCCATAAGCCTTTTATCTCATGAGCTCAGATGAAAAATGAGGTTTCTCGTAGCACTGTGGGCCTATAAACCAGGTTCCCACACTTGTCCAGCACTGACTCAGTGCCGCTTGTTTTTATTACTAAAATTTCCTGCAGTATCCTGGGCTTTCTTGGCAGGTATCTCATCCAAGGGCCGACCAATCCTTGGATCCTGCCTCGTTCCTTTATTTCAAGAACTGCTGCCCGTGGTGACAAAACAGCAGGTACTGCTGTATYGTAACGAACGAACCCATAAAGCGGCCTCTTGGGAAGCACAGACTTGGTGCTAGCGTTCCTGTTCTGGAAACACACATCCTAGCAACTTATTTTCTATCAGAAATAGAGTTTCTATAGAAATAATAAAGTCGCTATTTCTAGAATCTCTAGAAACTTATTTTCATACATGCTCCGGTATTTGGACCTCCATATTTGYAATATAAACTGGGGATTTTTAACTGATGTACTCTTTGTCTTATGGTTGCAGCACAATTTTAGAGAAAACAGTTTTTTCTTCTTCTCCTCTCAAGTGTTTAGATTGTGAAGTTTTGATACAAGGAGATTCCAGATAGAATAAATGGAAAATTCTCTTTTAATCAAGACTACCTGTGTGTCACTCGGCACTATGGAGGTCAACCACTTTTGTAGTTTATGATGTTCTTCTGATCAAAGTTTTCATGTTTGCAGGTAATGGAAAATCCATCAGGTAGCTGTGAAAAATGAAGGTGGAATTCTACTTTTCCTGCATATAAATAAGTTTTCCAGGGTCAATCCTGCCATCAGTGTCAAATGGAACCGAAATACTGTCACTTACTCTTCAAAAAACATCCCTTCTTTCTTCAGTGCAGCTCCATACTGAAACCACGGGACAATTCCTAGGTGCAGCTACTGCCTTGAGCTTAAGGTATGATGATGCATGTTCATTGACATTAGTGTTCATGAAAGTAAATACATTGTGGGTCCAATCCTTGTACATCTGAATGATGCAAAACAGGTTGTTTAACCCGAATGAAAAGATCCAGCGAATGTCAATGTAGAGAGCGTTTGGAGGTGTTACCTCTACATTTTTCTGTGTAAATATGGGGTTTTTTTTTGTGTGAAGCTGATTAAAATGATGTCCTTGAAAGAGTTGTGTGCAAGAATTTTAAGTAACTCCTGCTTTTTAATATTCACTCCCTCTTTGGTTTTAATTATTTTGTTCCAACATTTTCCCTTTCAATTTACTAAAAATCTAGAAATGTAATTAGAGASAGGCTGAACTCAGAGAAAGCTGCCAGCATTTCTACATCATGATTAAATATATCAGCCATCCTTTTACCGAAAGACTGAAAAACAGGATTYTCATAATTATCTCCCTGTTATCCAGGAAAGAATCTGCAACACGTACGGATACAGAGTTATTGAAAATGCAGCACTAATTAAAATCTCATATAAGCTTCTGATGATCAGGAGAGTATGAAAACAGTTATTTAATTATTTCCTGTATTTGCTATCTTTGTTACAAAAACAAACAAATCCATTCTAAGCAAATCTCCAATCACCAGAGAGACTTAATGAGGCTTTTATATATGCAACAATCAAATAATGTGAGTTACTGCATTTACCTCTCCTTATGCCACTAAGAAATCCGTGTACCAATTTTCCATATGGAATSCAAAGAGGAATACTGCAGTGTATGCACAAGGAGCAATGGAATCATTCCTTGCTTTAAGGACATGGTCACTGGTTGTTTAAATTTTAAAAGGAATTTCAGTATTACTGGCTTTACTATTTCACAGTGAATTCATACAGTATTTAGCAGAGACACTTAAAAATGTAGTATGTAGTAAGTTACCCTTCTAATCCAGCTTCTTTCTAGATTTTTTCCTCCATACTTTTGAAAATACCATTCTCACCCAGTCAGGTACCAAGGCTGTACCGTTTATCTTGTCAAAAGAGTCTAAGCTTTGGCACTCGAGCACACTAGAGGACAGTTAAATGCTGATAYGGTTTGTGATGAAAAGGCTTCTGAGATGCACGCTTCTTAGAAGCTAAGCAAGCCAGGGGATTCTCCAGGGAGAGGGAGCTGGTGAGCTTTTCCTTCTGCCTGCCTTTACCTCGGGATTGATTTTGCAACAAAATAGCAAGTACGGAGCTCCAAGCTTTGCTTCATTGTAAATAAAATAGTAACTAGCACAATTGCAAGGTTTTGTAATCCTCAGCTTTGCCTGGAGTAGGAAAATACGTGTGTGGGCTTTTTKGTTTGGTTTTTAACTGAAGTGTAGGGAAGGTAAACATTTCATCCAAGTTCCCGGGAAAAAACTACTGCAATAAGGACTGCTTTAAAAACAGACTGCTTTTGATTCCTAAGCATAGATCCAGAAAATAATATAGGATATACAAAGACATAGAATAATACATAAGGAATATATATACATGCCACGTGTGTAGTACATTAACTTTAACGCTCTCCTCTGAGGATGTGCTTGGTGGCAACAGTGGCATAATCTACCTTTGCACATACCAACCATTCCCAGTTACGAGCACACAGCTATGCACATTTCTTGTCAGAATCTCCTTTCCTGGCTGCAAAATATTGTAAAATAACTTAACTTGGGCATCACTGCTGCAATTCAAAGCTAGTTTTGCTTGTGAGTAAACAAACATTGTTTAAGAAATCCTTACCTCCTCTGGAAGAACTCTTGACTTGAATATTTTAATTGCAGGGTATCTATTCATAGTTCTACTTTTGCATACATTGGAAAGGTATCAAAGCTAATTTTTAGTGGAGGAAATTATACTTTAAAATGCACTATTGTAAGAAAGTGACTCCCTAATGTCTTTGAGTTGATGCTTTGTCTCTCGTTAGAGGCATCTCCTGTCTTCCCTGATGAGCCTGCTCTTGTTTTCGGTGCTGGTTTGCTTTAAGATGCTTTTGATCCTGTATTCATTAAAACCTGATCCTGCTGCTTCTCACCAGCCCTAATGGTCTGTGAAATTATTTTCCAATCTCCAAGACGCTGTTAACTCTGCAAGCATCTGCAGAGTAGAGAAGTTCAGAATATTGTCAAMAGTCCTGCAATTTATTCAAACCTGCCTTTCTCCACAAACAAAAAATTAATCTTCAATATTATCACAGCAGCCTTTAGTTGAGAAGTGGGAATGGACTGGAACAGAGTCTACAGGTTTTCATCACTTCTGTTTTCCYCTTCTGCAGGTACAAAGAGATAACTGGACAAAGTCTTGAAAATTGGGGACAAACTTCACTCCATACACCAGGACATGAAAGCATGAATGAGCAGTAAGGCTCAAACAACTGAAAAAAATCACGTAAGAGAGGAAAAAGTAAGAGACACTGAAGAACAGGGATGTAGTAAAAGAAAATCGTAAAACTGCATTTRCTTTGAGAAACTGGGGAAAGGAGAAAAGACAAAATGAAGTCTGGACCTTGCAGGGAATAAAAACAGGAAAAGAAAAGGGCAGATTTTTAAAACATCCACAGACAAAGTCTGGCTTTCAATTACCAGATTCAATGTCAGGATACATAACCAAACGGCAGTTTAGTCATGGTCTCTTCTTTTTTTTTGATAAAAGAGAGCAGAGTCGTCAAAACTTGTGCTTTTGATTAGACCACAGCGATGAAGCTGAATAATAGTCATCAATATGCAATTTATTGCATAAATTCCAGCAAGAATTTTCCCAAGAAAATTCTTATACAAGTGAACAGTTTAACCTGGAATGAATCAGTTTCTTGTTTAGGCTTTCTCAATAGGAGAAAAAGGAGAAGTGATTCTAAAAACTTTATCAAGTGTCAGGTGCTTGTGCTGCTAAGAGACAGAAACTCAACTCCCTGTGTTTTTCACTCCTGCAGTAATGGGGGGAAATGATCTCTGTTGTGTGAGTGAACACGAGGGGTGTGATTTTATTGTCTTGTAATGTTTAATTTTAGGTAGGAAATAGTCCTTCAGAGGACAGTTTTATGTCATTAACTGTAAGATGCTGTTGCAAAATGGACCTGTTGTGCTCTCTACTCATGTTCCAGCTCTCCTGCAAGATTATTGTGTTGTCTCATATAATAGTCAGCTTTTAAAAGGGAAATTACAACAACGTTTGATTAAAAAGCGTGGGTTGCTTTTCCTAGTCTCATCCCCAGTCAAAATTCCCCTGTGTGTGTGTAACATTAGGGAAATGGGCCTTTGCTGTTCCCAAAATTATATGTACCTATTAAGAAAATATTTCACCTCATTCCCACTTGTCTTTTCAAGCCTCAGTTAAGGCTTAGTCCTCATTTCAATTAATGGAACATTCCCATAACTAAATGGTTGGAGTTTTTTTTAGGGATTCTTCAAGCATCTGGTCTGTGGTATTGGAACTACTCTTGGGAATGGCTCATGCTCGCTGTGTGTCTGTGCTGCTCTCGGGAGAACTGAAGACTTGCAAAGACTTGAACTTGCTTGCAAAAAAATAWTAAAAAAAATCTGACAGTTGATTTTTGCACTCTTAGACCAAAACATCTGTACTAAATGAATCAATACTTCAACGCCTGCTGTCCTGGGTATGAAAACCACAYGGCATCTTCTAAGCGCCTTTTTTTCTATTTTATTTTAACCAGGTTAACTGCTCATAAAAATTTTGGAAATAGGCTATTAGTTTACTAAAGTAAGATAAACATATATTAAAAATATTCAGGATCATAAATGTGTATGCACATACAAAAGGAATTGAGTGAAAGCATAGCAAAAGAAGAAAAAAAAGTTAAGACTTTTTTTTGCTATTCTAATTCTGAAGCCCTAAGTGCAGTCTTAATTTTTCTATAAAATATTTAAAACCTTAAATACCTCATTTCAGACGATATCCAGCTGTCTCCATTTCTGAGGTAATTATCTTTGTTTTGCCTGTTCTTTAAATACATCCCTGGCTCACTGCTTAGTTATGAAGAACAAATCTGAAGAAGAAAGTGCTTATTACAAGAGCTGATATTTTAAAATGCATATCTCACCCCTACTGCCCTGACAAGAATTTTAGTCATCTCTCTCAAGTAACTACTGATTTTGTAGGGTTAGAGGGGAAAACCCCAAGGAGGAAACATCCTGCACTGTCTGAGCCATCAAGCCTGTTAAAATGAACATCACGCCAGGCACTCTGACTCTCTTAACTGAGTATCAAAGCACAAATCCTTTATTTTGAAGAATTAACATCCTTTTTAAATGTTAATGTTTTTAAATGCTAGTTTTAACATCGATAACTCACTGATTCCGAAGCAGCACCGATCACTTCCTTAGCCCTTGAGCAGTTTTCATGAGTGCGAGTCCCCACCACCTTGCGAGCAGAGCACTGCGCTGCAGTTACAGGCACCSCTGCAAACCAACCGCACACACTCCACCATCTGCCTTATTCTATATGCTCTCTAAACATTTTATATTTTTAACATCTGTTGATGGAGTTGCAGAGGGARCTAGTAAAGACAAGGAAGATGAAAGAGAAAAGGAAGCAGCTGCCAAGTTTTCCCCCTGTGGATGCCACGTCTCAGTTAGCTATGAAATAAAACTTCACCTTTCTTAGCCGATACATCAACCAGTTCCTCCTGGAGGGACAGCAGGCACAAACAGTACAGCRCTATAATCTGCTGTTTATTCTCAGTATGTGCATGACTCTTCTCATCTCCCTCAAACCACCAAAAACTGACAGGGTTCCTGGGAGAATTCCGGCAGAAACGCTTTCCAAAACAGCCRCCGCGATGCCCCGGCTGCTGTGCGTGAGCCCAGCTGCTTGTGCGRCCCGAGGACAAGGGGACACGCAGGTGGGCATGTATTTATGCACCAGCTATTTGTAATGAAGGACTAGCCTGCTAAAAAAGACTCCTTTAAAGCCTCTAATGACTTAGCATCATCTCWGTTGATGGTCAAAAAGAACTAAAGCAGAACCAAGATGGAGGAAGATCTTGATTTCTGCATTATGTTGCTACTCTGGCCATGAAGACTCAGGTCAGTTCCACCACTAATTAAGCAGAAACTGCTTTTTGTTGTTTTTCGTCTTGTATTTCTTGAAACTGATTGAAATAAGAGTTCCCCCTGCTGGTAACTTGCTGAGTCATAAATGGGCAGGAGTCAGGGCTAGAAGTCTGGACCTATAGAGCAGAAGACAGAGCCACTTCCTACCTTMTCAGTCTGACCCTCCTTTTTGCACTTGGAGGGTTTAAGTCAGCAATTTACCTCCTATCGGAGGTAAATATCTAATTTGATACCTATCAAATAGGATAAAATCCCTCTACGCTTTGCAGACTATTAATCTCTATTACTTCTAAGCCCTTTCCTATCAATTTAACAGAATTGCACTGCATCTCATTAAAGAAACTTGCACTGTTTAGAAAAAGGAGCAAACCAAGCAGCTGTTACACCTACTTGTCCATTGCAGGAGCCCATCTGCAGGAGCTCACCATTATAAATAGGAAAATAAATAACATAAAAAATGAAACCCTACTAGGGTTTCATTGCCACTTCCTTTGGGGGTTACCTGGGACAGTGTACGTTGTTCACAGTGACAGCTCAGCTCAGGCAGCAATACRCACAAGAAGCCACCAGACAAAACGGGTAACCAGCCAGGCAGGGCTGCTCAGAGCTGGGACCTGCTTCGTGGCATCATCCGCGAAGGGAAGGCCCTGCTGATTGGGGGAGCGCTTCCCAAATTGCATTTGTAGCTCCTATGGGATCTCACAGGACACAAGGTCTGCAGAGAAGACAGCAAGCTGTCCAAGGAAATCCAAAGGGTCCAGACTCTGGCTAGACACAAGAGCCGCCTTTGAGAAATCGTGATTGACTAAGATTTGGAGGAGCAGCAAGAACCATGTTGGAACAGCACCAGGAACAGGCTTTGGAGCTAAAGTGGGTCAAGGGAGCCTGCAGCAATCAGGATGGAGACAAATCTGCAGTTCCTCTGTTTTCTTTCTTCTTGGCAGGCTGATCCTTAAATCTGTGCTCTGAATACAGAAGAGTTGAAGATATCGGTAAGGCTACATTTTGGCTTAAAAAATAGACTATAGGAAGCTCCCAACTTCCAGGCTGCTGCAGTATTGGGCAGGAGACAGACCTGTGAGCTTGAGGAAAAGCTCCCCTGAACCTATGGCTTGATTTTGATGGTTAAGGAAACAATCAGGAACCCAAAGCTTTGGTTTCATACTCTTAAGACCATCTCTCCTAGAACTGCAGCTAGACTTGGAGGGAAGGGATGTTGAAGTAGCCTGAAGCTCTCATCCCTCAGTTTGTGATTGTGATAATTACTGCTTAAATAATCCTTTGGTTTTCCAAAAAGATTTCCTTTAGTTTTCTTTGGATGTGCTCTGGAACAAGTTTATAACTTAGAACAGCAATGACTCAAGTACCTTAACAGGAGAACTGTTAGAACAGGAATTTAGAGATGACCAGGATGAGGTGTAGTAAGAGAGTAAGTGAAGGGAGTAAGTGTATTTTTTTGGAATTTGAACAGTGACAAAGGTACTTGGGTCTACTCCTATGTGAGATTATTAATTTAACAGAAAAGAAAGCAAATGTCTTCTTATGAAAAACAAGCAGGATTTGTTACCTTAGACAAATTGGGAAAGATAACTGTCTTCAGGGCAGTARGAACCTCCATAGGGCAGCAGATGCCGGCGCATGGCATTCATCAGGCTGGATTAATGGAGTCAAGTGGCAGATGCCTTTACTGCAGCATTCTCTAGCACTGAGCACATTTGCTCGCTACTTGTCACTTGCCCTTTAAAACAAGAAAAGTTAGCAAAGAGGTGAAGGTGATAGGAAAGAAACTCCCTTTGGGGCAACTTCAATATCTTCAGGTTTAATTAAAAAAAAAAGAAATCCACAAACACGTTTTTCAAGTAGAACAGTAAGCGAGATTGTATCAAAACCAAATTTGAGGCCAAAAAGTTGCAAGAAACACTGAAGAACCCCTGGGTGAGGTGGGGGGCTGGAAAAAGGCACAACAGCCGCTCAGGAAAGAGATCAAGATCCCATCTGGAAGGGCAAAAGGCCAAAGCCACCGAACAGATGGAGAGCAAGCGGCAGCTGGTAGGAACATGCTTTCATGTGTAAAGTTTGCTCTTTGGAGAATTCTGCTCTCCGGCTCTGAAGGCATCATTAGGATAAGAACCCCTCCCCTGCAGGCCTGGGAGCTGCCGGGTGCGCGCGGGAGCTCCAAAGCGCTCAGCGATGGYGCTTAATTAACGAGGCCCTTTCAACACGTAGCGGCTGTTGTCACACAGCCCTGGCACGGCTCTAGCGGCACAGGGTCTTGTTYCTTCATCTGCAAGGGGGATGAAAAGAATTAATTTGGCCCCCAGCGGTCAAAAAGGTTTCCTGTAAACTTCTGCATATGCCAAGAGTTATTTCTGCTCTGGAAGGGCTCAGGTGAAGGACATAAAGCAGCTCAACGCTGACGTGTAATCCCTTAATGGAAGGATCTCTGCCTGGCCGCTCTACCAGCCAGTTCTCAGTTTTGAAGGGAGGGTCCTGCCGTCACCGCAGGCCTTTAAATCCTGGGGTCTTCCTGGGTTACGCCAAATCCACTAAAAGAAACTGCCCTAAAAACAGTTCTCTCCTTGGAGCAAGGTGTAGCATTTGCACTATACAGATTCAACAAGGGAATGCTGCAAGATCCAAAGGAGGTTCTTGCCCAAGATCAGTCAGCTGCACTGAAAYCAACATTCTGGAAAAACAGCCATTGTCTCCTTTTCTTTATTAAAGATATGAAGTGTTTCTCCCTGTTAAGGCAAGAATTTCATCCTGTTCTTGGAATCCAGTAATGCAGCTTTGATTACAGGAAAACCAAAACACAAACAAACAAAAAAGTAAACATTGGATTACAGTTAAAATAAAAGCATTACACTTCAAGACAATTGAGAATTAAAAAAAAGGAAAAAAATCCAAAACAATTCAAACGCTCCTCTTCTAATTACCCATTCTGAGTCCAGTTTCATAACAGATTTTGAGGTACGAGACAATAAATTAAAAGTTCATTCTGCAGAGCTCAAATCTCAATGCGACGTCTTCTTCACACCCTTCCCAAATTTGGCATCGAGTCCAAGGCCTGCAAAGAGAGACGAGAATCCTCATGCATGGCAAAGTCACAGGCTTCAAACCAASCCAACACAGGGGACTGCAGGACAAGAGACTCAACGGTACCACCTTACTGACRGTCACCGCGTGCCAGTGATTAATTTGACTATGGGTAGGAGAGAATTTAGAAGCGAGAGAGGATCTGCTAAAAGACTAATTTTAATCTGCCTGCTCCAATGCAGCTACTAAGACACCTTTCCATGAAGAATCTCTAACAAAACTACACTTTTGGGCAGCTTCTTTTCTTCGTGCTCCTCTCCCTATGTTATCTCTCCTTAATGGGGGAAAAGTCCCRAGAGGTTTTCTCCACAGACTTACCCAAGAACACCAGGACTGTCCCCACCCACTGCATGTTGCTGATGGGATTAGCAAATAGAATGACTGATGCTAAAATTGTGAAGAACTTCCGTGTTGTGGTGATGATGGAACAGGTCAAAGGTCCAAAGTACACCACGGTCATGAAAATGAAACTCTGAAACAAACAAACAAGAAATCCTCCATCATTCTGCCTGGAAAAATAACCCTTCATATTGTGTGYTTTTTTGCAGGAAAGTTACTAAATCCTCAGTTACTCAGGCCAAAAAAGCCTATTCCAAATCTTGATTATTGGCAGACAAATTGAAACCAAGTTTATTCTGCACAAAATGCACACGACAGCCTAAGCGTGAGGAGGGGACASGGCTTTAGTTTTTTTAACCTTCAAAGCATGCAAGTAAATCCCAGCTGAGYGTGCAGGATAGGGATGGGGAACGTATTCACCTGGCCCAGCGCGCTCGTGAGGCCGAACAGCAGGATGTTGTAAATGATGCTGGGGTAGCGCTCCGCAAAGCTCAGGAACTCCCAGAGCTCGCCAGTGAACAGGATCCCTAGGAGAGGGATGAAAGGGAGAAGCAGGAATCAGCAGCCCCTGTCTACACGGCGCGATCTCCGTTCACACTCGACACTGGGTAAAGACTGAACCTTGGGAAAGACCCAACTCCAAGGGGCCGGGGGAAGCCAGGACCTCCCCTGGTAGCCAACTTGTCCTGTGAAGACACCCCAAGCCCTCAAATSCCGGAGAGCAAAAAGACCTCGGGTAACGGCACTGTGCACGGAGCAGTGTCCTCTAGTGAGCATTGAAAGAGATGCACCCAACAACCCAGACCCTCTTCTCCAGCAAAAACCAAAAATAATCTTTGTGCAGGGCCCGTTCTGCACGTTTCAGCACAGGACATGGTATCTCTTCCCACAGCAGCCTTGGTGCTCGTGGCTCTGGTTTGGCAGGCTGCTCCTTACCAGCCCCTAGGAACAAGGTGGACCACAGATTAACGTTCAACATCATGTGGTTGGAGCCAGTTTGGTAGTGAGCTCTCATGTGGTCCTGAGATACACCCGTCAGTCCATCCAGAGTCAGAGACAGGAGCTGCAGAGGGGCAAGGGGGAGACAGAAAGAGAGAGAGAAAAGCACAGAAAATSGTTATTTCTTTCTTAAGGTGAATGCTTCAAAATCCCCCTTTTTGTCTTCCCTTTACATTTCAGACACTATGCTATGAGAGACACGTGCGCTTGAGCATCGAGCCCCTGCCACAGCCCGAGGGCACAAGCCAAGGCAGCTTCGGAGCACGTTCACCCACCCAAAACGCACGGCCAGACCCGCACCAGACCCGCGTTTTCCTGACCAGACCGGCCGCCAGCGCAGCCCCGGGGCGTCCGTACGGTGACGACACTCACCAGGAGCAGCTCTCCGTAGCCAAAAACGTGGTCATCGCTTCCGGCCCCCTTCTTCGGCTTGTACATGAACAGGGCCACGCCAGTGACGATGAGGAGGACGCAGAGATACTTGGCCAGCGGATACTTCTTCCGCAGCAACGTCACTCCTAAAAGCATGACTGGGAAGGAAAAGCAACACGRTGAACGGCTCCCAAAAGCCTCTCGGGGGAATTTACTTTYGTGCAGYAAAAGATTACACRGATACTGCACTGCTCCCTCCTCTCRTGGCAGGAAAGAGGTGAGAGAAGAGATTAAATAATCAATTAGGTCCAYGGACTGCTTCGGAGTGCGAGCAACCCGCACAAGAGGAGGGGTGAAGTCTGCTTACCTGGAATGGGCTTACAAGATTTGCCTAGGACCTATAAAAGAGAGAACACCATAACCAACAGCGTTATCACAGCAGGTGACCCAACCACCCCAACGCGYGGCAGCCAAACGTGCCAGAAACGGCAGGGCACGAGAACAGGCAAGAGGGGCCTTTTCAGCAAGAGCAGCCAAGGCCTCAGAGCGGGTCCGCGGCCAGCGCCAAGTCCCCGTTTCACATTCCCACCGCTTCTGGGCGCTGCTATTCCCCTTTGGGGAACCTAAACCCATCTCTACAACACAAGGGTTTCCTGGGGCAAACGCAGCAACTGACCACGGCCCCACAAAAGCAGCTTTGAGAAAAGCAACACCRAAACCGCATCAAAACCAGCACCGGGCACGACGGGAGCCGGCCGCGGCTCGTCACCTGTGTGGGGTAGTTGACRAACTGCAGGGCCGAGTTGCTGGAGACCATGGCGCCCAGGTAGGAGAGCGAGCAGGCGGCGTAGAGCCAGCTGCGCGTGCGGTCCGGCCGCGCCGCGTCCAAGCAGCGGATCACTGCCAAGGGGGCGGCAAGCGGAAACACGGGTGGCTACGGAGCCCCCGGGGCAGCCCCAGGGAGCCCCCAGTACCCGTGGAGCCTCCCGAACCACCTCGTGGAGCCACCGGGGCCACCCCCATGGAGCCCACGGACACTTAGGGAGTCCCTGGGTGCCCCGTGGAGACGCTGCGGTCCCATTGAGACCACCAGACCACCCACATGGAGCCCCCAAACAGTCAAAGAGCCCCCTGACTGTCATAGAACCCCAGAGGCCACCCCCACAGAGCACCTGGACACTCAAGCACCCCCTAAGCCCACCCCAATGGAGCCCCCARACATCCAAGGAGCCCCCAACCATCACGAAGCCCCCAGGGCTGCCCCCTGGACACTCAAGGAGCCCCCCGCACTGTTACAGAGCCCCGCGGTCACTCATGGAGCTCCCTAAGGCCACCCCAATGACGCCCCCAGACACTCAGGGAGCCCCCGACTGCCCCGAAGCCCCTCGGGACCACCCCAACGGAGYCCCCAGCCCCTCAGGGAGCCCCCCGGGCACTCACGGAGCTTGGCGAAGGCGGCGTTGATGACGCACTGGATGAAGACGAGCGAGAGCGCGTGCTGGAAGCGTTCCTGGGCCGCGCCGTAGCGGCCGCGCGTGCTGCGGGGGGAGCGCCGTGAGCGCGGCCGCCCCGGCCCCGGCCCCGGCCCGCCCGCCGCCC
>PTEX01000264.1:42698-157108 GCA_003342815.1 Eudromia elegans | reverse complement strand
CCGCGCGTGGGGTGCCCTACGCGTTGCCGGCTGTGGCGCAGGTAACGGGCGGGCGCGCAGAGCGGCGGGACCCCCGCGGCGGAGCAGGGAGGGCGCATCCCGACTGCTGGCGCCGCGCGGAAGCGGCAGCGCCCGCCGCTTGGCCACACTCGCGGCGGCGGGGCCGCTCTCGGGACAGGCGGCATCGTGGGCAGCCCCACTCGGGGGACCTACAGCAAGTGCGTCCACGCGGGTGACGCAACMCTATGTGGACCGCGCGGATTGGCTGGGAACGCGCAGGCGGAGACGGAGRGGCCGGGCCCCGGTGGCGTTCGGGAGGTCGCCCGAGCGACTTGGGCGGGGCGCGCGCATGCGCACGGGGCACGGTGAAGCCGGCAGGCGCTGGACAGGCGGAGGGCGGGGCTACACGAAGGGGCGGGGTTACGTGAGGGGGCGGAGCTCCTTCCTTCCCCCGAAGGAGGCTCTGCGGTTGCACAAATACTTATTCTTTTTTTTTTCCTTTTATTTGGCAATATCAGAATCTGCAAAAACAAACAAACAAAACCCCTCCTCTGAGCTCCAAAGCTGCCGCCCCACCCCTAAGCTCAGCCATACACAAAATACAAACTTCAAAAGGCTGCAAAAATAGTGTCTTTGGAAGAAAATAGAGTTTCTACATCAGGTGCAAGGAGCCGGACTCCTCCAGGACGACCCCGAGCCGCTGCAAGAGAACAYGACGACGCGTTTGTCACGCGGAGGCGGCGCCAGCCCCGTTCCGTGTCACCCAGGGCAGCATTTGGGGCTAGTGCTGCTGGACTGGGGCCCTTTCCTGCCCCACCCRTCCCCCATTCCGGGGTGACACTCCTGCCTGGTCCCCCTGCAGGCCCCAGGGCTGGAAAGCAGCTCGTGGCCCCCTAGAGCAGCTGCCTCCCTGGAGCGGGACCCGTTATTCCCGCCTTTTCCCCCAGGGAGGCCGAGGCTCCGGGAGACCTTTGCCCGCCTGCAGTGAAGACACCCAGGAGCAGCAAACGTCACTCAGGCCGGGCACCGGAGCAGCTTTCCAGGCACAAGAGCAGCTTCCTGGCACCCRAGATGCATCTTGCAGCAGATGGACCCATTGAGCCCTGCTCCAATACGGGTTTTCAAGAGGCATCTTGGCTCTGCCTTGGCCAAACGCAGCTTCCCTGCGGGTCCCTTCTCTCCGCAAGGTGCCGAGAGACGCAGCGGGGAGAAGGGCTGGGAAGCTGCAGCTGATTCCCCTGATCCCCCCCCAGAGCCGGCACACATGGACACAGGAAAGTGCTTGGAAGGGGCAGGCTTGGCGACACGGACCCCCAGCAGCGAGGAGTCCCGGGCACGYGGCTCCTCGTGCCCCTCGGAGGAAGCCTGGCGCCCTTCTCCATCCCCATAGCTCCAAGGCGGGCGTCTCCAGAGGCTGCCCGGGCTCCCTGGGGCTTCACACCACGAGGGAGCTGTGGAAGACGACGCTCTCCTCGGGCTGGCCGCGCTTCCAGTGTTCGTAGCTCAACGCCGGCGACTTGGACGCGTCGCCGAAGCCATCGACGGCGGGGTCCTTCCGCACGCCGAGGAACGGGGCGGGCGCCGAGGACGGGCAGGACGTGAAGGAGCCCATGCCGGGGCTGGAGGCAGCAGGAAAGCCCCGGAAGAGGAAGCCCACGTTTGGGAAAAGCGGCTTCACGAGGCTGACGGGGCAGAAGGCAGAGCCGGTGGGGTTGAAGTGCACTTTGTTCTTGTCTGGGCAGGAAGGCTGGAAAGTCGGATCGGGGCTGGGGGATCTGGAGAGAGAAGAGAGGAGGTGATTAGGAATAGACACTCCCAAGGGCGCGGAGCTGCAGGGAGAACACAGGGAGTTCTGCAGCCTCCAAAGAGCCGCGCTGCTTTCTGACCCATTCCTCTGGTGCGGAGCAGGTTCCGCAGAGCACTATGAAGAGCCCCTTTTGCTCCAAAAGCACCTTTAGCTACAGCAGAACCAGCTCTTGTTCTTCAAGGRGGAGGCAACAGCAGCCACCCCCGGGCCCCCCAGCACCGCTGGCCTCACAMGAGCTCTCCCTGCCACGGGCTCCTCGAACTTACGCAGCTTCTTCAAAGGCCCGGACTTTCTCACATCCCTCGGGAGGTTCCCGTTTAAACATGTAGCTGTGGTTGGGCCGAGGAGAAGAAGCAAAGGCCAGGACTGGAGAAGGGCTGCCACCCTCTAGGAGGAAAGGAAGATGGGTTTTTTTGAGAAGATGTTCAAAGAAACCAAGAGAGCTCCTTAAATCAACCCCAGGGCTGCTTTTCTAGACCCTGGGGCCGCAYGCTGCAGTATCCCAAGCCACAACATTAGATCTGTTTCATTCCCAGCTTGTATCCCTCATCTAAGGCTGGAAACCACCACCTGGAGGCTAATTACTGCAACCCTAAGAGTCCATTACGGTTTAGCCAAACCGGCCGAGCCCTCCTGCTGCATCCCAACTGCAGCTTCCAAGCCAGCCCGTGGCCGTGACGAGGCAGGAGACGCTGCGATTGCTGCCTGCCGGCTCCGTGCTCTTCCCGAAAGGCGGATACCTTTGTCCTTTGGATCCGGCTGCGCCTCGTCCGTAGCAGGRGAGAGCTCTTCTGCCGCCAGTCGCACTGGGGTGTGCGGGGAAAGGCGGAGGGGGACGGAAGGGGACGGGGAAAGAGAGAGGCTGCTGCAGCTGCTGCCGCTGCTGGGCTCCAGRGCCAGCGCCGCATCCCCGGAGCCTCTCTGCGCTGGTGCCGGCGCCCTGTGGCCATCCGGGACATCCAGGATCTAGGGAGGAAGCAAAGCGGATGAGGAAACCTCCTTCCATGCTCATGGAAAAGCCCAATGGTGCTACACGGAACAAAGGGATCCTACCCCTCTGGCTGAGGGGATCCGGATGCTTGTGCCTGGGGAGGGCTCAGAGAGCAGCTGCTGGAGGGGCTGGGTCCCACCATGAGCTCGAGGAGCTGCTCCYGAGCCCAGCGGCGAGGACAGCGGCCCCTGTGCAGCACACAGAGCTCCACAGGCTGCCCAGGACCATCTCTGCCATGTCCTCCATCCTGATGTTACCACTTGCCTCCCACAACGAGAGCAGGAGTTTGGAGGAAGGGAAGCCCAAAAGTGAATTGCACAAAATGAAACTAGACCCACAGACCATCCCCACCGCCAAGACAGACGGGGCAACGTCCTTAGACCACCCAGGAGAGTCCCCTAGTGATGTTCACTCACCCTCAGCAGCTCTTCGTCTCCCTGTTCCTTCACAAACACTCCCTCCAGCTCCTCGTTGAGCCCCTCAAGGCTCCGGTGCAAGCAGGGGCTGAGCCTCAGAATGGGAGATGGAGGAAGGAATCCTGAAGGAGAGTCCTGCAATGATGCAGAGCGGGAGACGTTTTAGTTGCCTCGGCACGGGCTCGCTGCTGCTCTGAGCAGCCGCATCCTCAATCCCCAGCTCTCCAGAGCTCGGCCAAAGCCTTCCAGGAGGCCGAGGAAGAGACGTGAGAAACGAGCTGCAAATCAAAGCACTCACAGAGCGCACTGGAGATAAGGGGGGGTATGTAGGGGGTGAAAAAACCTGCTCTCGTGTTTGAGAGCAGAAGTCAGGGAACAGCTTGGGCACCAACAGCTTGGGAGTTTGCTCTCAATAGGGCCCAGCAACAGCAGAGYGAGGGGAGACTTGCACACACCTGGAGCAATCCGAGGACACCGTGGTCGCCCTGGACCGGGGCGCTCTTCTCCTTTTCTTTACCACTTCTGCCACTGAGCTTTGTCCGCTGGAGCTGCTGCTTCAGTTTGGCAATCTAGCAAAGAAAGTTTCGGCTACAGAAGCAGGCAGGTCACCGCTCCTGCACCCAAACAGGACCGGCCTCTCTCCTCCCCCTCATCCAACCCCCAAGGAAGTGCCAAAACAGACAGTTCATCACGCGACGAGCGGCTCTGGCCGCCTCTGAAAGGACGGAGCAGAAATACTCGCGAGGCCTCRTCAGACTCCCCCGTTAGAGCATGGCCTGTGTCTTCCCTGTAGTAGATCTGGGTCATTGTCCGCCTACAGAAAGCTACAAACAAGGCCCTGCTGGGACCCACGTATGCTCAAGAGCTCCAAGCAACGCGCAGAGCTTCGGCGGTGCCRAAGGGAGAGATCGGCCTCCGGTTAAACCGGAGCGCTAGGGATCGGGGTAAGGGCTAAGGCCTCATCCCCGTCCTCCCACTCCCCTCCCATGCAAGCAGGAGCCTCCTACGGATTAGCTGCAAACAGAGTCTTGCTTAAGTGTCRGGAGCGGTCTCTGTTACCTCTCTGCGGTGATCTGTGCTACCCCAAGAGGCCGAACGCTTGTGAGAACTGGAGCTGGCTTTCCCCACTTCTGTTTCATACCAGGACACTGGAGTCTGAAGTGACGAGAAACAGGGCTGAGAATAATCACAACATTGACTGGTTTTGACACTGCTGGTAGAGACCAAAGAGAACAAGAAGTGACCGAGGGCTGCCCGTGCGCAGCCTTCCCCCGCTGACACGACGCTCATGAACGCACTGCAAGAATCTATCTCGAAAAATTTGCCCCAAACCAAGCAGTTTTTGACCACGTTTGGGCCTGCTACAAAGCTGCACCTCAACTAGACCTCGCAAGGGACCTGCTCACAAGGTAGCGGCTCAAGTGCAACAAGACAGAGCCCATGGGGACCTTGTGGAGAAAGAGCCACGGCCGCCACCACCACAAAGCGACGCAGGGAGAAGCCTGGAGAGGACAAAGCCTCGGCCTCTTCCCGCTTCGCAAGGAAATGAAGCCCCTCTCCCAGCCCGGCGCCGCGTTTGGGGGCCTCTGGCAGCCTCCGCCCCGCGCAGGGCTGAGAACGGCTCCTCTCCCAGCAGCTCGGCTCATGTCCCCAGAGGCTCCTGCAGGAACAGCAGCTGTTTGCAACAGCCCCTGTCGAGTCAGGAGGACGACAGAGGCCTCTCTTCCAAAAAAGGGCTTTGAAAACCTATTTTATCTAAAGGGACTASGCAAAATACCCTGAGAATTACAGGGTATTGAGGTCCTGCTGAACCCAGAGCAGCCCCGAAGGGTTTCGGGCACTGCTGTCTCTATAGCAGCAGGTAACGCCAAGGAACAGACCAAGCCCATGGTCAAGCTTTGGCACGCGGCACTTCTCAGTTCCCACCTCAAACACGACCCCTTAGACATCTCCAACGTGGCTATTTGCCACCTATCCCGATACATGGTGCCACTTGGCACCCCTGGGCATCTCCCATGTGCTTCATGAGACGCGTCCAAGAGCCCTGGCCCCATCCYGCGTCACCACCCAGGGCAGCTCGGTGGAGAACTCGAGCCCTGGGATGTTTCTTTGGGCCTTATTGGCCTCCAGAGCTCTGCCCKCAGCACCAGCCTTGCAGCCACTGCCTTGATAGCCACAGCACTAAGCGCCGTACCAGGACTCACAAAGAAATAGGGCCTAAAAAGGAAGAAAAAGTCCCTCTCTGCAAGAGCAGGGCCTGAAAGAGCGCACAGCCTCCTACCCTGCTGTCGAGGCAGAAGGAAATTACAGAACTTTCTGTACTAACTGTGACAAAACCGCTTCCTCAGGAAAAAAAAAAGGAGAGAAAAAACGCTCTGCGCAGCGAGCTGAAGCCACAAGCTCCAGTCCTGCACGTTGCTGCCATCCTCGCTGCCCCCACGCAGCACCTGCACTTCTAACCACCTTGAGATAGCAAATCTGGAGAGCTCTGCAAAGCAGCTGATCAGGAGCTGCATAAGAAGGGAGTGAACRTGTACCAGCGAGCAGGTAAAGCCCCAGTTTGATCACTTTATTAGGCTGGAAAACACGGAAGGAGCGGCCAAGTCCCGGAGGCTACGGCAGGGAGYGTTCTGTTAATGCACAAGGCCGCCCAGGAGCGGGGCTTTATTCCCAGTCTCCGACTGTTTCCTGGTGCCYGTGTGTCACAGCGGGATGCCTGCTTGTTTCGCAGGCGCCTTGCAAGGTGACAATTAGCCCTTGCAAGACTTTTCAGGTCGCTGCTCGAAGCCTGCTGCACACGGGGCTGGTCACTGCAGGGCTGAGCGAGCGGCTCCGCGTTCAGCAGCCAGAACTGACTTCTCCTGGGAAGGAGGCGGCGTCTCGCCCCTCGCCAGCAAAACCAAGCAGCTGCAGTCCCAAAACACCGGCCTTAAACGTTCCCACCATGGCCTTAAGACAGAAAGGAAGAGCGCAGGGCCCTGAAATAAAGTTAGACAAATTCTTTCCTTTCCTTTTCAGGCTGCCCTCTGCCCTCGGCGGAGCTCTTGGGCACCGCAGCTGAAACAAAAGCAGGCAAGAACACATTGGAAACGGACAATGGGAGCTGGAATCCAATTGAGAATTTCCTGCAAACAGCCCAGTAATAAATTGTTGAATAGCAAAGATCAAACAGCGAGTTAACAGAGATTGAATGCGCTAAATAAACGCCTGCTTAACCAAACGGATGCTCTTATCCTTCTAAATTCTTTCACCTCTGCAGATAGGCAAGCAGCATTTGCTGCCATACAGTAATATTTACAGGTTGCTAAGAGTTCCTCGAGGTCTGGACCTCTTCCATCCTCCAGCAGCGAGCTGTGCTGTTCGAGCTGTAAGCCCTTCTGTGGGAGCACCCTCGACTTCGCAGTGTGGGCGCAGAGCCCGTGCGTGTTATATAAGGACTTGGCCCCGACCAGCAAGCCAGAAGGAAGGAGGGAGGGGGAAAAAAAAAAAAAAAAAAAAAAAAAAAAAAAAAAAAAAAGAGGAGCATTGAGCCAGTGTTGGAGCACAAAGCCAGAGGCCATCTGCCTCCAAACAAGGCCAAGGAAATTCTAACTCTGCACCAAAGTGGAATGAATCGAAGCCGAGAAGCAAAAGAGGAAAAAAGAGCCTTCCTAGAAAGTTGCAGCTGGACAGATGAATAATTTAACGCTTTCTCTGCTCGTCCCCTGTTTGCACAGGCCGCTCAGATYGGCCACCCTCTCCCGGGGCTGTGGGGGTTTCTACCTTTCAGCCTTTGGGGTCTCTACCTGGGTCGCTTTGTCGTTGACGCAGGCCGCGGAAGCCCCGTCGGCGTCGCGTGGCCATTGCCCCAGGAGGTAGGAGCCCACGATGGTGTCCAGCGAGGAGGTGCGGCGCACGCGGGGCTGCCGCGGCCGGCAGCTCTTCTCGGCGGCGGCGGCGCACGGCACRCTAGCTGGACAAGGGGAAAAGAGGGAGAAATCAGTCTTCCCGACCTGAGACATAACAACAGCTATTGCACTTCCACACCCGTCGCCCAGGAGCTAGGATGGATTGGAAATATCCTGTTGTTTTGTGGGAACCGGCTAGCGTGGCCGCTGAGTTCCCYGTCTTAGAGGAGCAGCAGCTCTTTGGGCCAAGGCCCTGCTGCTGCCCGGCTTGCGCTCAGTCCTGCTGCCTGTCATCAACCAGGGCTAGAAACAGCACCGGAGCAGAGAGGGTGCCCATCCCCACCCAGCACACCCTCCTCCTCCTCACTGCRCTGCAGAAAAGCCACATTCAGCCTCATCTCCAAGGGAGGCTGCTCCAGAACAAGAGAGTTTATTGCAGTCCTTAAAATGCTGCTCAAACCCATTGATTTGGTGACGGCCACACCATGGAGTGAAACGCTCTGCAGGGCCACAGGTCCCATGCATCAGCACTAGGTGCTGCAGACTTTCCCCCAGGGCTGAGTTGTCCATGGGAAGACCCAAGGCTGAGAGGTCGGCTGCATCCTCAGGCTCTTCCCCAAGGAACGGGGGACTACGCGAGTCCCAGGGCACTTGGCAGCCGTGGGTATTTGCTCAACAAGGACCCAAACTGAGCACGTGCAATTTGCTCATTGCCGTGGCTGGTCGCAGAGGGGCCCAAACTAAAACTCAGGAGTTCGGGCTCTGTTAGGTGCAAGGTCCCCGCAGCGACGGCTCCGTCTCTCCAGACGGCCTTTTCCTAACAGTAGCTTTCGGCCGAGCACAAAAAGCCTYGTAAACACGACCGGTTTAAGTTCATGTCAGCAGTGATGCACACCAGCACAACCTCCCAAGCGCCTCTCCCGACGGGCTCGTGTACAACCCCGCGCTGCCGCTCACCCCGGCCCGTGAAGCTCCCAAACCAACGTGCTCTGCACGGGCGGCCCATCTGCACCCAGCAGAGCCACCCTCCTCGGCAGCTTTGCTGCCACCCTTGCAGTTCAAAGTAGGTGTTATTGCCCCAAGGCGAAAAGGGAGCARTGAAGAGGCTGCATAGAGGGGTTCATGCTCAGCCTGGGCTCAGCACATGGTTCCTCCAGTCTCCCAAACAGCTGAGACTGCTTCCAGGACACTGCTAATTGCAATTTTTTAATCAGCRAGCACCATTCCAGAGCAGAAGTGGTGCAGCCCTTGCTCTCCGGCCACACCTCGCAAGGTCCACAAGGGATTAAAGGCTTATTGTGCTTAGGCCAGGTCCCCAGGCGCACACCCTGGTTCCAGGGCTTCYGAGACAGCTACTACTAATTCTAATTTAGAAGCTCGTTAGTGTTTGCAGCTTCCTCTCCAGCGCCTCCTCRCCCCCCCAGGCTCAGTTATTGCAGCCCCATCAATATAGGGCTTCAGTAGGTCCTTCCTGCTGGAAGGGGCGAGCGCCTTCCCCGCGGTGGAGCCTCTCCATGAGGAAGCAGCAGCTCCCTCTGCTCCAAGAAGCCTCCACAACATCCTCTGGAGCCACCTGCAGCCTCTGCCCCTTCTCCAGGCCATCGCAGAGAGCACTGGCTCTTCAGCAGCCTGCGGGGACCTCGAGGACACGCGTGGCGGGGCAGAGGGACCCGTCCTCCTGCTGTGTCCTGTGCACACCCACCCCCAAGCGACCCACGTCTCACGCCATCGCTGCAGAGCCTCACCTGCCCTGCCCGAAGCAGCACCCCAGGGCGAGCCGGGAGGACGCCCGGACGCTGCACGGAGGGCACGGAGCTCCCGGGCCCGAGGAGCGGCGCAGGGTGGAGCGTCCTGTTTACAGCCCTTATCACCGAGCGCCGCCGCTGCCACCTGGCCCCGCGCTCCGGCTCGCCGCCAAGGCAGCTCCACAGCTGAGAAGCGTCAGGTTRGGGCACTTTTACTTTCCATGTGACAGCGGAGATAACCGGAGCCCTCTGTATCTCCCGCAGCCACTTGGCTCCCTCCCACTGCTGCAACGGGCTGGTGCACGGGCAGAAATTAAAGAGACCGGCGCGATACGTGCGTTGAAAAGTGGAAAGTTTGCAAATCTCCYGAATCTTTCCCAACTAAGTCAGCGCCAGTGGCTCAGAGCTTCCCAACTGTCTCTCCAGGCCAGCCAATCTCGGCATCTAAGAGCAAATTGAGATCTYCAGCAAAGTTATCAAAAAATGGTGCTATTAAAAGTTTTCCATTTCCCACTGCAAAATTCCCAGAGTTGCTTTTAAACAAATACTTCGAGCTGAATCCTAAAACGACGACAAACAGCAGCATAAAGTTCCCACCACTTCTCGTTTTAGACTCGTAAAACTTTCTTCCTTCCCTCTCCAGATTCCACCCGGGGGGAACTGACCCTTTAGCACCAGCAGAAAGTTCAGCAGTTTAAGGACAGCCTGTCCAGACCCTGACACTGCTGGAACATGTCCATGGAAACGTCTGTCTTAAAGGGATGAAACAGGAAGGAGCCCATGTTCAAGCATGATCAGTTCTAAACCAGGCAGCACCACCAGAATTGTTCCTCATAATCCACGTTCCAGCTCTCCCTACCCTTTGCAACACACTTCTTGGGCAGGTGACACTGCTACCATGGGGCAGCAGAACCACCCAATGCCCAGGCAGTTTCTCCTGGGYCTGGCAAAGCACAGCAGGACCCTGCAATTCAGAAATTTCTCATTTCACATTCTTTAGAAGTGTGTAGATTTTCTATAYGGTGTAAATCTTAATTTACAAAACTATGCTTGCATATGCAATTTATGGCAYGAGACAGATGGTGGGTTGGTCAGCGGTGGGCCATCTCTGCAGGCCCAGCACGACCACAACCTGTCTTTTGTAGGGAAAGAAAATGTCACTTTATCCCCCAAAAGAGAAAAAAAAAGGAAAATCATATTCAAAATCTTGTCTCATGATTGAGACAAGAATCAGCAACACAACCACCTGCAGGTGACATATATGAGTAAAGAAAAACCTGAGCATTAAGGATATTCAAAGAGGAGTTTGAACCTTGAATTTATAGGCAGATTATAAGGTAGTGATAAACATAACCCTCAGCTGCTCCTGTAAAAAGCGACGGTTAACAGCTCTATAGCAGCATCAACCTCATCACTCAGTAGCTTCTGGCATCTTTTTCCATCTCAAGTCTCTGCAAAGAGACCTCTCGTACTCCACCTCTCCCCCAGACAGTGTTTTACAGTTGTCATCTCTCTGCCTTTAAGATTTGCAACCGAAAGGAAATTCACACCCAGCTCAGGATGGGATTTCAGAGCCCTGTGCTCGTTTCAGTACAGATGGGTACCGAAATGCAAAGCCCTCAGAGCACTGAAATCCACGGCACCTTCCGGAGAGGACCAGAAGCTGCGGTTAAACCACAGTGCCCCTCATGACTCTTGCTCAAACCACACGTGCCCAGCTCAAGCCACCCAAAAAAGTACCTGCTGTTCCTAGTGCAAAACCCTCTAAGAAAACCCACAAGAATCTTCGCTTCAGAGCTCGTTCTGCTCTGGTGACCCAAGGACGTCCCAAAAGCAGAGGGAACGTCTGGGTGGCGGCCTCCAGCCGAGGGCAACGAGAGGAGCCTACCAGCAGGTCCCCAGGACGGGCAGCCCGATTGCCACCTCACGCAGCCCACTCGTGACTTGCACTGCAGGCTTCGCTGAGCAGGGCTGAAGCCTCCAGAATTGGCTCAAAAGCAGAAATAAAGAAATTCCAGGCCTTGTAATCACTCCCCTGCTTGCAAGTTGTAGAAAGAGCTGCCCAAAGGATGGAGCATCTGCAGATAGCATTGAGGAGCATTAGTGAGGGACACTAGTATTTCAAGCTGCCTTTTTCTTTTGGACACAGAAGAAACTCCCTCAAAAACAGCTCAAGGCCTAAAGCTGAGGCTAAATACCCAGTTAATGGAGGAAACGAGCTGAACTTTTCACCTTTATCTTAATTCTTTCAAAGTTTGTTTTTCAAATGATAAAACAATCCGAAGAATTTCAACAGCCTTAAAGTCWTTGGTTGAAGTGCACATTTCCTAAGTCTCCTCTGATCACTTCAATGGGACCATGCAGCAAGCCAGGCTGTTATCCCCCCGTACACGCAGGGAGCATTTCTGGACTGGCTTTTATGCACTCAAAGTTAAGGAAGAACTAGGGAAAAACAGATGGGCTGGCAAGCTCTCAGGCACGGCTTAGAAACAAGCAAAAACCTGTCTGAACTTTAGATATTCAGGGCTCACTTTGCTCTGTTCTGGGAAAATACAGATGACTAAGGAGCTGCTAAGGATCATSCACACCAAAAGTGCAAAACACCCAAGCAATGAAGACAGAGCTGTGGTTTTTGTTTCTGTTAAACTTACTTAAATCAACTGYTGATGAGCATCTAGGAACTGAGATCACTGCAAAACATGCAGCCTGCAAACTCAACAAGGTGAGCGAACCTCTGATTGCCAAACCTTTGGAAGGCCTCCAGCACAGCCAGAGCAAAGTAAAACAAAAACCAGACGGGATTGGACGTTTGTGATGTTTTTAGGGCTACAAACAGGCTGAAAAACAAGAAAAAAAGAGGGCTTTTTATCCTTTAGGTACATATATCTCCATAAATCACACATWTTAGAGCAAGGCCTTCTCCCCCACTCTAAGTGGTCTTTAAGGCTAATTTTAACTAAGCCACCTCTCTAGAAGACCCAAAAGCAGCTGCTGAAACAGCTTTTCAGAGGAGAAAATACACCAGGAAAATCATAACAACTGATACACCTTACCAGTATGTTTCCTGTCATATTTTCCAGCTTGGAGCACAATGGCAAAGCCAAGGGCGGTAGCTTGCTGGTACAGCTAACCTAAACAGAGCCCAGCAGAGCAGTGCTCTGCACGGAGCAGTTGCACAAAAAAGCCCTGGGGCTCCAGCGTGCCCGGAACTGCACAACCTCAGTAACTCCTGTTCCAACGCACAGGGCGAAAGGATGGCACAAAACCCACGAGAAACTGAGGCCCGGGGAGGAGAAGTGGCTTGTCCAGAGCCAGGCAGCAGCTTTGGGGCAGGCATGGGAACAATTATCCTCCGTTATTTTCAGAGAATGGGCTGACCACAGCATCATCTCGGCTACTTTCCTTGTTTCCCGCATAGTGACCTCTGAAATCCCAAATGGTTGGAAGAGAAGCACCACAAACTTCCTAAATTTCAATGCAAGAGAAGGCAAATTGCAGGAGGGAAAATATATATATATATATTCTTAAACAGGTTCAAGACTACTGTACAGTTTACCCAATTTTCTTGTGCAAATCACACTAAATCACCACTGTTAACTGCACTAGTTAGGAGGGAAGCACCCAGATGAGCTTGGTGCAGMGTTGGCAGCTTAAAGGTTTTGCCATTTATGCAGTATTTCAACATCCGAGTTTTGCAAAGAGAAAACTCACTGCACTCTGCTGTTTCTGTCACAAGGCAAGGCCAAGCATTAGTCCTTCACGCTGTGCGGTCATTAGAGTGTGAAATGTTTACATGCCTTGAATAGAATTTGCTCTTCTCTGTGCAAATCGGCGCCCAGGTTCTTTCAGCCCTGCACCCTGTCGAAAACTTCGCTACGGTCAATGAAATTTTGTTAAACTCCAACCTAAAGAATTGCAGAGAAAAATAAAAAAAAAATAATAAAAAACCCCACACCCAGGGAAAATTATCTGTGAGCTCGCAGGTTCCTCGGGACACGCTGCTATAAATGGGAGAGATTAAGTTTACTCTACAGCCCTATCCCCTTGCTGTCCCATTTTGGTTTTTTAATGTGATCTCCAGATTTTTTTTAAAGCAGGGAAAAACTTGTTTCACCCCCGGAATGTCAACAGGAGTCGAGATTAGTTATAGACATGTCCTTTGTTTCCCCTTTCCCACACCCGTATCCAGAGGCTACCAAACTGGGAGCAGCAGGTTTAGAGCCAAGGCATGATCAGTATCAGCTGAGGGCCGCAGTGCCATGAATGGGCTCCAATTACTGTGCCAGAAACTCGTTCTACATTAAACAAAGCCACCTGCAATGCTTCTGACTTCAACCTGAGCCCTGTATTGTATTCAGCCGTGTTTTACACAAAGAGTGATTTGATCCATAGGACAGGAGCAGGATTCTTCGGGGCTAGGGCAACAGCAGGGCATCTTCAAGACGCTCCTGTCCTCAACCAGTCTCTACATGACTGCTCTTCCCATTGCAACGCCCTCCTCAACGCTAGCAGCCTGTTTATCCATAACAAAACTGTAAAGGCAAACGCAGAGTTATGATTATTAAGGTTGAATTCCAATGTTTGGAAGAGCAAAGTTTGGAGAAGCAGCTGTCGGTGCAATGCAGCAGCACAAATTTTCCCATGGCAGAACTAGAGCGTCCACGCTTGAGAAACAGCAACTTTGGTCTGCCCCTTGTTTTAGCAGTATTTCCCTTATTTTTTTCCTCTTTTCATTAAGAAGAGTTTATATAAACTGAGATAACCCCCTCCTAATACACACATTTCCAATCCAGACACTCACTACTGCACCTCCTGCTCCGCTGTGATGTGCTCCACTCCCACTGCAGGGAATGACTCACTCCATACATTAAATAATGAGATGCTTAACAAAAACAAACCCAACCCTATCAATTTGTATACCCCCAAAGCAGAAATCTACAATGCAAATAATTCTAACGAAGTCATCACGCTCCCGGTTTTTCCTCACTGCTTTAAGTCATCCACGCTGCATTTTCCCCACTCAGGTGCAGGAAGACGTGGGGATGGCAGAATTCAGCAGCCCCAATATTTTAGAGCCATCTACCTCACACTGAAACACTGGGAATAACGGAACGCCTGCAAGGCAGCAGCACCAGCAGGATATTGCTGGATATTAGCAAGACGAATCCACCCGTCCCCTGCTCATTTGCTTAAGCAGCCCCAAAAAACAACAGCTGTCACTTCACAGCATCAAATAAACTCAACTGCATTCACACCACAAGCACCTGGAGCACTATTTTAGTACCAAAAACCTTCATAGATCCCCCCTTGGACACTGAAACACCGTCAGTTTTGAGAAGGAGACCCCCTCACTCTGCCTTTTGGGATGTCTGTAGGGAAGGAAGGGAGAAGAAAAAAATATTAACTCTGTTGCTTTGCTACGGCATAGGCAGCGACCCCACGGCACCTTCAAGTGGCAAACAGACGTTTTCATTCCTACAAGGAACATTGTCCGTGTGCTAACCATACGCTCAGGCAGAGCGGCCTATGAACAGTGTCCCACCAGCCTGCAGCTCCAATATAGGCCAGGCAGGGGTTTCATTGAGATACCAAATAAAGATATTTGGCAGGGAGCTTAGACTCACACCAGCAGGATCTGCACAGCAAAAACAACTGAAAACGCAGGCAAGTGAGCAGGCAAGCAACAAAATCCCGAGTGGATGAGTCACCTCAGTTAAGAGTAACTTCCTGAAAAGCTAAAAGCTCCTGAAGGTGGGTGTCCCGGTGGGAAACCTGGCGGAGCTCCCTAAGTCTGCTGAAAACAAGGCCAGTAAAGCTTCAGGTTCATAAAGGGTTAATGTGGAATGCATGAAATGCCAGGATCTCTCTTCAACGCCACTCCTGAAGTCCCCCAAAGCAGCCAGGGCAGTTTAAAGAAGGCAGATTTGCACCTTTGCATTTTATTGTCGTCCCCCTCCTACGCCAGTGTCACTGAAAGCATATGCAGTATTTTAAAGATACAAGGGCAGCTGCCAACCTGTCTTCTCTCTGCAAAAGGTTTTCTCCAAAACCTGCTTTAAAGAAACAGTCGTAGGTAACTCCCTATCCCTAGCTATTCATCCCAGCTTACTCCCTAAACTTGCAATTAACAGTGCACAGAAAAAGCCCGTGGAGCTACTGACATATGAAGTTGCTTTGCTTTTCCAATCAGCTCCCACTTGTCCCTCTCTGCGCGAGATCCCGTTTCGACAAGCAGGCAGGGAATATAACCTACCTGCTTGCACAGACACAACACCACGCTCCCCGCTGGCTCCGCAAATCACAATTCCTACTGGAATGCAAACAGCTCCGTTTTTTCAGCGCCAAGCCAGCCACAAGCAGCACGGGTCCTGCCACTGGCTGCGCGGGACTCCAAGGCTCCCATGAGGCCTGGAGGACACGGAGCTGAGCCCGTGTTACGGCACCTGCAGGACTCCAACTGCCTCGGAGCCTCCTGAATAAAGGGATCCAACGGGGACRGGTTTGGCCTGAACAGGCCCAAGCAGCAGTAAATTATCTGCCTTGCTCCAAAAAGCCACATCACTGAAGAGATAAGAAATGAAAATAAATAGAAAATCAAGACTAATGCCACATACCAGCTTCATGCCTCATATCTTGATTGCCAGACACCACGACAACTCATTTTCAAGTATGCTCAGACCTGCTTCCTGGCACCCCTCAGCTCCGGCTCTTCCTTTTAACAGAAGCTCTTTGAGAAATTCAACAGCTGCTCCTCATTTCAATGCGATKCTCTATTAATGGAGCAGCTGCAGGATCAGAGCTGGGGTCACCAGCACCTCTTCTTCTAAACCCACAAGTCAGAATCAAGACATCTACYACACCAGGCACCAAGCAGCTCTGAGCCATTGAGAAAGTGAATGGAACAGAATGAGGAAAAGATTTGATAAAACAGGAGATTTTTGTACTAGGCTCCCCAACGGTAACAGCAAAAGCAGTGGATTTTGAATCACCATGATGAAGCTGGAGTTAAACCCAGCCAGTTTAGGGCTACAGCTCCCACGCACATGAGAAGCAAAGTGAAGAGTGACCGAAGCACAGAGCAATGGAAATCCAAGTGTTTCCAAAGCCATATGCGAAACAACTACGATCAAGAGGAAAAATTCAAGCTCCTGCAGCTCGAGCAGCAAGGCACAGGGCCAGGAAGAAATGAAGAGCAGCAATTCTGGTTGTGTCAGCGGAGCGGTCTAACCCTGGGCGAGCGGYGCAGGATTCGTGGCGCAGCGGGCACCTCGGTTCTCTTGGAGATCTGCTTTATTTTGTGCAACACCCCCAACAACAGAGCAACTGCCAAATGGGGAGAAACTTCGCCCCAGAACTTCAGGCTGAGCGCAGTATGAGGCGAGCACTCATGCAACTGACTGCAGGAGCTTATTGTGAGGGCAAATCAAGCCAAACGCTCCTTAACGGCTTCCCTGATGGATGCTGGCGGTGCTGGGAAGAGCGAGCCCGCACAACAGCTGCGGGACAGGCTGCAGCACTCGAGTACTTGCCCACAGAGTGGATTAACTGGCCTCAAAAGGGGCAGAGGCTAAACGGATGCTACTGAGATCGGCCTGCCCCAAGTCCGATCTTCCTGCCTGCTTAGTCTCCTATTTAACCTGCAAGAGAAGTTGCAGAAGAGGCAGTTCAATASTCATTACAGCACCCAGCGGCGCACGGAGCACCGCGAGCCCCTGGAGAGCCAGGAGAGAACGGAACACGGGGTTAGCAGCAGCACGAGCCCAAGTTACAGCGAAATCCGCCTTTCTGAAGCGGCCGGGCRGCCTCGGCGCTCCCAGGGGCCCGAAGGAGCCGAGCGCGGCTCCCGCAGGGGACAAAGGGCCGCGTTGTGGGAGCCCCGCTCGGCGCGGCCCGCCCGCCCGCAGCGGGACCCGCGTGCGAGGCCCGAGCGGGCCCGGACCCCGCAGAGGGGAGCGCACCCGCCTTCCCCCCACAACGCACCCCGGGCCTGGTGCCTCCCCGGTGGGACGGGGCTCCCCGCCCCGCCGTTACCTGCCCGGGCCGCGTCGCCGCGCCGCTGCTGCAGCTGGAAGGGCACCGTGGCCCGCAGCGGCTGGAGCCCCCCCGCTCCGCCGCGGCAGCACGAGGCGCCCGCCATGCCCTGCCCCGCCCCTCCCGGTCTGCAAGGGCCCGGCCGCGCGCACCCAGCGCACTGACCAGCCGTTGCCCGCTGCGCCGCTTATAAGCGCTCAGGGGGCGGCGCCGCCGACAGAACGCGCCGCTCATTGGCCTCTCCGCGGAAGAAAACTCCCACACACTGCGGCCACAGCCAATGGGGAGGGCGGGTGCCCTTGGGCRCGCCTCCGTCCTGTGGCGAGAGCCAATCAGAGGGAGAAGGAGGCGGGTTCAAACCACGCCCCCCGGGGCCTCCGCTCCAGAGCGAAACCAATCACCGCAGGACAGCTGCGGAAAGCCCGCCCCTTCCCCGCGACGGCCAATGGGCGAGCAGAGTGCTGTTTGTGTACGGCATCGCCGCCGCTCCGCTTTCCCCTACGCGGCTACGGCGGCCGCGAGGGCTCCGGGGCGGAGCGGGGGCAGGTTTGAAGGGTCTTCCCTAAGGCCAGAGCTCTTGGCCGGGCTGAAGATACTGGGGGGAGGGAAARGGGACGAGGGATTTTTGGGGAGACTTAAGGATTTTTTGGGCTAATGATTTTTTGGGAGGGTTCAAGACCCTGATGTTACAAGCACTGCAAAACCTCTCACCCTATCTCCTAAGCAGGCCTCTGGGCAGACTTCACCCCTCTGCCTCCCGCGGCCTTTCTTTCACCTCAGCCCCAGCCCATCTCCCCAGCGCAGGAGCTGGGGCAGCTCTGGCAGCCCTAGATTAGAGCTGGGGGGAGGCTGGGGGTGGCAACGCCGCCCGGGCAGCGCTCCAGGCACCGGGAAGGGGCCGCAGCCRGTCCCTGGCAGCGGCTATCGCGGGCGAGCAGCACTCGCTGCCACCTCCCCACGTCCCCCCTCACAGGGCCGGCTGCTCCCTCCGCATGGGGTCAGGACACGGGAGGGAAACCAGGCGGCTCGTCGGGAGGAAGAGCCCTGCTGGGGAGAGGAGGCACCTCGCAATGCTTTGGGTGCTGAAGAGGCTCCTCGTGGAAGCCAAGAGGCTGCGGAAGCTGCTGCTTTGGTTATTGGAGCTGTAAAGAAACCAAGGGGCAATTTGGGTTGGGGGGGGCACTATCTCTTCCAGCAAGGAGTGCTGCGAGATTGCTGATAAGGTGGAAAYTCAAGAGCCCAAGTCACATAAGGAGGCACAGTCATCTCCAGGCATGGCACAGCCCAAATATTCCAAATAGGGGGAGGCATTTCCAGAGACTAAGAGCACTCACTGGAAAGTTCAAGTTTTACCCCTAAAAATAAGTTACAAAGATGGAGTCCTCAAGCRTCTGTTCTCTCAACCTTCCTCCTACCTTGGAAACAAGTTAAAAAAACATACCCAAGGGATCCTTAAAATCTTGCTGCTGTTCTGGATACAGACCTTTCTTCAAATTAAAGACACTCTCCCTGGAAATATTCCCTTCTCAAAGTCCATTGCAGCTATTAGTAAAGGAGCAGGAAATTAAATGCAAGAAAAAGGAATGGACAGGGGCCTAACAAAGTACACATGTTCGAGAGAACATTTTAAAAAGCATAAAAAAAGAGCTGGGATCACAAAAGATATTTGGGACTGGATTCCTCATCAATAGGCTGGTAGCTCAGCTCTTCTAGGAGCCCCACAGTCAGCCCTTCCAACTTAAAAATTCAAATTTTCCTTTCAGTTTCCCTGCTGAGCTGTATTTTTAAGAACAGCATTTGAACCCAATACCTACAGCTGGGACAAACTAAAAATATTCCCTCCTCTATGCCCAAGTTATGTTTTAACATAAGGGAGGTCACACAGCTGTGCCTCTGATTATCCTGACCATATCTTGTGCTATAAATACAGCAAGAACACTGAAAAAAATAGTTTCAGCACAATATTACTAAGCACCACTCAGCAGCAGGCCCATATTCAGCTCCCATTTAGTCCTTCAAGTTTAAAACCCCACATTTCTCTYTGTTATGAGGAGGCCAGCCAAAGAAAGTGCCAGTTGCTGCCTAGCAAGGGGGTTACAGCTATTTCAGATGAGATGGGGCAGCACATTATCAGCCTGCCAAGCTGCCACCATTGAGATACATAAAATATATAAATAGATATAAATAGATTTGCCACGAGTGTCTCTGTCTTCCCCAACAAGGACACCACAGAGCAAGTGTTGTCAAACTGAAGCTCTGCATCCCTGGAGGCTACRCTCTTGCCCACACTGGGCAGTCGTCTCCCCATAATTGAGGCTCCTAATGATGYGCTGCAGAGCAGTGGGAGGAACAGAGTCTTTTACAACCACTCGAGGGCTACAGGTCAAGGATCCAACTCCTTATCGGGCTGTCTGCTCGACCCATGGCTTCTGCTGTGACCATTTCTGCAGTCCCCTCTGCTTGCATGGGAGAGCTGACCTGCACCACAACTATCCAGTCTGCAAAGCCCCAAAGGGCAGCAGTTTCACTGAGATTAGCAACCACCACAAAGCTGCAAATTAGCAAACTGAAATTATCAAATAGGACCTATGGCTGTATACTGACCTATTCCATAGGCTCCAGAAAGCAGCCTTTTAAAGCAGCACAGTGCTATCCACAGTCCTCAGTATTTATAAAAATATTTTCTTAAATATTTATAAAAACAGGCCCTCCCTTTCCGATTCATCCTTTCAAGTGCAGCCTATTAGACACCCCAGAACTGCTATGAACAGACAGTTGGTAACTGTGTCGGCTTCACTTGAGGAAGCTGCAGATAAGTAAGAAACATGTAAGAATGAACAACCTCACTGCAGTCCTATCATTCTGGTCCATCGCTCAAGTCCCTAAATGAGATTGTATTTCTTGCTGCTTGCTATGGGTAGGAGGGAGAGAGAGCTTAGATTTAAAGTCCTGATCAGCTGAGCGTGAATGTGGAAGATCAAAGGGTCATTTAGCACACAGGGCTGAGCACTCCCTCATTGTCCTTGAGGAAAATTCCTCTCACTAAACTGTGGAGGAAAATGCCTGCCTGTCTGCCTCCCACTCTATCCCCATGAGGGATGGCTGCGTTTCACTACTGGACAGCTTCTGCACTCAAATGTTTTGAGATGAAAAGCTCTATAGAAGAGTAAGATAAATAAAACTGCAGTTTATTTATTAAAAGAGACTAGCAGTTATTCACCAGGCGAGCCAAGCTATTTCGCAGTCTGATCACAGCAAGTAACAGTGGGAGTTTTGGGAACAGAGTAAAGCCCTGTTAAAATTAAGGAGACATCATTAAACAGATCTTTTTCCACTAAGTCATGGAAAGGCAGGAAGCCTGTCCTAATAGTGTGAATCATCAATATACCAGAAGGGAAGAGCACTCTTCAAAGCAATCACCGATACCCAGCCCTGCCAACACCATAACAGAGCCTGTAAAGGAATACAAAGTAAGACCAAGGAGAGGAAGTCTGTCAGGCACTGAGAAATCAATACTAAATAGGAGAGGGATTCAGAAGTATGAGAACAGTGTTCATTTACATAAATACTGAGCAGTGCTCTCTGCTGCAGGCAGAGCTAGAGCAAAACGTATGAGACACCTCTGACATCCTCTGCTGCTGCTTAGGTTTCTTCCTCCCACTGCAACAGCTGCCTGATCATCCCCCTGCCAGGACCCTGCACCTTCTCCCTGCGTTCTGGAGAAGGGATGAAGTTTATTAGCTCGTTTGTGACATGCTGGCTGAAGCTTAGGCTATTTCTAACTTACTTTTATAGCACTATTGATGGTACAGAAGAGACCCAGCAGTCAGGGCTCTAGTTCACCCACCAGCTGATGTCTGGCAAAGTGTGGCTGCTCAGGCACTACCTTCCTGCAACTCAATTAGATTAGAAAAGGTTAGAAAAGTGATAGAGAAAAATATTGTTTACATAAAGGGCTGTATTTGGCACAAGAATACTGCTCCCTCACAGATACAAAGCAGTCCCTAAACAGTCTCTCTTAGAAAGGCTGCTGAACTTTTCCAGAACATGGAACCCATGAATTATGAAGCATAGGCAAAGAAAACTGTGTGGTAACTGGTACAGGGCAATTAGGAAAAAATGCAGACACTGAAGAAAAAAAATAACCTACTTGGCACACCTCAGAGCTACACTAGCCAAACGTTCATATGGGAAGGAAAGTTTCTGATCCTATCTCGTAATTCATTTCTTCCAGATAGTCCATCATTCTCTACCCATTTTGTATTGAGAATTTGCATTCAGTCTGGTATTTATTTGATGCTCCTACAGCTTTTAAGGCCAGAAACCAAGCACAGAGGTAATCTGTTGGCAGGCAGTCTCCTAGGAAACTAAGGAAGATAAACCTGGCTAAACAGAAAAAAACAGATTGATGGTATGTTTGATATTGAAGTCAGACCGTCCCAGGAACTGCATTGCTCAATATACCAACCTGGTGCTAGTTACTCTCCAAATTCTTATTTTAAGACTATAAAGAGTCTGCTGCTCCTTGCCCACATTCTTGGTCAGTTTTATGGAAAACTGCCCACAGGGCAGGCTCAAGAAATGACAAAAGAATAAAGTGTCACCTTCACTGCCCACATCAGTGTCATCCTCGGCAACCAACACTTCTTATACCTGTGAAAGGCTCTGTCGCCGGACTGACCAGCATGAGCAGAGTTTTCCATTGAGGAAGCATGTGACAGACTTGATTGATTAGGAAGCAGGACATTAACATCAGTGCCAGGCAGCTGGAGAGCACTGCCTCGCCTGAAAGGAATGTATTAAAGGAGCAGATCCCAACCTTAAAACAAACAAGAGAAGCACCCCCAAAAAACCAATTTTGGCAGGATCAGGACAAGGATGACATAAAAGTCTGGCCTATCAGGATGTCTTGCTGGGGCATTACAGTTACTGCAGTTATTTAATAAATCAGAATATACCATGAGACTCAAGAGAAAGGAGAGAGAATCAGGAAGTGTAGCTATATTCAGCTGCAACTAAGTGGAAAAAACTGCCTTCAGAAAACTCAGACTGGATTCCTTTTCTGTTAAAATTAAAAACAAACAAAAACAGAAGAGAAAAAAACACTAACGTAGGCCAAACTGGCTTGACCTTGCTTCTGATGCCAGAAAACACTGACTGTACTCAGATGTCTGAATGCTGGAGTCCTAGAGGAAAGAGTGAGAGTAAAGGTTCTGTTGAAGTTYTACTGAGGCTCTCCTATCTGCCCGCAGCTATTTGGATTCTGCAAGAACTTCCGCAAAATGCACAGCACATACTCAGGGGTTATAGTGGCTTATTTATACTTCAAGTCAGTAGTCACCCAAATCTAAACCAAATTCAAGCTAAATCTCCACCTCAAAAAAATAAAACCCTTCAMATCCCCCCAAAATACACAAACAAATTAMAACTCTGGTCCCCTTCCTTGGTACCTGCTTGCTTTGCAGACCTGGTGCTGAGCAATCTGCTTGGCTGGATTTCACCATCACTCAATATCCAAGCTTTTAACTAGCTCTTTCTAAACTTCCTTCTGATGGGAAGTCAGGAAATTCCTCCTCCTTCTAGGTCCTACTTGGAAAATTCTGACACAGTTAAGAGTTGCAGGTTTTCCTCAAAAAGCTTTATTATGGGAATTTAACTCCTCAGGAGATCCTTGTAGTTTTAAGGAATTTTAAAAWTATCTTTATTCATTTTGCACCTACAGGAATCTCCCCAGTCCTGACTTCYCTGCTCATAGCCAAGGGGCTTCAAGCACTGACACCTAGTGGCCAACCCAAGGCAGGCGGCTCCTGCAAACACATCCCACATCCATTCCTGCTTTGCCACAGAACAGACCTACAATTTAGGCTCCAACAACCACCAGGGCTGAAACTTCCACCGTACCAAAGGCTGGGACATCACCATGGACTGCTCTTATCCTGCACATAGACAAACTCAGGAAGAGAAACCAAGTTTTTTAATTTTTGCCATAAGTCTCCTAATTTGAGGCTGCATTGTAACTGAAATGCAATAATAACTACTTTTCTAACAACACTTGGGACTTTATATCTCTAGTTAGTGCTCCTCAGGATGCACTCAGATCCTCAGGATCCAATAGAAATGTGGGTTTTTTTTTTTTTTTTTTTTGGCAAGCTCTACAACAGGCATAATGTTATCTGAGCCTTTTGCTCTTCCTGAGAGCACAAGAGCTCAGCCAACATGGGCCATCTTCCCATCCCATCACCCACCTCCATATACACACACACACCCCCACACACACACACACCCACCCACACATCCCCCCTGTGTGCTCGAGGACACAAACAGCGGAGGATGCGAAGTTTGGATTAGGAGTTTAAACGCTAGGAGCCCTCCACAGAACACGGGAACCGGCTTCTATTCAAGTCTTGCCACCTCTAGGAAAGTTACTGAACGCCACCCACTGYGGTTCTCCCGCTTTGTTTTTCCAATAACATCCTGCTAGCAGCGATAAATCTGCTAATATGCAACAACATAAACAATTTACCTCACTCAGGAATTTCACCAACAGCTGGGAGTTCCAATTAATATTTTACTTGTGTAGCCAATGCAACTAAGAGCTGCAGCTTTCACATGATGTGTAGATTTTAAAGGGAAACCTTTCAGTTATCACTGATAGGCAAATACTGCAACAGGATGTGGTAATCTGCAGCTTTTTGTATGGTCATCAGAGCCTTTACCTATTTTAATCTATGTAAGTGTTCAATGGAATTTATTATGTTTGGTCTTTGCAGTTATCCATGTTACAATCAGCTTTTAAGCTAACTATCAGGTTTTGTACCACAGATTTATCTCTTCTCGCATTAAGTAGAATCTAAGATGAGGGTGCAATTTATAAGTTCTTTTAAGTCTTTTCTCATTGCTCCTAATTGCCCCATAACATTTCCATTAGAGTCTTCCATTAATTTGCAATACTAGAAACACTCACTCTTTTGCAAAATGTGTGTTGTCTCACAGAAAATGTGATAGATGAGCAATTATAGAGTGACAGTAGGGTCATAATCATGATGTTGTACAATTAGGTTCTATAATTATGTTGTACAGCACTTGTAGCCTGCTGTACAAGTCAATGTTTTCTTCCRCAACCCACCCCTCACCACAAAAAAGACCGTTAGAATAGCCACTTACTACCGAGCTGATCCCATCCAGGCTTTTCCTGGGATTCATACGGGCCATTTTCATGGGAGGCGTGTGTCGATTTGCAACCAGCCCACGTAGCCCCATGCGACGGGCTGCGCTACCGGCTCCCATTCCGCTCTACCGGGGGTCTTGGCCTCGAGCTCGTCTGTACGTTGGCCTTTCAGCACTGCTACAACTCGGAGTGGTAACGATTTTACCATTAGGTAGCCTGCGTGACTATGGAAGACATGCACACAGAGTTACAGGATTAGGCCATATGAAGGTTATAATCTCTACAGAGAATGGCAGCTGCAAGAGGTTTCAGTTTGACTAAACACCCTTATTTTTCCTCATGTCCTTTATTTAATGCAGCTTTAGGCACCATTATGGCCCTAACACCTTTGGGATGCGACATCTMAGGTGGCCTTGGCCTGATGGCAGCTGAGGGCCAGGCAGGCCCCTCGGCCCTGGGGGGCTCCTGCTGAGGCCATTCGCGGCACCYCCAGGCTCAGCCCAGGGAGGAGGCCGGACCCAGGACAGGCCTCKCCCTTCCACAGGCCGCGGCAGCGGCTCCCACCCTCACAGGGAGGCCCCGGCACCGCCCGCCTCCCCCGCGAGAGCAACGGGGACTCACTCACCGCCTTCCTCCCTCCGCCCGACGGCGCGTCCCTGCCAGGCCTCAACATGGCCGCAGCGGGAGGCCTCGGTTTGCCCGCATTCAATATGGTTCCCTAGGGAAAACAGACGGGCGTCGCAGCTGGCTTCGCACCCGCACCCAAGATGGCCGCCTGCAGCTTCACTGGCAGCGCAACCGCCGGGATACCTGCCCGTACSCAAGATGGCAGCCCCCGCTGGCGTCAGGCTGGCCGCGCGTCACGTGACGGGGGTGTGGACCGCGTCCCGGCGGAAGCGTGAGGGACCGAGGAGGCAACTGGCACCGCTGGCGGCGGACGGAGCGGGCTGGCGCCGCCGCAACCGCCGTGCCGCCGGAGGGGAGACACGGCCGTCACCACGGAGCCCGCCGGCGCTAACGCGGCGGCGGCGGCCGCTTCGCGGGCCGGGGAGCAGCCCGCCTCGCTGCCCCCGCCCCCGCCGAGGATGCCGCGCAGGAAGGTGAGCGAAGGCGGCGGGACACCGGGGCCTCCAGCAGGAGGGTGGCGGACATGAGCCGCAACCTCCCCCTCCACGGCACCCCCGAACCGCCTCTCCCGRGCCCCAAATCTGCGGGAAAATAGCGGCCTTCGCCCCCCAGCGCCCGCCCCCGCTGTTCCCTGATTGGCTCCCGCGGAGGCTTGCTGGGCGCTGATTGGCCACCATTGAGCATCACTCAGCGCCCCCAACGGCGGCCCTTTCCCCTCCCCCCTCCCGCAGTGCGTCCCGCCCTTCGGYTTTTCCAATTGGGCAGCTAGCAGAAGAGGTGGCTGCGGGTTGGCTCTGCTGCCCTGCTGGACTGGCCGATGATTGGCCGCTCCAGCTGCCTCTCTACGCCCCCAACGGTCAGCTCCCCGCGCGTGCCTTCTTTCTCCCCCCTTTCCCTTCCCCCACCCCACTCCGGGGGGATGTGTCTGCAGGAGCGAGGCTTGTCCCGATTGGCTGGCGGCCTCCGTCAATCACGCTGGCTGGCCACGCCTCTTCGCTCCTGCGAGGCGCCATTGGCGGGCGGCCCCATGCGTCCCCTCCCCCGCGGCTTGCGATTGGCCGAGGCCGGCGCGTCGCGGCCGGGCGCAAAACAAAGGTGCGCGCGGGGCCTGGCGGCCGCSTCGCTCCTCGCCCGAGGTGGCGGCGGCCTCGCCCGCGGCCGCCTGAGGCATCCCCGGCTAGCGCGGAGCTCCCGGCGCTTCTTCCGCGCCGAGCGCCGTTACGAACTCGAAATTATCGCTGCGGAACCAAATGCGCCCCCGGTAAGCGCAGCATGCGCCGTGCCCGCCGCCGCGCTCATGCCCGTGCGCGTGGTGTTGCAGCGGAACGCCGGCAGCAGCTCCGACGGCACGGAGGACTCGGATTTCTCCACCGATCCCGAGCACACGGACAGCTCCGAAAGCGATGGCACCTCCCGGCGCTCGGCCCGCGTCACCCGCTCCTCCGCCAGGCTCAGCCAGAGCTCCCAAGGTAAAAGGGTTGCTTCCCTCGGTGGGAGGAGGCTGGATGTGCCCTATCTGGCCAGTCTTTGGAGCCTAAACGTGTACTGAGGTTATGCTTAACTAAAACTTTACATACATGTGTATGTGCAAATGTGTTTGTCTTTGGGTGTTGTGGGACCAAGCTTAAGAGCAATCTCTGTAAATGCATGTTGCAAAAAGGAAGTGATGCACGCTAGGTGACACAATCTAAAGATTATGTGGTGTGAAAGTCAAGAATCCAGAATGTTTTACTTTAAAAGTAAGTCAACCTTTTAAATGAAAGAAGAATTAAAAAATCTGATTGTGCTTCCAGCTTTGACTTTTTTCCCCTGAAATCTCTAAAATTTTACTTGTGATCTAATTATTCCCAAAGGTACCAAACTAGTTACATGGTACCCGTGCAGTGAGGGTTTTCGGGAGGGGCAGTGGGGTTTGTTTGGGCCTTTTCTGTGTTGCAAGGCAAGGTAAGATTTCATGGCTTGCTGTACCTATTCTGCAGTGMATGTCATCTATATGCTGACAGTTATTTTGTATTCTTCCACACCAGAAGCAGCCCTGTGTTCCCAAGGGTTACCTAAAACACCAAAAGCACTTATTTAAGATAATGATTCTTTAGCTTTTTCAGAAGGGACCTCTTTTGTAATTACTAGTTAAATAAATAAGTCCAGAGAAAGTTGATTTAGATCTAGATTTCTCAGCATTGATTTTAGTGTCAAATGTTTAATCTCAGAAGAAAAGAGCAATCCATGTGGTAAGAGGTAGTTTTGAGCTGCAGGACAACAGAACTGTTGATATCCAGTTGTCTGAGGTTCATATCACAGACTTTAGAACATATGTGAGTTTAGCTCCTTACAGTGTTTTGAGGGGTTTTTTTGGTGACTGTAATTTTGGTGTCTCTACTCAATTAGATTCCAGCCCAGTTCGCAACCCACCATCATTTGGAGCAGAAGAACCTGTTTATTCCACGAGGAGAGTGACTCGTAGCCAACAGCAGCCCACTCCTGTGACTCCAAAAAAATACCCGCTCCGGCAGACCCGCTCCTCTGGATCAGAAACTGAGCAAGTGGTTGACTTTTCCGATAGAGGTATGTGAGGTGCGGGGAGGCTTTCCGGTGTTAGCAAAATGCTGATAGAAGGGGCGTCTGCTTTGTTCTCTGAGGGTACTTTCCTATTTTTTCTTTTTTTTTTTTTTTTTTTTTTTTTTTTTGGAAGCTTTCTTCATGTTAATTTGTAATGTCTTGATGCTTATTCAGACACTAAAAATGCAGCAGATCATGATGAGTCTCCACCTCGCACTCCTACTGGGAATGCCCCTTCCTCTGAGTCCGATATTGATATCTCCAGTCCAAATGTGTCCCATGATGAGAGTATTGCCAAGGACATGTCCATGAAGGATTCGGGAAGTGACCTGTCTCACCGCCCTAAGCGTCGCCGCTTCCACGAGAGCTACAATTTCAACATGAAATGTCCCACTCCTGGTTGTAACTCTTTAGGTAATTTCAACTGGAGGATTAATGAGTTGGCGTTTGCCTTTCTGTTGTAATATTCAAAGTTCCACTCAACTGAGTTCATCTATCCTGGCAGTCTGCATTTAATTAAGATCAGCAACATTCACAGGAAATTCATCAGTTCATCTGATGGGATGAGATAGAGCACATTTGTGGGTATATTCTTTCCCATTTTTTTTTAGGCTAGAGGCAGATTAATGCAAGTTTTGAACTTTTTTTACCCCCTTTTTTTTCCCCCCTAAAAATATGCCCTGAACCATGAAATGTGTTCCTCTTATCGTATTGACAATAAACTTGCCTGTGCTTTGAGAAGCGCATGTACGGCATGTGGCCATCTAGAGTCCTCTTTAGATTTCTTTATTATTATATCTTAAAAATTATTTTTCCTGATCATTCACAGGGCATCTAACTGGAAAACATGAGCGACACTTCTCCATATCAGGATGTCCGCTGTATCATAATCTTTCAGCAGATGAATGCAAGGTGAGTGAGTCTCCTGTTGCACCTTACAATTTTATGAAACAGGAAGCTATGGAATGTCATTTGTCAAGAGAAAGTGGAGATAACATGTCTTTAGTGGCATGGGTGTGTCACGTAATCTGTGAATTACAGCCCAGAGAATTCGCCTAGACAAAAACAGTGAAGAGAAAGGCTTTGGTATAGTTTGCTGCAGTACTGACAGATGAGTTTTGCCTTCCAGGTGCGAGCACAAAGCCGGGATAAACAGATTGAGGAGAGGATGTTGGCCCATCGGCAGGACGACAACAACAGACATGCCACCAGACACCAGGTAGGCAATCTGCACATAATAGAGTGTCTGCTCAATTACAAGGAGGAAAACTCAGCTTGTGGTATCCAGTGACAAGCACTTCTTCTCCCTTGTCTCGAATGAGCTATTGTGCTGAGTACTGGCACTCCCTGTTTGTCACCTGCAGTGTGTTTGAGCATGGGAAATGCATTATGTCCCTTTAGAAGTGAGCGCAGAAGTGGCGTTATTACAAAGGAGGCTGGASCTCTTCTTGGGATAATCTTTTCTATGTGCTTTGATGTATATGACAGCAGAATTTCTGCAGAATTATAATACTCTATTTACTCTGCCTAAATCCAAAAGAATAAAACCGAGGGAATTGCATTTTTCGGTTCATAAGCTTTGGAGTCAAGTCAAGATGAATTTATGAATAAGCTGTGAGCTTTTCCACATGATTAAGTAGCACAGTTCTGGATAAGGAGCACAGTTCTGTCTTGTGAGCCTAGGGTGCGTTGGTAGAGAAAAGCTGTGATGGGAAGAAATATGTCTTAAGTTTACATACTTGTGTTGCACCTGAAGTATTCTCTCAGCAGCACTGAAAGCTATAAGACTTAGTTACAGAAACAAAAAGGATATGAGTAGTTGGGATGTGTCACTGTCATACTTGATCAATGTAATACTTGAACAAAAATAYTGTGGTGTTCCAGGGATTTAGTGTTGTGTGCCAAATGACTGTGATTTGGTTCACGAGCAACAAATCTGATAAAATGGAAGCTAGGACATAGGTCCCCTGGAAGGTGAATAGATCGTTTTGAAATGGGTGAAACCTACCAAACTTTTCCTCCTACAAAAGATTTCYACCTCTGGTTTCTTTAGGCACCGACAGAGAGACAGCTGCGGTACAAGGAGAAAGTAGCTGAGCTCAGGAAGAAAAGGAACTCAGGACTAAGCAAGGAGCAGAAAGAAAAATACATGGTAAAAGAAGCATTTTTATTTTTYCTTTCCTCTCTGGAATGAGACTATTAAGTGGGAGTTTAGCTTTCTCAGACATCCTGCAACATTCAGGGCCAAAAAGCTGCRAGAATCAAGTTCACTAGCAGCATAGCTGCAAAAAATGAATGTTTTATTCCTCCAGGAGCACAGACAAACTTATGGCAATACTAGGGAACCTCTACTTGAAAACCTGACCAGCGAGTATGACCTTGAGCTTTTCCGAAGAGCACAAGCACGAGCTTCTGAGGACTTGGTGAGACTTCTGACCCATAGCGTAGCTTACAGCACTTGTCTTTATTCTGCAATCTGAATGTTTTCTGGGTTTTGTGCAGGAAAAATTGCGGCTGCAGGGCCAGATCACAGAAGGCAGCAATATGATTAAAACAATTGCCTTTGGCCGTTACGAGCTGGATACCTGGTATCATTCTCCCTACCCAGAGGAGTATGCTCGGCTGGGACGTCTCTACATGTGCGAATTCTGTCTCAAATATATGAAGAGCCAGACAATACTGCGCAGACACATGGTAAGGCTTAGGGCAGACCTGATTCTTGAACTTTAAAAGCTCGTGTTGGACTGGAGATGTTAGGTCAGTTGTCCACTTGAAGGTCTTTTCTTTTCAACATGATGTGAGAATATTCAGTGCAGTTTTGAAAGCAATGTCAGCTTAACTTTGATTTCCTCTTTAGGCAAAATGTGTGTGGAAACATCCACCAGGTGATGAAATCTACCGCAAAGGCTCCATTTCAGTGTTTGAAGTCGATGGGAAAAAGAATAAGGTAACTAACTGTGGTCATGGGTTAGCCTTGAGCATGGATTCAGGCTTTCACACATGAAGTGCTCTGCTTTCTCTGTAGAACAACAGAATGTGAATGACCTTTTTTTAGTTTTAAAAGGTTACTAGAATCTGTTCTGTCCATTCTTGCAACCTGTCTCCCATTCAGCTGTGAATACTCTAGCTTGGGTTGGAGTTTGAAAAACTCCAATATTGTTGCAGGTGATCTCCTTAACTGTGAATTTAAGGGCAAATCATGAGACTGCACCTRCAAATTAGGAGCTCAGTACTAGTGCACCATGCTTGTGTCCTGTCTTTAGTTGTGTTTGGTCTTGAGAGCTTCAGAGACACAAACAAATTCAGCATCTAAATTTTGCACTGTCAGATGTTGGGAGGAGTCTTTTCCAGTCTGTACAAGTGACCTTGAATTATAGGATTAATACAAATACAGTGAGTGCAAGCAAGCAGAGATCCTGCTTTCTTTCAACTTTCTCTTCCCCTTGCCTGAGTATGTGATGTTTCAGGCATTCAGAGATCAATGTCACAAACTTAATTTGCCACCTTTGAGATTCTGTTTAGTACATAGGTTTATCMAAATTAATCGTAGATGGAATTATTTCCTGATACAGCTGCCCTATCTGAAGAGGTGCATGTTATTTCTCAGGTGGTTCAGGACTTTCTTCTGATGTTGCATCTCTGGTTTTGTGCACTTTGGGAATGTTCCAATGTGATAAACTACCCTGTTCTCTCTTTGCTTCTAGATCTACTGTCAAAACCTCTGTCTGCTGGCAAAACTTTTCTTGGACCATAAAACTCTGTATTATGATGTTGAACCCTTCCTCTTTTATGTCATGACAGAAGCTGACAACACTGGATGTCACCTGATAGGGTATTTCTCCAAGGTTAGTTGCAAAAAATATTATTACCTCGCTGGAATGAGATTTAGGACACAGAATACTCAGAAATTTTTGCAATCTCAGGAATTGTTGTGTTTTAGGAAAGGTGAAGTTTTAAAGCTGATCTTMATGAGTGGTTCGTATTGTTTGCTTCTGCAGTTGCAGGTGCTTTGCTGTAGCATCTTTCCTCACTGCTAGCAGAAACCAAATCAGATAAACTACTGCTTATAGGAGATGAAATGCTGTCTTAAATTTAGGCAAAAGTAATGATAAATAAAAATACACTCATTAAAATAATTAGAAGTCACCATGATTTTTACTTTTATAAAGATTTTGGAGGAAGGAAAATCTTAGGGCAGAAGGTGGTATGGCGAGTTGGTAGCTGAAGGGGGATCGTGTTACTTGGTAGTTGTTAGGCAGGTTTTTCTATGCCTCCTCCATTCACCTTGTATTATATCAGTTGCACAGGCTTGTTCAGTCTGTCGGGATTATGATACACCTCTTGCTTGCACAAATCAAGACCTGTTAAGATGTCTTTTCTGTCTTCTTTTTTTTAGGAGAAGAATTCTTTTCTCAACTACAATGTTTCTTGTATCCTGACAATGCCTCAGTATATGAGACAAGGTTATGGCAAAATGCTCATAGATTTCAGTAAGTATAAAAACTGCAGCAAAACCTGCTGATAAGTGAAAATGCTGTGAAATGAGGCAGAAATCCCTATCTTAGGTGTTTCAGTTTTCTCAAACTGATGTTTCAAGGATCAGGCAGAAGTAGCCAAGCAAGTAAATGTCTTTTACGTGCTTCATACACCTGCACTGTTATGTGTAAGAGAGAGAAAACACGCGGGTAAAACGCCCACATTAACCCCTCATCGTTCTTTTCAAGTGCATCTTGAATAATRCCAGTGTTGGTAAAGGTCAGCAGTACTTGCAGTCTGATATTTTAATTGCCCACCAACTGCTAGGTAACAGTTAATTAGAAGAAGAAAATTGAGCTCCTTTTGCAGAACTGCATGGAAGAATGATATTTTGGAAATATTTTCTGTMAAACATGTACAGTTTCACCCAGAAATGTAATATATCTCTGTTGGCTCTTGATCAGTTTTGATTAGAGTGAGTTTCCGCATGTGCTGAGGAAAGTAACAGTCAGGAGAGACTAGTTTAGGAAAGATAAATCAGTTTTCTTTCCTTTACAGGCTATTTGCTTTCCAAGGTAGAAGAAAAAGTTGGCTCTCCAGAACGACCTCTGTCTGATTTAGGTCTCATCAGCTATCGTAGTTACTGGAAGGAAGTTCTCCTTCGTTACCTGCATAATTTCCAAGGAAAAGAGATCTCCATAAAAGGTATGTCTTCAAGCTAAATAAGCTGGTAGTGAATTGKTTGAGAAACATTTCTGTGCATCTCTCTTGTTTTCCTCAAATGTTAATTTTAAGAAGACAAATGGCTACGCCAAGAGGCTTTCAAGCACTTCAGAAAATGATTTAGATTTCTTCTAATAGCATTTTCCACGTGTATGACACCTAGAATAATGCAGTATTTCCTAGAGATAGTAAGCCAGTTCTGCAGGAGCTGCTGTATATTCCTTCAGAACATTAGCCCGTATTAACTAAAAGTACTTTTGCTAAATCATTATAGTGTTCCATTTCAACTGATCCTTTTTTTTTTTTTCTTCCCCCAGTGCTTCTCCTGGGCTGACTTTCAGTTTCAGGGTGCAGTTTGGGCAACAACAGCAGTACTGTGTGTGCCACCTTAATATGTGCAAGGCGTTTGGGGGGATATGATTACAAAGGGAGTTGCCTAAAATTTGTAGTTAAAAGCTAACAAATATGGGTGATTGCAAAAGACTTTTGTGGTTTGCAGAAATCAGCCAGGAGACTGCAGTGAACCCCGTCGACATTGTTAGTACATTACAAGCACTTCAGATGCTCAAATACTGGAAAGGAAAACACCTTGTCCTAAAACGACAGGTARGATTTTTGATGGCTCTTTTTGCAGTTGTGTTTCTTTATATTTAGCAGTTGCTTTTGAGGTAACAGAACTTAACAGAATCAGTATTTCCTTTGTACTGTGCTGGGCTTTCTAGCTATTTGATTCTAGTGGGAGAGRACTGTAATTTTGGAGTGAAATGCACCAACTGATAAAATGCAATTTGAGCAGCCAGCCTGATTCCTCTGTGTTGTAAAAATAGTCTGCATTGATGTTCCTTATTCTGATGTGGGGAATAACATTGCTCATTGTGAGTGGCTTGTAGGGGAGCAGGGGATCAATGTTCTTATCCTGCTACTCACCCTTTACTGCCCTTTACAGGGCAAATGGATGACCTAGTAGTGGGCTGAATTCCTTGAATTCTCACTTAAGTCCTACATGTATCTTTGTTACATATAAGGCACGTAATGTGTAAATACTCTAATTTATGGCAACTTCTTTCATTTCTCTCTTCTTGAGACTTGACTTTGTAAATAAAAGTAGCCTCATCATTTTTGGAAGTGCTTCCAGATTGCAATAAGGAAGAGATATTGTCATGCTAAGCAAACAGCAGGCCAGTCGTCCTTGTTGATTTGTGGACATGGATATTTGGGGTTATTCCGTGGATAATTCTCCATCGTAGATTACTTGTTTTAACCTGCCCTTTCATACTCTCTTCCCCAGGATCTGATTGATGAATGGATAGCCAAAGAGGCAAAAAGATCCAACAGCAATAAGATAATGGATCCCAGCTGTTTGAAATGGACCCCTCCTAAGGGAACTTAACTACCTGTCACTCCTGAAGCCAGTGAACCCCAGCAGTAGGAAGCGCCCTAGGGATCTCTGTTGTATCTGTTGCTGTTGTGATTGGCTGGTACAGTACCCTGCCCCGAAAGATCCCCTTGGTACTGTTCTGGCCCCGATCTTTTGTGCACACCACAGACGCTAGTTCTGAGGAACTTTATGTTTCGGCCTCAATGAGGTTGCAAGGATTGGATCTGTATAGGACCCAAACGATGCTCCTAGCAGCGCTGGCCCAAGGAGTTCTGATATCTGGTACTGTACCTGTCCAGTCACTGGTCTTACCCTCATGTTCTTATTCCAATGAGGTTGTGTTGTGTCTATAATCTGGTTGTTTCTTCCTTCAGGCTCCTTCTCTGTAATGGATAACTTCTGTGGCTTTTGAACAAGGTCTAAAGATGCTCGTTTGGGGAAAGTCTGGTTTCCCAACAAGCAGCAACTTACACTGACTTCAGCATTTTTCACAAGTCTTGTCTGATGGACTGTTCCATTCCATGTATCAAATAGTTGAATAAGGTAACATGCCACCTCTTCAAGCAGTGATTTCCATATAATATAGCAAGTCTTCACATAGTTAATATTGTACAGTCAGAAGCTTGCATACTTGTACCTGCGTGGTGTGATTGTTAGTGTTACCCTGGAGGAGTCAAGGCTAGGCGTGTGAGAACATTGTAGTCTGAGGTGTTTCATAGAGTTGTTCTTATACAGTCTCCTGGAGCAGGTATTGTTCCACATCTTTTAGAGAGACTGCTTTGATTATACATTATTGGTTTCCTAGTTTATCTGTTGGAGTTGGCGGCTGTTTGGGTTTTTTTTTTAAACAAAACCAGTTTGTTCAGTATATTTTATCTTAAATGTTTTCCTCAGAACAGTCTTCCTTGACTTGTAGGTCTCTTTCTATTGCAGAGGATTTTTTGCTCTATACTGAAGAGAGAAATATTAACTTCACACACATTTTTTGCTATCCTTGTCCAAACAGCCACAGAAACTCTGTAATACAAATATCATCAGTTGTTAAATTGCCTATAGTGTACGTTCTGTGCATCAGTGGCAGCTCCAGGTAGCTGTGTTGGATGGTTTGCTTCTCTGACAGTGTATCCTTGTTTGTCTTTGTAAAACAAATGAACAGAAAAAAATAGGTTTTACTTCCTCTCTCCCATCAGCACCACCAGAAGAAACCATCATACAATGGCTTTCAAATATAACCACTGTCCTTGTTCCACAAGTCTCCTAGATGGCTCCAGTGTGATGAAAAGGGGAGACAATCTTGGAGTAGCTGAGGGCAGCATCCTAGAGTGCTGCCATTTGAATGCTTTCTCATTGAATGATGTCTGAAAAGAAGCCCTCGCAGTGTTACTGGTCGGTAGGAGCCGTTTGCTGTTAACCACTGACCCATCCTAGCGTGGAAGAGGTCTCCATGGCCCTTTTGATAGTTGTCTCTGCCTTTCTCTGCCTCCCTAAGGAAAACAGGTCATCAGTACATGGTGTGCACTTTGCGGGCATTACTGAATTTTGCCGTCATCTGCCCTTTGCTCCTGTACTAACTCCAGAGACTCATGAAACTCCCCAATGAAGTAGATCTCTTGTGGAGTAGGGAAGGAGGCCATTCTTGTGCAGCAGCTAAACCCTGTTCCCGTGATGTGGTAGAATGTGCTATTCTTGTATCTACTTCTCAATAAAGCATGTTCTCTGCTCAAGTCTGTGCCTTCCTAAAATGTGTATGTGATTTTTAAGCACCCTGGTGACCTCGTAGAATGCTTTGCTGGACAGCAACTTATAAAAGGCCAAATAAACCCTAGCACAGAAACCTAAAGGTTTCTTAKCAAGAGGAATTTTAGCTCTTAATGCAGTAATGTATCGTGGGGCAGACCACATTCCTTCTCACTTTTTTTTTGATGCTCCCCCAATGCTGGTGCCTAAGCGTTGACCATGATGAGGCAAACGAGTAAGTTTTGCAGGGCTTGTGCCTCTGCCAAGACRATGGTCAGTGTGTGTCTCCAGGAACTGGTGTGTTCCTGCTGTTCCCTTGCCCAGCTAAGCACGGCCAGTTCTGCTGGCTTTTCCTTTCTGATGTAATAGTTTGGGGCAGGATGTGGGAATGTTGTGGCCATGCTGAGGATCTGCAGGGAAGGAATAGATGGGCGATATTCCTATACAGAACACTAGAGGAAAAGACACAACAGGGAAGCAGGAAGGAAAGGAAGCTAAATATGTAATATTACTTCAGTCGTTTCTATTGTGATTGCTGTGTAACTCTGAGCTTAGTTTAAACCTGTGTGAAACAGTTCATCTGCCAGTAACTCCTCTCTCCTGTTGTTCCAAAGCTGCGGAAAGAACCAGAACACCCACCTTTCTGCCCAGCTCACAGACAAGGGGAAAAGCAACGCTATTTTTGAGCGCATTCCCTGTAATTTCTGCTTCCCCGCCACCGTCTGCTGGGCTCCTGCCCACACACCACAAGAAAACACTCGGCCCCAAGCCTGGCATGACAGCAGAGGTGTAGCAAAAGGGAGAAAACAAAAGCAAAAGAAAACATCCCCAGGAAGTGTATAGATCCAAGAGATTCTGGCAGGCTCTGTACAGTGAAAAAAGTTGAATTAAGAACTGTTAAGCTGGAAAAGGGTATGACTTGGCTCCCTTCACCATTATCAATTAAATCATGTGCTAAAGAGTGGTAAAATACTACTGAATTTGTGCTTGCTTTGCACAAATAGGCACAAGACCACTAAATTACAATAATCTTGTATTGATGTGACTAGTAGGAAGTAAAAAAAGGGTAGGCTTCTGAAGCTGGATTAKCTATTATCTGTATAAATGAATGAGTGAAAGACTAAATGATGGGGTTTATATAAACCAGTAGATAACTGAGCTGTATATATTTAAAAGCATATACTTCTMACCTGGCTAAACTCAGAGGGGGTGGTTAAAAGGCCCAGTTTGAACAGGGTGAAGTGATGATGCTTTTAATTTTCTTTGTATTCAATTCCCTTGGTGCCTGGGTAGGTGATAGCGAGAGCAGCAGCCTTTTCCATAGGAAACGTTTCTGCCTGATGATTAAAGAGGAGTCTGAACTGAGGTGCAGAACTGAGATAAACCTGTAGCGTAGTAACGGGTATGCAAAGGAGTATAGACAGAGATTGTGTGGGAGGGCAAGGCATGGGGATGATACTGTCAGCTCTTCTTACCAGGCAATTTGTCCAAATGGCAGCCGGAATTGCTCTAACTTTGCATACTTTTCTGCAGGCAAATCGCGTTATGATTTCCCCCCCCCCAGGATCACTCATGTCTGCAGTAAAGTAAGGGTCTGATTCCTCCTGTATCAATAGCACCAGTGCTGATTTTGTTTACAGAAGTCCCTGATCCGTGAATTAACCTCAGCTGCGTGAACCTCCCGCTTCTCCTGTCCTCTGAACATCAGGTTAGGCACAAATGCAGCACTGGGAAGCTCTTGGCTCCTTCCTGTACTAAGCTATGTGAGGCTGTGGTTTACAGACTCACTGCTGTGATGAGAGGTGCTCGGGGATGCCTGATGCCTTTCAGCGTGATACAGGACCCGTGCCGGGGGCAATTACAAGCCCCACTTTCCTGTAGCACGAGTTTCCAAAGTGGGACACTAGTTACGCTTGTTAATTCTGATCTGAACTCCAACCCACGTCCTTTTCACTCCAGAATTCTTGGGCTCTGTTCCTAGGCCAGTGATTCATTGTCCAACTCAGGCAGCTGCTGTGTGTCCTGCAGGGGAATCAGTATGAAATGGCTCACTGCAGAAGGGAAGATCTGGGCAAGGTATTGGGGGCTGCAGAAGGGAATATCCATGCAGGGTATTTGGGATGTAAATGAAGACAATCCCAGCCTCAGTTTGACCAGTGGGCAACTGCACGGCCATGCACCTGCAGCTGTGTATGTGGCTAGTGTATGTCACACTAGCCATGGCAGAAGGAGAACTTGGGATCTTCCCCCAAATTCCCCTGTTAATCCACACCTGCTACACCATCCTGTGGCAGCCAGGACAGATTCTCAAGCAGGTAAGTGAAGACAAAAGGCTTTGGTCCCGTTCCAGTTTGTGGAGCCTGTTTGCTGGCAATTCCAGTGTGTTCCTGACGAGCCCCTAGGCTGGCGTGAGATGCCTGTTTGCTTTGTGTCCCGTCAGGGAGTTTTCCAAGCAGATCTATTACATACCTTCCACTGAGATAAACCACCCGCTGCTTAAGCCACTCTGTTTATTACTTAATGCTGGCACTGGAAACTGACAACCAGGGGTCTGTAAGAACTCTTTTCTTTGACAGATGAGTCCTTGTATGAGAAAAACACTGAAATCAGATGGGGAACTGCAACAAAACAGAGTGAAAAAGTTTAATCTTGGCCCTGACTGTTCTTTTTCTGACTATTTTTATGTTAGGGCTGATGAAAGCCTGGAGAGCTAGTATCACTCCATGGGACGTGCCGTTTTGAGTTTTAAGCTGGCTTCCAGAAACACTTGGAGATACGGCTTGTAGCCAGATGAGTGATAAATCTGTATCTGTCTCCTTGTAGTTAAGTTTCAAGTCGTCCTTTTGCAGACAGGCATTTCAGCCTTGTTGGAGGGGGAAAGAGGCCTGACTTCGGATGTTTTATTGATCATATCTCCACTTTCCAAGCATAATGGTTTGCATACACAAAGATACTTCCTCTATCGTCCTGGACCGTATCTAGTCATTTACTAGCAGCAGGAAGAGGTAACACTGCGCAGTTGTTTAGGAGGAGCTTTATGTCCACACTGCATGAAGACTCCATGCACTGTGATGGAAAACCCGAGAAGATTTGCCTATTAGAAAACAAAAACAAGATGATGCTGGCTTTACCCTCTGTATGCTCATTCACCTTCCTTTTTAGTCAGATTCTGCCTTCCTCTAATACTGAGAAAGCACTATGGTGAGTCCTAAATACTTTTTTTTTTTTGGTGTTTTGTTAATTTGACTAATCAGCAGGTGAAACCGTGTGTGGGCAATGAAACCCGAGGCTCCCAAGAAGTCTGCAGTCAGAAGCAGGCAGGTGGTGCTCTGTTGTGAAAATTTCACAGTCTGAGCTCACTTGTTTAAGCTCCTCGTTACACTTGAGTCTCCTGAGGTTTTCTGTCAAAAGGCAGATAAATTTGCTGTACAGGACCATGGGAAATCCATTTCCTAGATGGGTTTGTTTCAGGTCAGATTTAAGCACCCTAAAATCTGTTTTCCACACTCCAGATGAGGAATTATTTATTGGAGTGTTGTGTTGCCAGTCTTCTGCATCTAAGAAGCTCCTCTCTGATCATGCCTTGCCTCGTGTTCTGGCATCACAAGCAGTTGATTAAAGGGATTTTAAAAGTTAGTGGATTTCTCAGTTAAATTTGATAATTTAGCAGCCTTGGCTAACATGAGAGGCAGCGCACACATGACTGAATCCAAGCAACCGCAAAATTCCCTGGAAATCCCCAGGGAAATGTCAGCTAAGTCCAGCCCATTTTATAGCAAAATCTGGATTGCTCCGAGATGGCAGCAGAGGGTGCTGCCTCTCCAGGGCAAAGACACCGAGCGCCTCCAAGAAAGCCCATCCAGAGCCTTCCTGGGACCCAAGAGATCATCTTTTATGCCTCTATCTGTATTTTTGGGCAAAAAATAACTGTTCATGTTCAGAGAGYGGTGTTAAGGTGCCCGTCTCTGTGCTGACCAGTGCAGGGTTTGTATCTAACCCCCATTCCGGGGGACGTCGGTACAGGCTCACGCCTTAGGAAAGGTGCCTTGCTCCGGGACTTGGGAGACCTGACTTTCCTGCCTGCTTTAGCCCAGCTCAGCCGGCTGGATGTGACACGTTGCTTCACCATCACGTGCTCTCCTTGCTCTTGGCACAGCTACCGCCTCCCTGTCCTGGGCCGTGAAGCCACTTTGTGTGGCCACTGTGTCCTTGGCCGTGTGCCTYTTTGGGTGCTGATGCCCCCGTGACTCTCGGGGATGGCACATTCACCTTGAGCCCTCTGGGTGGGGGCTGTAGCCCCAAGGCAGATGGAAGCGCGGGGCTGGAGCCTCTGCAGGCACGTGACCAGAACTCCCTTCTCCTGCCAGCGCCACCAAACCCTCTGCTTGGCTGCCCGCCCTTGCCTTGCATGTCACACATTTTCCTGCTCTCAGCTGAATTTGGAAGCTCAGAGCAGCAGAGCCTTGAGCCAGACCCATCCCCGCTGCTGTCCCTTGTCCCAGATCAACACAGGAGCAGCCAGGGCAGGATGTGGCCCATAGATGGCACTGGCCATCCACCAAGGGCGCCTCTGCCCATGGCCCTGCCTGGCCAAGCTTAACCCTTGGGCTGCCAGCAGCACCTACAAGGCCTGCAGATCTTCGGTCACTGCTTGACAGCAGAAGCCAAAGCTCAAGGTGCTGCCAATAGGCTGAATAATTTGTTCATTTTTGGTGTCGTGTCATGCACCCAATGAGGGAGCACTTCAGTAGTCTGCTGCCTGCAAGAAATGCAACCAGCAACAGGAGCCTCTCCGCCTCCTACGCCCAAAGGGACTCTGAGGTCAGTCAGGCTGCTCTTTTTTATTTTTTTTYCCAAGTTTTCACTAAAATATTTAGAGCTCTGCAAGTGTATGAACATAATGCTCAGGCTTTCCCACTTAGAGAGAAGTACTCGMAGTCTGAAGGCAAGAACTGTCCCATCTCAAGAAGTCATGATTTCCTTTTATTTTTTTTTTATTTTTCAGCATATTAGCACCTCATTACCCTAATTAAGATATAGGCTTCGTTGTGCCGCTATATAAACAAGCAGTGAAATAGAGCGTGGGATGGGAAGGGGCCTGTGCATCGGTCCTGGGAGACGCGGGAGACCCGTCACGTTTTCCGAAGGTCTKGTCCGCTCCTGCAGGCCTGTCCACACCTCCAAGGCGATGTGCTGCGTGGTTTTGGAAATCTGGTTGTGACTGTGGGCAGCGAGCCCTGTGGAAAACTTGAGCCTTCCGGCCGGAAGACAACCATGGCCACGGATCCGAGGAGAGCAGGACACTGGGCAGGAGCTTGAGGGACTGGTTTGTGACAAAAGGCTGAATCAGATGACGGGGAGGAGCTGATACACGTTCTTGGAAGAAACCCAAAGGGGGAGACTTTTTTTTAGGGATGTAGAGAGGTAAATAACTGGAATTAAAGGAATAAGAAGGAAGAGAAATGCATGATGATATCAGAAAAACACATCAGTACTCTAAGCCTTCATTGTATTCCTATAGCCCTGGGAGAAGCCCCTGCACTAGGTCTGAACGCCAGGACCTGGGGACAGCCTGGGGAGGGTGAGAACTGCTGAAAGTCAGGGCTTGGTCTCATCTCTCGCCCTGTGTGCTTTGGGGGAAAGAGCTGGGTAAAGGGAGAGGGGACCTTGGTTTAGGATGGAAATAAAGCTTCCTTCTTGGAGCAATCATCGGGGCAGATCCTTTCCTTCTGGATCAAGGGTCTGGTTTAGTGTTGCCTGATGCCGGTGAAGTTCTACCAGTGCAAAACAAACTTGCCGGATGCTACAAAGCTTCACCCACTCTGCAGCACGAGAGCTCGGGCTGCGCTTCGTCTCCCTGTTGGTTTTGGCTTGGCCACGTGAAGATTTCTCCTAGCCCACGAGGGTGGCACTGCAGATGCTATCGCTGCCTCGTTTTGCAAACCAGCGTCACCCGATGCGGTCACGGGCRGCCAGCTCCCCGGCCGGGGTTGCTCCTGCCCCTGCCCCGGGGCWGGGCAGCGTCTCCGGCTCCCGAGGCTGAGTAAGGAGCCTCGGCTCCGTGTCGCGCTGAGCTCGGAGCTCCTGCCTCGCTCCGGCACGTCCTCCCACACGCGGCGGCGGTGCCAGAACGCCGGCGGCACGGCAGCGGGGAGCCGGCAGCGGGGAGGCAGACGGGCAGACGGAGCCAGCGCCGGGAGCAGCCGGCGGAACGAGGGAGAGCCGAGGCTGCCAGGCAGACGCAGCCAGCAGAGCTCCTGTCCTGCCCAGGCGGACAGACGGAGACTATCAGGCTGAGGAGACGAGATAACCGAGTGTCCTCAGGCGAGGGGGAAGGATGTGGCACGGGGCAAGTTCTGCCTGCCCTGTCTTGCTCCCGCTGCGAAACCACCCGCGGCTCGCAGAGGGAGCAGGAGAGCGGCAGCGTGCAGCTGGAGGCCGCGCGCTCTCCGCAGGCTGCGAGGCGGCTGCCGGGGCCCGCGGGTGGTTGTGCGACCCCGAGCAGGTCCCCTCTCCCTGCGCCTCTGGTCCCCTCCATCTGTCAGGGTGAGGCGGTCTGTGCAGCACATGGTGGGGACCACCAGAAACGGGAACGCTCGGTCGGCAGCAGTAGCGAGCAGAGGCACCCGGGGCAGGCCCCGTCTTCCCTTGGCCTGCAGCCCCGCGAGCAGCGCCGTGTTTGGCTTGGGCAGGTGGTTTCTGCCTGGGAGTTCTCCCCATGGAGCCGGCTGGTGCAGGAAGCTTTGCTGATGATTCAGCAGGTGATGCTCTTCCTTCTGAGTCACTCCCGGGTGAGGGGAGATGCTGCTTTTGGAGATGCTCTCAGCCGGAGCAGCTCCAAACCCAATAGCTTAGGTCATTAAATGCCCCGTGGCACCTTAGGATACTGCRTAGCTCAAGCTGATAAGAGGACTTGTTGSCCAGCTCCTGGGCTCCATCCCAGAYGCAGCTTCGTTGGARAAGGAGGGAGGAGGAATTTGCAGCCAGTGCAGGAAAAGGGCCCCAGGACTCCTGCTTCTTTTCCCGGCCACGGTCCTTGTTGCCTCTCCCCAGTTCATCACTTGTAAAAAGGACATGGCTTCATCTGGGGACAGATGCTGAGAAAGTCACTCACGTCTTGGCAGTGTTTTGGCCACCTCAAAGGGAAAATTAGCTAGCAAGAGAATGTCTGAGTTGTGRCCAGCTAGCAGAGGGCAAGACTCAAGTGCTGACATTTTCCTGCGCTGTGCCTGCCTGTGATCCCTGCAAGCAGGAACTGCTGCCTTTGCATCTTCTCCATCTCTCCGAGGGTTCCGGCCTGGCATAACTGTACCTTGGATCTGTAGGTCATGTTCTCATACGGTGTCAAATAGCCGATTCCTCCGCAGGTCCACGGGCTCTCACTTGCTCACGGGGACAGTTGCTGGATCGGGGCCTCCACCTGGAAATCCCCTYGGCCGTGGCCTTGTCAGCAAGCGCGGGCTGCTCCTCCCGGCCCCCTCTGCCCCAGCCCGCGTTCCTGACGGATTCAGCCCGTGAGCCGCTCTCAGGTTCCCCCAGCTGCTGGAAACCCTTCACGCCGCCTCCCACACGCTGTCACCCGCCGGGGTGACACCTGGACCCCAAGGGCAGCCTTGATGAGCCTCGTCCGTCCTTTCGGCCTTCCTTAGCTCCAGGCTGGCATCCTGGAGCTCCTCGGTGCTCACTGGAGGAGTCCCGCAAGGACGAGCCGGGCTCCCTGCTCGCTCGGAAGACCAGGACGAAGCGGGTTCGGATGGGACCGAAACCTGCGGGAGCTTCAGGAGGGCGAGCTGGTGTCTCTGCCCCCAACAGGGCTTGCAGCTCCTGGATCCAGACCCTTCCCGAGAGGTTAAAATCTGCCCGCGTGTGTAGGAACAGGGAGCCTGGAGCCTCGGTTAGTGCTTACCAGCAGGGCCAAGAGCTCTGAACTCCAAACACCCTTTCCCTCTGTAATTATGTTTTATTTTTAGGTGTCCCTTCCTTTTTCTATTTCAAGTCTCGCATCCTCCGCAGAGTAAACCGGAGAAGGTGCACGGAGCCGAGCCCGCTGTGTTTGGGAAGCAGTAAAACGAGGCTTCTAAACTGGGCTCCGAGGCGTAGGAGCCATCGGCGAAGGCTGGCCRGGCGCCCCGGCGCAGACCGCAGCTCTCCCCGCGCGCCGCGCGTGGCCGGAGCTGCCGCCGGGAGCGGCGCAGGGAGCGGCGCAGGGAGCCCGTCTGGAAGCGGCCGCGGGGAAGGGTGGCGCTGGATGAGCCCCTGGGTGCCCTGCGCCCCGCTGGGCTCGTCCTGTCCCACCAGCCTGCCTTGTGCAGCAAAACAGCCGCCTTCACGTGCAGGGGCCCSTGGGTCTAGCCGTGGGGCTGCTTCCATCTCTGAACGGCTGAAGCTGGTGCTTGTCCCAGCTCCAGGGAGCTCTGCTGAAAAGGGGGCTTCTCCTGGAAGCAATTTCTCCATCCCGTCTGTTTCACCATTTGTGTTTGTGGTGTCGGGCTCGCTCAGCGCCGCCTGCATGGAAGACAGCACAGAACATCCTTGTGGGAGCAGCGGGAAGTCACCCTGGCTCCCCGGGAAGGCCCTTGCCTGGCAGTGCTGCCCGTCCGCAGCTCCTTCCCGCATCCCTGCACAGAGGACCCTCATCCTGCAACGGGAGCACCGCACGCTGCTGGTGGGACAGCCGAGGTGCTCCCAGCTGCTTTGGGCTAGACCAGGCGTCACGTTGTAGGGCACCTCAGGGCTAATACGCGCCCGTTGGTCCCAGATTCCTCTACGGATTTCCACGACCAGACTCAGCAGCCAGCTCTGACTTCTAGGAAACCCCTCGCTCTGAGCTGGGCTGCACGGGGAATTCAGTGCTCGAGACCATCCGCACTCGCTGTGCCGACAGACTTCGGCTCTGGCCTTCTCAGCGTAGGCTCCATCCCGCTTCCCGAGGGAACGGCCTCCGCAAAGAAAAGGGGAGGAAAGAAAGAGGTGTTGAGTTTCCTTTGTGTCCGCTCAAGCGATGTCAATGGCTGGACCAGACCCTTCCTCCCAGCGTGAAGTTAAAGAGCCTCGGGAGCGCCCTACRTTGCAGCCGGCTCCCAGGGCACATCCCGAGGCCGGCGGAGCCCAGGGCCTCCGCTGCAGCGTGGCCTKGCATGCATCCCCATCCCGCTCCCATCTTTGCCAGCCCAGCCTCTYGGAGGACGCCGGGGCTTCCGGGGTCTCAAGCTGCTGGTCGGGCCTGGGACAGCAGAGTTACCATTGCAGATGGTTTTACTTAGTGCTCAAGACACATTAAAGCCAGCAAGGGTTTATATTTAGCCGGGCTTCTTTAAGAGGAAAGCCTTTTATCCCGCTGGCTGGTCATCCATCAAGCCCTTGGGAGGGCGGGGTCGTGTTTCCAAATAGATCCCACGGACAAGCAGCCGCKGTGAAACCGCATTTCCTCCGGGGAGGGCCCTCCAGAGACGGGCGCTGACTGTGGCGAGGCCCCTGGTCGCCAGCGCTCGAGCCGCCCGGTCACGGGAGCTGGCAGGGATACAGAGCAGAGGCAGGCGGGGACGGAACCAGCTCGGGGACCGTCCGGCACCGTGGCGTTCCGGCCGCCCTGCAGCCCCGGCTCCTGCTGCCTGCAAGGGGAATGGCCCGGCGACGTGGGCTGGAGCCAGCAATACGTTTCTGAGCTGATCTAGGCATGGCCCTAGTAGCTGCTGGAGCTGCTGCTCTATCGGAGGGACATGTACTTGCGCTGCTGTGACGAAGCCAGCCGAAATTTCCATTGCAGCTCGTGGCAGTTTTGCTTGCACTGCCTTACTGCTTTTAGCATCCCTGGCACCAAAATATAGGCGACAGCTACAGGGAAGGCGCTGGAAGCAAGGGGAATTCGTAAAGAAATGTTGGGTGGCTCTGCGGGAGGGACCCTGTAGTTCCAGCTGCACCTTTGTCACTCCTGAACCAGCCCCTGCAGCAGCCAAGGCCGTGGTGCATTCCCGCGTCCCCAGCGAGCACAGATGTGCCTGGCCACGTGGATCTSCACGTGAAACGTCCCGCTTTGCTGTGCTACAGAAACGTGGCCCTGCCCCGCGTGGGTCCCGGGGCACTGCAGGGCCTCTGCTGCAAGGAGCTCTCGCTGCTCCCGGTTTAGCCACCRCTGAGAAAACCCGGGGAAGGGAAACCTGCAGGAAGAGCTACTTGGCCGGAAGCTCCCTTTCCTTACGCCAGGATAAATTCTAGTGGATTTATTCCAGGTTTATATTGGCACAGGTGAAAGGGGAGTAGAGCCCTGTCCGTGTGTTTCGCAACCCTTGGGAGAGCRTGCAAGAATTTGATCATCATAATTCCCTTGGCTTTTCCGTGGGATTTGTATCACGGATGCTCCCATGGCCATGGAGGGATTTGGGGCACAAAACCATCTTGCTTTGTACCCAGTTGTGATTCCCCCCAGCACYGGCACGGTGCTGTGCCCCAGCAGCAGCAGCAGCAAAGGGTGGGTTTCCGTCTCGAAGAACATCCGTGTCCGACGCGCGCAGGGTCAATTGCAGCTCTGGGGCAGCAGGACCCATCTCGACTTATCCCACTGATTCTAAAGAGGTTCCCTCCCCTGGGAAACTACCAGGGCCCTTGGGAGGGGCTCCGTGTGTGCACAAGCAAAACCAGTTTGGAACTGGAACCAGTCTGAGATTAAACCATTTCCTTTGCTCTCTTTCCAAGAATGAACTTTATTTTTCCAGTTGATCTGAAACAGGGAATATTGTGACTTAGTTTTTTTTTGTTCGCCTTCCTCGTCTCTGGATGCTTTCCCAGAAAAACACAGAAAATGAAACATTTATTTTTCTTCCCAGTGAGAAAGTTTCTTCTTTTCTGGGAAGAAGTGCAAGGGTCGGACTGGAAGGGACTAGCAGGGACTAGAACTGCTGTCGTCCCTGCCTTGTGCGGGAGCAACTGCAAGCAGAAATGTGTGGTCTGGGCACGCAGCCCCGCGTCCTGCAAAGACTAGTGCACAAGTTAATGAACATGCCGGAAAATTGGCATTTGTGACTAGAGAATCTGCTCGCTCACCACAGCTCTGCACGCTGGGCACCCGTCACACTCCAAGGGCTCTATGATTTGGGAAGGAGGAAAGTGCCRTGATTCCCTCTGGAGGAAATGGGGAGATGTAAAGGGAGGAATATGTTGATTTAACTCTTACTGGATCATTCAGTGTTCTCGGATGCCAGGCAGGAACGGGTGCCAAGCCATGGGGACGCTGCAGGGAAGGTGTTTGTGACTCTGGAATGCTCCTACCCRAACTCCATCCTGGCCCTGCCTTGGGGTGGCTCATTTGGTTTGACTCCAGTCCTTTCCAGGGGAGAAAACTGAAGGCTCTGCAGCTGTCTGATGAATCCCAGTTCTCTTCCTTCCTGGAATGGAGTTTCCTGGGACACAGGACACTCTGCTCTTTGCTCCTCTTTGCTCACATAATTTGCTTTCTGCTTTTTCATGTCTTGCCTTTGAGGTAGCAGGTGGCCTGTAAGTGCCTCTGCCATGCCAATAACACCAGAATTCCCAAGTATCCCGTATTATCCTACAGTTGTGCCCAGGACCTGCTGACAGTGACCGAGCCAGCGAGCAGGTCTGGATCCCTAGGAGCACGCCGGGCAGTGCGGAGAGGCCGGGACGGAGGCGATGCCGCCTTGGCTCCCTTCCCGCCAACACCACGTTCCTGCAAGAGCCAAGGCAGCCAAGGAAGGGGCCGACTCCTCTCTTTGCTCCCCACCTCCCCTGTCCTCTGAAGACCTCCCAGCGAGTAACCCAAGCCCAGCGCTGCGGTGACAGACGCTGCTAGGGAGGAACTTCCAGTCTCCAAGGCTCTAACCACGCAAGGACCAGCCTCTTCATCCCCACAAATTACAGGCTCCCGCCTGCCCTTTAGAGAYGAACGAGCCCATGGATGAAAGAGAAGACGAAACGATCCCCCCTCCCACCAGCCAGCCCCTGCACCCCCTGCTCTCCTGGTCTCTTGGGTCGAACCTCTGCTCTCTGTTGGCAGATGCAGATTTCGGCAGTGCTGCCGTGGGTTCCTCTAGAGCCGCTCTCCACAACAAGCGAGCTCGGGCGTTTGGMTGACTCTTTTCTCCGTGCTCCAGAGGTCAGCTCAGGACCCCAGGGAGCTGCCCCGCTCACTTGGAAGCCGGGGAAGGAAGGAGTGTTTGATAAGGACAAGGTCCAAATTAGGAGGTGAGGAGGGCTGCGGAGCTCGTAGGCGCTGCTCCTCTGCTCTCATTGCAGCCCTGCTTTACGGGCTGCAGGGTGCCAGGTTGCAGGGGGCAGGAGGAGTGCTGCTCTCTGCAGCTCTGCGGTGCGTGTGCGTACGCTCCTGCAGGCGAGCTCAGCAGCAGGCTGCAGGTATGCTGCTGGAAACGCTGCTCTCCTGACATTCCGAGCGCTTCCAGGCGCCGAAGGGCTGGGCTTTATGGGCTCCACTCGGACAAAATTCTCACTGGCTGCACGCTGGACTTGTGTCTGTTGGTCGCTCAGTCTGGCTGCCCGTCCTTCCCATCTCTTTTTCCAGACCCCGTCACTGCTTTGTCCACACGCTCCTAGGGAAGTTTCATCTGTGCAGTGAGTCCCAGAGCGGTGACTTCATGAGACACGCACAGAGTCCAAATACAGTGAATCCTTTAGCTTAAACAACTCTCTCCCAGCTACGAAGTATCTCTGGTATTCTTCTGTTTGAACTAGTTTTAAATTGGCAAGTGAATAACGTTGTTTAGCTCAGGGATTTTCTCTAATACAGAGGTTCAAAGCCGTGTATTCCCTCTTCCAAGATCCGCTTTGCTACTGCAGAGGCCTCTCMCAGGGCAGCAAGAGCGCTACGAGATGGTGTTTGCAGGAGCCCTCGGCAGGGAGCTCGCTCTCGCTGGAGCCAAGGGCAGGTTTTCCAGCAGCTTCGCCTTCAGGGCCGGCAGGGCAGGCTGGCACCGAGGACGTGGAGGGGCCGGTCTGGTTTCACACCTGCAGAGCTGCCCTGCCTTGAGAGTTGGAGTAACTCAAGACTGCCGGTCGTGGCTTACCGAGGAGGAGCCCCCTCAACGTGGGGATAAGCAGCTAGCCCAGGACAAGGAATGAGACCTTGGGCTTCCTCTTGGCAGAGCTAAAGGACTGGCCATAGGTGCTACGGTTTGTGCTGAAAACCGAAGCCTCTGGAACTGTCAATTTGTCACCCAACGAGATCTTCAAGTCCGTGGGAAGGTTTTATGTGGATGAACGTAGATTCACAGCCTCGTCTTTCGATCTGCTGACTGCTCCTTGGCATCGGGAGGTGACACCCAAGCGCTTCCCCAACGTGCGCAGTCCCTGAGTGGGACTTAACTGAGGGAAGGCACCATGGGGCAGTGCCATCGTCCGGGTCTAGCTGTAAACAGGACTCCAAGAGATGGCCAATTTGCACCATCCCCTGCTAATACGTGCCGACTTAATTACCTTCTTTGCTAACAATTTGCAGTAGTTATTTATTCATCAGATCCACTCACTCTGCCCTAAATTTAAGGTCGAGCAACACCAGCGAGGGGTTTTCTTCCCTTGACATCCCCCTGGGGTTGCCCTCAAGCTTCCTACGTGGAGASCAGCCCAGCGGGGCCTCCATGACAGCCGGGCTGAGTTTCACTGAGTCATCAGCACCAGCCACATCCATAGTCCCACTTGGGTTTGCCAATTCACGTTTTATTTAGCAACTGGCATGACTCACCCATAGGATGATGACAGTGAGGAGATGGAGTGATACTGGCATCTAATGCTGAGTTTCTTAGGGACAAACGCCTCCTAAATTTCTTTGCGTACATCATGGGCTGGAGAATTAGGGTTGCCATTTGCCTTTGCCCCGGAGAAGAAGGTGCAGATGCCTTCAGAGATGCGCAGAGGAGCCTGAACCACCATACCAGGGGAGAGGAGAGAAGGTGGCATCAAACAGAGCCCATGTGGCTGCACATCAGCCAGCGCTGTGCAACCTTAGTTACAAAACACGAAACTGGGCTCAACTTCCCTGGTTTCAGGTTTCACATCTTGCTTTGGGCTCCGGCAAGACGCCGTGAACCTGGACCGGGGAGTTTTGGGGGTGACTTCCAGCAGCGCTGCCAGCGTCAGCGGAGCCTTGCGGATTCTGGTGTTTGTCTTGCAGCTCCTCTGCTTGGAAACCAGCCTATTGCAGCTGCGGCTTCTGTTTAACAACAACAGGAAGGAGCGAGCGATTCTTCAGCTGTCAAAAAGCAGCAATAATTCCCCAAGGCAGAATCTGGTGGTATTCTGTAGGTTGAGAAGTAGGCAAAAAAAGGAGATTATTAGTAATTAATTTTATAGAAAGAGTATGCTTGCTTTGACATTTGCCTGCCGAGACTGATGACATCTGGTTGTGTGTGGAGAGGGCAGCTCAGATGTGATTTATGCTCACAAGCAACCAAACCGGGTGAAATTTGGTTGTATCCACCTGAACGGCCCAGGCAAGATGGGCCTTTTCAGCAAACCTGATCATCGTTTGCCTGATTGCAATTKCATTATTACTGCAGGATGCTTCATCTTGAGTTTGATCTTGATCTATGATCTTGATTTTATTGTATCTGCCCYATTTTGCTTTGATTTTCTATGAAAATAGATTCATCGTAGATTTTATTTATCACAGTGGCTTATATCTGTATATATTGCATTCATTTGATGCTACATTACGGTGCTTTGACAAGAGAAACAGCCAAGGAACGTCATTTGGATATTCAGAATCTGTGATTTTGAAGGGTGAAAACCACGATGTTGAGATCTGGTTTCAGGTGTGGTTTGGAGCAGAGTTCGGGATCGCTTCCCCGATGGAAACTCGGTGTCTGCTTGACCAAGCGCAGGCTCTGCTCGTGGGGTCCGCCGGGCAGCGGGATGCTCCTCTCGGGACATCCCTCCCGAATCTCGGTGCTCGGTGTTCCCGCCGCGGCCTCCCTGCAGCGGGGCGCTCTGCCCCCTGCCCCACTGCTGGCGGGGTTTCCTCGCTGGGTTCCCAGGCCCRGAGACAAGGGGTGCTGCTCCCGAGCGAGCGCTGGAGCTGCAGGTGTGAAACGAACCCCGGGAGGGTCGTTCTTGACGCCCGGGGATGCGCCTGCGGCGGCCGCCTGGGCTCCTGCTCCTGCTCCGCGCTCGCTCCCCTTTGATGCCTCTCCGCTCTGAGCTACTTCAAACAGCCAGCGAGGGTGGTTCAGCCCGCGCCGTAATTACACCCTCTTGCAGCTCCCTGGTACTGCAGCCCCTTTGAAGTGATTTTACCACCCAGCCTCCTCGCCAGGAGCCGCACGCACACAGACATACCATGGGGCTCGGCCTCCCCAGCAGCTCTGCCCTAGGGGCCCCATGGGGAGGTGGGAGTGGACAGGGGGGCAAGGAAGCGAGATGAATGAGGGCTTTAAAAAAACATACCCCAGAAAGCCCGAAAACCATCTACCAAATATTTTATTAACCCTCTAAGTGCCCAAACGCATCCCAGGGGAGGCTCGAGCAGGGACATCCGGCCATTCCCATTCCTGAGCAGACGCAGACTGGGGCAGAAGAGCTTTGGGATCAGCTGGCAGGGATCAGGGATGTCTCCCAAATGCTGCTGGATCCCGACCGTCCCTGGACACATCTCCAGCATCCTGATTTCTGTGTGTAAGAGCTCACCCAAAATGGCACGGATGCCTGGGGACCAGCAAGGATATTAATTAAGCGGCATCATCCTGAGGTTAATGCAGCAGGGCTGGATTACAGAGCTCCAGGCTGCGGGAGAAATCCCAAGAGCGGAGGAACGGAGCCCAGGATGCGCCAGCYGCTTTTGGCTCCCTCCGACAGGAGTGAGTTTCTGCTGGGCTTTCCGGGCGAGTTGAGCACCAGGAGCCCTTGTTCATCTGCAGGAAATGTTGAAAACTGAATCGATTAGCTAATATCTCCCTGGGAGCCTGACCTGCACTGCCCATGGCACCACCCAGGACACCTCAGTGCTCACATACCCATTCAACCCCASTATATTTGCTGCTAAAGGAAGCCTTAAGCCAAACTGCTTGTTCCTTTAAACATGGACGTATTCCGATCTGGGCCGTATGGCTTGGGGCCGCCTCGTGTTAGCCGCGTTAGCTCTCTCGTGCAATGAGCAGGCTGCCTTGCAAGTGATGCTGCAGCGAGGAAATGCAGCTGGTTTTATTCAGMTCCCTGGTAACGTGCTGCTGCTTTGCAGCGAGAGGACAGCACAGCGTGTGCACGCCGTCCTGGCAGGCACGGGCTGGGTAATTGTTGCTGGGACTGACAGGCGACCGGTGTGACCGGAGCGGACACGTAGCTCCATGCGGGAAGAGAAGGAAATGGGAGTTTCCTGTTTGGAGCAGGGATTGGAAAGTGCCTCTGATAAAAGCCTACGAAATCCTGGGCGTCTCCAAACGGTGCTTTGGAAAGAGAGGGCATCTCGTGTAAGGATGAGGCACATACATCCTCTTCCTCCGCTGCTCTCTGCCATCGAGTGGGACCAGGCCGTGATCCAGGCTGACCTGCAGGCTTCACTGYTCACTTCGGTTTTGGGCCGAGTGTTTCGGTTTGTTTTAATCTCTAGCAAGAGAAGAGGCAAGAACAGAGCTAGGAAAGACTCTGCAAAGCCCAGAGAGGCAGCGCGGGGCAGTTTTAAGAATAACATTGCTCACTGTMATTTATGGCCGCGGGAGAAAAACAAAGCAAACAAACAAGAAAACCCTTCTTGCCTCCTCGAAATCAACGGGAAAACTCCCGAGCTGGAGAGGAGCCTCTCCCAAACCCCGTTTGAGTGAAATTCCTGCTCCAGCTGCTGCTGCTGGGATGGCACCGGTGTGTGACATTGATCAGCATGTCATGTGAGGTCGCAGGCTCTCTAGGACTATCTTTCTGCTTTGCTTATATGGCAACGACAAAACCGTGCTTGGGTCTCCTGGGCATCGTTGCAACATGCCGTTATTCCTGATAGCTCGTAGAAAACCGAGAGCAGCAGCTTTGATTTGCCAATAATTAGGACATAATGGAAAAGCAGGGGCATTTGCACCGCTCCGGAAAGCCGCTCTGGGTTCCAGGCATCCGAGCTGCCATGCAGGCGAGGGAGCAACACTCAGAGGGTACGGGGGAGGTTGCAAGAGGCTGGTGAGACAAAACAAGGGCAGGGACGTCAGCGGGGTGGAGGACACCAGCGGAGGGTGGAGACCGGCGTGGGCAGCGGAGCAACTTCCAGGGCTGTTTTCTGCGTCCCGCGCTCCGGAGCTTGGAGGATCCTCGCGGCTGCAGGGAGCTGCAGCGCGGAAGCGGGAGCAGCACACACCCCGAGCCGCCGGCCCGGAGGGGTTCGCGCTCTGCTCTGCTTGCTTATGCTCTCTCCGGGGGACGACYTGCTCCTGGATCGGGACATCCCAGACAGGGGGTTCCTCCTTATGCCTGAACCCAGTGCCTGGGCTCCCTCGGCATCTCTGTGCAAGGTTAGAGGTCCTCTTTGCCCTGTGTGAACTAATCCCTGAGCCCAAACCCACTGAAATCARTAGGGAAACTTCCACTTTAGGTGTCAGCAGGCGTCGGAGCAGGCCTGGGGTTACCTTCCCTCCCTTTGCATGCCTTTGTGTGCTGATAAAGCACAAAGATAAACCCTTAGCACTAAAGAGGARAAGGCAAGGTCCTGATTAGGAAGATGCAAAGCCTTGACCAGCTAGGAAGAGTCCAAGAGGGTCACAAGAGACAGAGAGAGGCCGGACTAACGAATGACACTCCAGGCTGGGGTTTTTCCGTAGGCAAATCGTCCATGCCTGCTCTCCATGCCTTAAAAGCCGAGGGGAAGCCAGGCCGGGTGCCGCAGGAGGGTGGAAGCCCCGCGAGGACGGGAAGCGCTTCGACAGCGCTGGACRCGTCACCCATGGGTGTCACATGGCACCCGGCCACAGCGCGGCCACGCCTGCTGCCCAGGGTGACCCGGCAGCCCCGGCTCCCTGTCCCGCAGGGTTTCCTCCGGGATGAGAAGCTGCCGCTTCTCTAGCAGCCGGCACTGGGCAAACGGGGGCTGGCGGAGCCCCTGGTGCCCCCACCAACGCGGCCCCTGGTGCGCACGCGGCTCAGCTCCCGCTGGGACCGCACGGAGCCGGAGCAAGGAGCTACCGGCTTCTCCTCCCTGCCCACCCGCCGCCTCCGACGGAGCGTCGCCGGGACGGCCCCGCTCCCAGCGCCGGCACCCGCCGCTCCGTCAGCGCCTTGGCAGCGCCGGGCGCCCGCGGGGGGCCGCGGGGGTGCGGCGAGCCGGAGACGCCCCGCTTGTTTATTTGGTTCCCGTTCTGTGGTTTTCCAGAGGTGCCTGCAGGTCTGCAGGAGAAGCTGCCGCGAGAGGAACCTCGCCCTGTTCCCGGCTCCGCGGCCCCAGCCGGAGCCGCGCGCGGGGCCTCGGCTCCCCGCTGCCGCGTGCGTGAGAAAGAGCAAATGGGAGCAAACCCCGCCGAGGCCGAGGCTTGCAGAGCCGCTCGCTCGGGGTTATTCCCATCTCTGGGCAATAGATGTGTTTGCACCTTTGTCTGCAGGGATAACAAGGACTCCCAGGCRCTTGATAATTAACCCTGTCCCTGCCGGTCTCTTTTAGAGGGTTAAAAAGCAGRGAGGATTCTTTGGTGTCTGCTGACGTTCTCAGAGCACCTGCTTGTCTCCAGGTTCCTATTGCCTCCTTTTCTGAGCAAAAGCAACGGGCCGCCCGGCGCGGCCGTGTGCGGCCGGGCGCTGCACGCCCCGCTCCGGGAGGCGGGATGGGGATGGCGGGAACGCCTCGCCGTCCGGATTGCTGAACTCGGAAAGCGCCTCCGCTCCCGCCCCGGGATCGCTGGTGGTGCCAGCGGCTTCGGGAAGGTGGCACCTTGTGCAATGCAGCGTGTTCTTCAGCGCTGGTTTGGAGTCACGCTAGAGGGGCAGCACTAACACCTGCATAGGAAATCTTCCTTCTTAGGAACCAGCTTGGGGGGTTGGTTTGGAGGGCTCAACTGCTGCAGATGTGGGATGGAAAGTCCGTCATTTGTGCCGTGACATTAAGAGCTGTTTAAGCAGGCACGGTCCTCACGTGGCCTTTTTGCAATGCCAGCAGCTCGGGATCCTCTTGCTGACTCCAGCTCCAGAGCCGTTCAGCAGATATCTGTAATTGCAATGAATAAACATCGCACCTGACCCGTCAGGGGCCCTCTGGGCGTGGGCAGGATCCGTGCTCTGTGAACATCGCTGTCCTTGCGCCGGCCTAGCCCTGCCTCACCGGCTCACCGGGCATTGGCACGTGGCACCTACTGCGAAAACGGGCTGGAAAAGCAGCCCCAAACTGCAAAATAACCGGCCCGCGCTCCCCTGTGACTGGTGCTGAGCCCAGGGGCTCCAGGGATGCAGCACAAGTCCCAGCTCCGAGCGCGAAGTGACACTCGCAGCCGGAGCTGGATCTGAGACCTCCGTGATCAGTCCCTTCACTCTAAGTCCCTTCCCAGATCCTTGCCCATCTCCCAATCCCACCGGCCGCTGGGAACCGAGGGGTGAAACCCTAGAGCCCTCCTCGAGCCTCCTGTGCTCCCGGTAAAACACTCGGTCCCCATCTCAATGAGGGCACCGTGGCCGTCCGGCAGTAACCGGGAGTCGTTTCAGTCCTTCCCCCTCTAGCAGGGCCCTCGCCCAGCAGAGCTGCTCCCGCTGATCCGTTAACACGTGGCCTTGGCAGCAAAGGGAGAGGCGGGAATGGTGCAGGGCAGGGAGCACAGGAAGGYTGAGGGGGCTGATCCGGCTCGTGACATCCCCTCTGGATGGAGCAGAGCTCTCCCTGCTGACTGAGGGCACCGAAATGATAGATTCCCGTCTCCTTGAAGGCTGCAATTTAGTCCTCCCGTTGCAATATTCCCCTGCAGTTAATAAGCACCCTGCCTGCTCCGAGGAGGCTGCTGCGGCTGGGGAATATGTCAACCCGGAGAGGCTGGAGCTTTCTAGGACTCAGGGGAAGGAGTCTGCTAGCCTGGGCATGGGTCAGGAGTCGAGCCAAAYGCGACCCAAAGCGGCGGAATTTAATTCAGACCGAGCTCGCCGGGTTCCACGTGGCCAGCGCGCTCCGTTGGCCTCCTCCGTGTCCGAACGCCGCGCAGACGGGTCTTGGAAGTGCTCCCGCAGGACAGAGCTGTGCGGACACCCTTGACACGTTTCCTATCTGTATCTCTGTATTTTGTAGCCAGTGGTGTCCCCGGGGTCAGTGCTGGGCCCAGTGCTGTTCAAGTTGTTCCTCAAGGACCTGGACGAGGGCACAGAGGGCACCCTGAGCAAGTTTGTGGAYGATCCCAAACTGGGTGGAGCGGACACTCCGGAGGGACCTGGGCAGCTTGGAGAGCTGGGCGGAGAGGAACCTCATGAGGTTCAACAMGGCCAAGTGCAGGGTCCTGCCCCTGGGCAGGAATAACCCCAGGCATCAACACAGATTAGGGGTGACCTGCTGGAAAGCAGCTCTGTGGTGGTGGCCAGTGATAGCACAAGGGGYAGAGGGTGCAAGTTGAAGCCCAGGCAGTTCCATCTCCATGTGAGGAAGGACTTCTTTCCTGGGAGGGTGACAGAGCCCTGGCACAGGCTGCCCAGAGAGGTTGTGGAGTCTCCTTCCCTGGAGATCTTCCAAACCTGCCTGGATGCGACCGGGTGCCCTGTGCTCTGGGTGCCCCTGCTGGAGCAGGGAGGGTTGGACTGGATGATCCCTAGAGGTCCCTTCCAAGCTCAACCGTCCTGTGATTTCCACACTAGTGGGCACATCAGCCCCAGAGCAGCAGGGCTCGGCGAGCAGAACTCCCACAGAAGCTGATGGACCCGTGCCATGTGCAGAGAGGTTTGCCCTTAAGGTAGAGGATGGCTCAAGGCCAAATTCTCTCCTGAATGAAMTCAGATCGCTTACAGCAGCTGGAAGGAGAGTCTGCCCTGAGCTTGGGGCTGCAGGTTTGAAAATGCWGGCATAATTGATGCCACTGGAGACAGGAGGAATTATCTCATTTTACTTCTGGCTTTAGTGGTAGCAGGAAGAGGCTGGAGCTGGTCACTTTTGCAAAGCTCTTGTGCTGCTCAGCCTGCATTTCCTCCCGTGTTTCTCTACCTTGGCCATGCTCCTTGCAGATTGCAGATGGAAATTTTCATGCATTCGGGTTGCAGTTGTTTAGTGTATTTGGCTTCAGAGATAAATGATTGCAACTGCCTGGTGGGAGTGCTGTTCTTCCTCCAGCTAGCAYGTTCAAACTGAATGTGGTTCTTTACATAATCGTCCTGCAAACTCCTGGCTTGACATTATCACCATAGGTAGTCACAGAAAAGGAATCTCCAGGTCCTACTCGCGTGGAAGCAAATTCAGCCCTGGGACAGTGCCAATGTTGACAAGTGATTTCTGCTACAACCAGCATCGCCCTGCTATGCTAGACTGCTCGTCAGGTGTCCTTATCGCAGCAGCCTGTGGTTTGTCTTTGCATGAAACCTGAGACCCAGTTCTTGACTCGCTGGAGCCTCCGTGGACCGTTCTACAGGAGCTGAGAGCTCTGCACAAGACCCTCTGCAGCAAGTGGTGCTTGCTGGGCGAGGGCAGAGACGCTGATCCCTGTAGAGCGGAGCAGGAGGCGTGCGCACGGGGAAGCAACGCGAGGCTCTTCCCAGGCGCAGGATTCCTCCGGAGCGGCTGCTGGAGTTGTAGCTTGACAGGTCTGAAGCTATAAATCCTGCAGATGAATTTGAGTCAGAGAGGGAACACTGGCACCTCTTGAACATGTTCTACCGCTGAAGGGGGTTATTTAGGTCTCTGCCACCCACGATGTATGATGTGAAAGACATCACCCAGGTTCCTGTGGAAACATTAAAAGAAATAGGGGGCCGGCTCGCTTTCTTTTGCCAATTACAATTTAGCTGAGTTGCGTTTGCAGGTAGGTGCAGGCTCGGAAAGAGGGAGAAAGGGAGAGCCTGGAATGAGAACCTTGGAGCTCGGGGCCTCTTTGCAAAGCAGGGGGGTGCTGAGCCCCACTGCCCACAGCTCAACCCCGACGTGGCCCAGGGCTGTAGTGGCTTGGGCAACGGATCCGGCACTCCAAGTGCTCCACCAAAAGGGGAACTTTCTGCAAATCACAATGCAGGGGAGTAGAGATCAGAGGATGAGCCTCCTGCGCCAAGTGCTGGAGACTTTGAGAAGGGACAGATCTGGAGAGCTCGCAGTTTAAATGGAGAAACCAAGGTGGACCTGATGGATGTGGAAATGCTGCTCTCTCCTATTCCTGATATGCAAACAAAGCACAAAGAAGGCAAATGATTTGCTCGAGGCCATGCAGGAAACCAGGGATGGAGCCAGGAAGTACAGCTGCATCCGCAAGCCTCATTCCATCGCTCTCGCTGTTCCCCTCTCAAATAGGTGTTATTCCTTGCCCCTGCCCCGCGTCCAGASCATCTTTATGCAAAAACTCGGGATACTTCAGTTCTCCTGGTGACAGAGGGAAGGAGCACAAGGCCCAGCAGGTTGGAGGAAGGGAAAAATAGGATTATTGAGGATGGGGATAGGGCCCAGGGCCTGAAGATTCCCAAGCAATGATGTCTCAGGTGCATATATATGTTTTTATGGGAATATATAGGAATTGTACTGAAGATTGAGAGACGGTTCAGGACCTCCACCCTTGTCTGTGCAGCTTAGCCAAGTTGTTGGTGTTTGCCCTGCCTCAGTTTCCCAAACTTGTGTTTACCCTCTGCATCCCTTCCCATTGCCCATTCCTTGGAGGAAGGGCCTGTRTCTTTCAGTGTATGCCCAGGACTAGGTAGGTTTTCAATCAGATAACTCGTCTAGATCCTGTTGCATCCTTTCAGGTAATGAAACGTCCTGGGGAATGTCCTCAATAGTCAGAAAGCAGTTAATGAGCTGGGGAAATGGACTATGGAACTTTAGGCTCCCTGAGTGTCTGTAGATGAAAACTGCAGTGGAAGTGGAGACAAAAATGAACATTTCTGAAAATTCTTCTGCATTTTTGTTGTGTTTTGCTGTAGTTTTTGTTAAAAAGATTTTTTTCCACAAGAAGAAAAATGACTTTCCTGCCAGGCCCAGCTTTGGAATTTCAACAGCTTCGTGGCACCAAAGGAGGCAGGGAGCTGAGATTCAACCTGGCTGTGGAAATCTGGAAGGATTAAAGACTTCAGTGCTGTGCACCTTGTTCCATCGCACTGTACGGTGGAACGACCCTCGAAAGCGCTGGCAATCCCCGGCTTCCCCCTTTTAGCACCATCTCTTTGAGGCTTCACTGGACGCCAGGGTACGTTTCCCAGCAGGCGGAAGCTCCCAAGAGATGTCCCTTGGGTTTCCTGTGCCTTGATCCCTTTTCCTTCTCTCACCCAGCTCTGACAGAGCTGTTTTGTCCCACGTTTTCCTCCTTGGTGCTCCGGACCAGCCGGATGTGATGGGGTTCCCTTCTGYGGCCACCCTCTCCTTGGCATCTTCACACGAGTTGGGTTCTGCCTCCGGCCTCGCCGTGGATCCTGTTGCAGCTCCCGTGAGCCCGGAGCACGTGGCCACCTTGGGCCAGCGCTGGGTCCCTATCACCCTGGCTTGGATTCAAGCCAGAGGACAGGAAACATCTCCAGGCTCGTTCCCATTCTCTTTAGCCATCTGGTCCTACATTGCTGGAGCCTTCCCTGCCTTCGGAGGAGGCCTGGATCTGCTCTTTGTGGGATCTTCCCTTCTGCCAGGCTCGGCTCCGCTTTCATCCTCGTTGCCATGCCCGCCCCCTCATCCCCTTTGATTCCAGGACCTGGAGAGAAGACTGGTTTGGGGAATGTCTTGTCAAGTCCACCTCCCCCTCCTCCTCCTCCTCCTCCTCCCCAAGGGCCTTCTTCCTTGTCTCGCTGTGGTGCAGACGGAGCGGGGAGATCAAAGCCCAACGGTCTTTTTTTAGCTCGGGGAGGAATGCTCGATGCCTCCCGCGCTCGGAGCTGTCGCCAGCGCGCCGCGCGCCCGCTCCGCTCCGCAGCCGGAGCCTCCCGGCGCTGGAGGCGGCGCCGGGATTGACGGGTGACACGGAGCCGCTCCGAGCGGGCAGGGCCTTCGCAACAAGTCCGGACTTTGCACGGGGAGCTCTCCGCCGAGGGTTTGAAGATGTCTGCGGTTAAGATGGGATGTGCCTCAGAGTACTCGGCTTTGAAAGACGTTACCTGGATGGGATTAACCCTTTCCACAGCTTGGTGTTTCTGCTCTAAGCCGGAGCGATGAGAAGCCTCTTTTCTTTTTATTTGGTTACGAACAATTGCATTTCCTTCTTCCTGACACTTTTCCATCCCGTACCTCCCGTCAGGAAACCGCCCTGTTGCTCAGGATCGCTGGGACGCTGCGGAACTGCCCTGCCCTGGGCTGCTGCTGGGGGTGGCACCTGCGGTCGGGTCCCATGGGCACACAGCGGAGCTGGGATCCTATTGACTGGAAGCACAAGCTGCCCTTTCTTGTGCTGAAAAATTCTCTCCGGTGATTCCCACTCCTGCCTTCCTCTGAATCACCTGCCGAGAACTTCGTGACCCATTTTGACCCTTTTTTGCATCAAAACAATAGTTTTTGCTGCAAAGAGCACTGAGCTCAGGAAGCAGCCGAGTCTAACACTCAACCGATAGCTTCTTCCAGGCAGATTCAGGCTCAGTTTCCACACAAGCTCCACGTGAATTTTTCCCAGCCCCGCTCTGGGCAGGGACTGCTGGCATCCATACGATAGGATGGGATTCCTCAAACCCTGGAGCCTCGGGCAGCCTTTCCGTGCCTCTGTTGCTGGCAGGGAATGCTGTGAGCTGCCAGCAGAGCTCTGATAAAAACTTTGCTCAGAGGGGTTGTTCATTGAGTAAATGGAAAGGAAGCAGCGCGAGCAGATGGGGAGGAGGTAAATGCTCTGCCTTTGCTGCGCCCTGATTAACGCMGACCCCAGCCAGAGCAGCAGCACGTACAATGAAGCAATCGTATGTGCTTGTGATGGGCAGGTATATCGTCAGGGCGTTTTTCTTGGACTCCTGGAGTTACGTGGTGCCTCTGATACATTCCCGTCGGGATATCGGGCAAGGGATCTCTGCTCCCTGGACCCCTTCGTGCACCTCGTCTGTTTTGACGAGCCCGGGGCGGAATCTCGCTCCGGGCACGCGCAGCGCGATGGGCACCGCGCCGGCCCCTTTGGAGCGAGGAATACTCCTTCGAGCTGGAATTGCTGGCGTTTYCCATCCCAAAGGACTCGCCGAGCGTTCAGGGCACCCTCAGCAGCCGCTCACGGCTCATCCACAGCCACGTGTGTTCAGTGGGGAAACTGAGGCCCGGAATGGCCCCCCGGGGTCATATGCTGATTCTGCGGCAGAGCGGGGAATGCAGACGAGGTCTCTTGCCTGCCAGGCCTGGGCTTTAGCCACAATCCATCTCCCTGCCCAAGGCCCTTTCTGTGTTCAAAGYCTTCCACGAACAATTGAGGTCTTTGAACTCCTCCTCATCCTGGTTAGTTTGAAAGTGGAGGCAGGGAAGGAAACACCTTCCTAAACTTAGCCCCCAGCCAGCCAATAGTTTTGGGAACGGGGTTTGATTAGGCCTGGGGAGCAGTAATTTGGTCTGAGGTTTATTAAAAGCAAAAGAAAAAAAAAAAAAGAAAACAAGAAAACCCTTTCCTCTCTGGTTAGAAGGCTGCGTCTAGTGGCGGTAGAAGGAACAGGGGTTGTCTCCTCCAAAGCCCACCTTGCTCCTGGCAGTGGTTACTGCCTCTGGTTGTGCTTCCCGTCTTTTCCCATTCATGAAATGAATGCTTCTCCTGTCTGCAGCTCTGGCAGTTTTCCATGAGATGCACAGTGAGCAAAGACGGGAGGGGAGCAGGGACCTGCCAGCGCGGGGACCTGGCTGTCCGTCCCAGAGCAGCCACTGTCCGGGGTGGGACAGAGGGGACAGCKCCTAGGAGCAGCCAGACCTGCCCCAAGGAGCTCACGGCTCTGTCACTACATCCTGCAAGCCCCGACTCCGCCGAAACAAGACGGCCGGGGCCGAACGAGCTGGGTTTGATGGAGAAAATTGATCCCAAAAGGCAAAAAGGGGGCAGGATGATCCCTGGGTTGAAGTCACGTCTGTTCCGTGAGCTTCTCAAATCGTCCTCAAAGTGTCCTGCCCTTCCAGCCTCCTGCCAGCGCCGAGAAGGGAAGGACGGAGGCTTGCTGGGAAAAGCTGATCCCGTGGTATTTCCTGCTCGGACTGGAAACCAGCCATGCGTGAGCTGGTGCACGGGATTCCGGGCTCAGGAAGCACAATCAGATGGTTCCGACACGGGGCCCTGCAGTTGCTTCACRCTCCAGAGGCAGGCGAGGTGCCAGCCCCACACACCCAGGTGTCCCACGCGCTTGGAGATCCGTAGGGAAAGCAGAGAGCGGAGACGACCGTAGAGCAACAGAGCCGAGCCCGGTTTGGCTGCGCAGGACTCGCTGCAAGGTCGACGAGCTGGGTTGTTCCCTGCCAATGAGGTGTCCTCTGCTGTCCCTACCAGCGCAGTGGCGTCTGCCCTAGATTGCGGTGTCTTTACTCTTTAACATCAACAGAAAACTGCCAGAAATCGGCCCACAAACGCCGACATTGTGCAAGATTCTCCCCCTGTTATTTCACCGATGCAAAAGGCTTCCCGCCTGGGTCCTGCCAGACCCCCGGCTTCAGGGATGCGATCGCAGGAAAAGCGGCAACGCCGGTGCCGGTGCGCGAGCGCCGGCCGCAGCGCTGCAGGGGCTGCGATGCCCTGCGAGCCGCCCAGGAGGTCTCGYGTGCGGGGGTGTCCGCGTGCCTCTGCCTCCCGAGTGGTACAAAAAGTGCCACTAATGAGATGAGAACAGGCAGGTGCTGCTGCTGGTTAGCAGTTCAAGTGCTTTCGGAGGTCTTAATAATGGATGACCTTAACAAAAGGAATCCATTGAGAATAAGGGAAATTTGGCTTTGAAGTAACTCATAATTAATTACAAAGCATCGGCTGGTTGCTTTATTTCAAATAGTTTTCACATAACTGAAATCTAGGGGTATTTAGAATTTATCTTTCTGCTTCCAATCTCATTTTCTGAACTCACACCTCGAGTTGGAGCCCTTCGCTTTGTCTTCTCAGCAGGTGAAGGTGCACGTGAGCGCACCAAGATAAATTGAGCTCCTCTTGGTTACTGGCAGATGAAGACCTGTACCTATGGCTTTACATGTTAACAGTTGTGAGGGTTTGGAGATGCCCTCAGGCCCCCGAGCGTAATTTATCTTTTCATCTGTGTTTACCCAGCAGTTTGAACAGTGGGATCTGTATTCCAGTAAATGTTTTTGGTCATTGCAGCACCACTTGTAAATAATAGGAGAAGATTGGGAAGAAAAAGGAWAACCTGTATGAAAATATTTGGAATACCTCTCCTTTTTACTATTTGCAAGGCCTGTAATGCTAAGAGAAACTCCGGGTTTAGTTTGGAAGTTGCGGCTGCCTCTTGCATAGACACTTTGCAAAGGCCCCTGCCTGCTCTTGGCCAGGTCCCCGAGACGAGGAGGACCCTTGGAGATGCAGCGACGGCTCCCACGTGTTTCATCACTGATATTGAAGTTAACACTGGTGTAATACCTGCTGTTTGGGGAATGAGCTTTCTTAGGGTCTAGCATCTGGGTATTTCTTACAATTAATGGTGATTTTACTGAACCAGGTGTGTTTTTTGCCAGCGCACCCGTAGGACGGAGGAAAAGTGGAAGAACTTTCTGCTCTCCCCAGCTGGAGGGTTCTGGGCGTCTTTCAGAGCCCGCCCCTCGAGTGCGCGTCACGGAGGGGAGCGCGCCGGGTCCCGGGGCAGCTGGACAAGGTGCGGGTCTCTGCCGGGACAGCAGTCCCGAGGTGTCAGGACGCACCATCCTTGTGCGCAGGGTCACCGGGGGGGGGAATTCCACAGGACAATGAGTCRCCGATGGGAATAGGCAGTGCTTTGGGAAGGTCCTGACCGTCAGGACTGCAGCTTCTGGCTTGGTCGGAGATTTTCTGGCTGTCCGGAATAAGACACTTCCCACCTCGGTGCCTTAACGCCTCCCAAACGCTTCCCCATCATCCATTAATTCGGGACATCCATTAATTCTTCCTTGCCCCCCAGGCAAGCCCGTCTCCCGCGGCGTATTCCCTACACCGCGCAGAGGTTTTGCTGTCTGACAGCTCTGCCTCTGCTYGCCGGGTCCGGCGCCGGTTCCGCTGCTCCACGGGACGCCGCGGTGCCGCCTTCCCATCACCGCGAGATGTCCCTGCTCGGCTGCGCTCCCGAGACGACGACGACGCCCCGCGCGCGAGGCCGCGGCAGCGGGAACCGCGGCCGGATCGCGTCTGGCCTGGAGGCAGCGAGGGCAGGAAGACCCCAGCGCCTCCCGGAGCTCTGTTCCCTCCGCCTCCCTGGCGTCCCGTTTCGTCCGGGGCGCGGAGCTCCTTGCTGGGCTCGCACAGGGAGCCGTTCGTCCCCCTGGCACCGCGGCCAGAGCCCCATCGGGGCTCAGGGGTTGCTTTAGGAAGATTTTCTTGAAACTATAAAGAAAATGGTTTTCCTGGGGGGGTCACACAGCTCTGGGCACCCCTCCCACGAACAAGACCTGGAGGCAAAGCCGGGASGGGGGGATGTTTTGGTCAGGAGGCCCCCGGGCAAGGGGGAGCAGAGCCGACCTGGGGGCAGCGCCTGCCACGTTCCCGCTGGTCCCTGGGTCCCCAGAGCCACCGCGGTGCCCGGGGCGCGTGGCCGCGTGGCCGTGTCATTGGGGGTGCGGAGCCCCGTGTCCCCTCTTGCATCCGAAGGGTTTCCATGGAATGTCCTTCTGCCAGGAGGACAGGAACCAGGGAGGTGCAGAGCTCTCGGAGCTCCGGACTGTGCCCCGAGATCCGGCCGCTGGGCTGGGCAGAGGAGGGTGCTCTGGTGGTCGGGCTGCCCTGGGGCTCTCGTAGGTGGCCCTGTGGCCTGTCCCTAATCGTCTCTCAGTGGTACCTGGTCCTTAGGTGGCAACTGCTCCAAAGCCCAAACGGGTCAGAAATGCCCATGAGATCCCTGTTACAGAGGAGTCCAGTAGGACCTCCATCCCTTCTCTTCTGCCACCTTGGAGCCTCTATTACCAGCAAAACCCATAAGGAAATATAATCCTCATCTTGCTCCTCATGGGCTCAGAGCCATCTCAGTTCTGGGAATGAGAGATTCCAGAAAATGGGGATCTCAGTTGTGCCTTTGCTGGTCAGCTCCAGCTAGAGGGACAAAGCCTGTGTTTTGGGTGGCTATAACTAAATGCAGGGGGTGACAGTTCTGGGAGGGKGACATGAACCTCCCAGGGCCTGGGACAGGACAAGGAGGCGCAGGGGGAAGGTGCAGCTCAGACCACGTGGGGAGCAGCGTTCTCCTCCCGSCTGCAGCAGCGCACGGGGTAGGGAGCGCCGCGATAGGTGGCCCTGCTGGGGTGGAGAACCCGGCACAGTGCGGAGCGCTGCCAGGCACCGGAGCGAGGCAGCCTGAGCAAATAACTCCCGGCGGAAAGGAGCCAGGGAAAATTCTCTGATCGCTGCATATTAAAGCCGCATGGTGCCGAAACCCTTATTAGCACATACAATCCTAATTGTGTTGTTTGCATGTGCTGTTCTGTACTTGCCTTTCTAACAACAAGGGAACTGACAGGAAAAGCAATAGGGATGCCCACGGCAGTCTGCGCTTGGATCAGCTGCAGAGATTCTGATTTCTGATAAGGTGAAGCCGGGGTGATTTATACCCCCTGCACTTCCTTCCTCGTGGGGATGAAGACATCCCGGAGGAGCCCTCGTCTTCCCAGGACGATCTCGGGTGATCTCATCCYGCTCTGCCCGTGCCTGTGCTGGCAGCCACAGGAGCAGGGCCAGCGCTCCGCACACAGGCCCAGCTCAACGCTGGCACCGAATCCAAGTCTCGGAGAGGTCCGTGGCAGGGATGAGAGTTCCCCAGGGCGCAGCAGAGACCTCCTCCAGCAGCGACCTGATGGGAAGGCTCAGAAACTTCAGCAGGCTTTGGATGGCATGCTTGGATAGACGGGAGTCCTCCTCTTCCTGCTCCGCTTTGCACAGCAGGAGACTGAGGACCTCCTTCCATCTGGTGCAATTCATTCCACTCCAGGAAGTCAGGACAGATTTGGCCACTCGGGAGTTTAGCTGCAGACAGCAGAGCTGGAGGTGGGGACGCTCCGTGACCCTGGGCCCTTCCGCACCTYGCCGGACGGGTCCGCGGCGCGGGGCGCCGGCGATAACGGCATTTCCTCGGTGCCGTTGGSCTGGCAGCTCCGCGGGGCTGGGCTCTCCACGAGCGTGTCTGTGCAGCGCTCGGCGCAGCGCGGCCCGGAGCCGCGCGAGGGCCCCCGGGCACGCGCTGATATACACAATAATGAGACACGGGTAGAGATAACGTTTAACCGAGAACACCCGAACGAAAACAGTGCGCGGGGCTCATTAGGAGGCACTGGAGCCCCACTGAAGATGGGGCTAGGATCTCCCTTGTTCCTGAAGCATCTTCCAATAGAATGGGCTTCATTAGCTTTGCAAACTACTGGGGTCTCCACTTCCATGCAACTCCTAAGTGCTTTTGGCATGAGGAACCTCTTCCCGGGTCACTTTCCCATATTTGTGCTTCTCTGGCTCGTCTCGGGATGCATGGGGAGAGTACGGCAGGGAAGGAGCCTCCTTCTAGAGACAGGATGACCAAAGCTGTGTGGAACTCCTCCAGAAAGCTTCCTGTGACGCTCGGTAGAGCTTTGGGGTGCTGGTTCTCCAAAGGCCGTGCGTGTCTTGGATGCAAGCCGCGAACTGCTCTGCTGGGGTCTTGGGGGTCTTCAGCGCTGCAGCCGCCCGTGCTGCGTCCTGCTGGGGCTGGAGCTCCGCGCCCCGCTGCTTGGCCACAGCGGTGTGAGTTAGCAGGAGGGCTCATTTGGCTGTGCTGGAGAGCACCGGCCACGACGGCATCTCCGTGACGGGCTCTGTACAAAGCACGTGACGGGCACGGTGCCGCCACGTGGGGAGATGCTCTTGGTAGCATCAAGCGCGCGTGATCGCTGGAGCGCGAAGAGCTGCTTTCCAAGGGGGGAACAAAGCCTGTCTGGTGGAGGCGAATGATGTCTTAGGGCACGATGATCAAAAGAGAAACCAAAACTACTCATGAATTTGGATTGAATCTGGCAGTTTAGTTTGGAGAAGGCAGGAGGGAAAGTCTGGAGGAAGTTCAAAAGTTTGCTTTGTTTCAAAAAGATCAGAAATTCAGTTACTCTTTTTTATTTGTTTCAAAGCAATGTTTTCATTTCAGATTAATCTTTTTTTTTTTTCTTTTCAAAGTGAAAAAGACAATAAAATAGCTTTAAGATGAGCTTTTCTTTTCGCCCAGCCAACCCCCTCGCGCCGTCGCCTCGGCAGCGAGACGCTGCTCTCCTAGAACAAAGTTTCTTCCCTTGTCCAGGGCCGTGGCCATGACTGCCCGCCTTGTACTGCAACGTGCAGCGGGCACGGAGAGGGATGTGTCCGTCCGTGGTGAGGCAAGGAGCTGGGGAAAGGGGTATTTTGGCTCATAGCACACCTGGAAAAGTAGACAGGAATGTCGGAATGAGGCAGGTGCCTCTCTGGGGGCTCTGTCAATACACAGGGTTGTACCAAAGAAACACTTGACTCATATCATCAGCTTCCCTCTCTAATGGAGGCCCCATAAATCGGCTCCCCGCTCAGACAGGAGCGAGTGGGAGCAGCGTCACTCAGACACCATGAGTCGGCCAGAGGGTATCGATTTATTAGTTTTTTTTTCTTTCCCCRAATGTTTTCAAGTTTGTTGTTAAAGAAATGTGAGTCGTCCCCATAAATATCGGCGTGTGCGGTGCTGTGGGGAGATGCTGGGTGCTCTGTGACCATGAGCTGGGTGAGCACGTGGGGCGGGTGGCAGCGTGGGGTGCGCCGGCGGTTGCRGTGAGGGTGGGAGCTAAGAGGCCCTAAGAACCAACTCCTGCTGCCGAAGGGGAGGGTTTGTCCTGCTGGACTCTTGGTCCATCCCTGCATCCTACGCAAAGGGGCCCAAAGTGCCGTCCCTGGAAAGGAACCGGGTGCTGGCATGGCTCCGTGCACCGCTTCGATCCGTAGGGCTTGGGAAGGAGGTCGGAACTGGGCTTGGTGCCGGATCTACCCTCTGCAAACCAATCGGAAACCCGTTTTTCCACAGATTCCCATTTCCTGGTCGTGTCCTCAGTGCTCCGTGCCTGCCAGGCACAATCACCTCCATCCTGGAGCCCGGGAGCTGGGAGAGCGTGGTGCCGGGATGGAATGAACGCACCCAGACTCCTTCACTAGGGCTCAGCCCAGTGGGAACGTCCCCGTGTGCCCAGAGCCCCTGTGTCCGTCCGTCACATCCTTGTCCCTTCTGCATCCCCGTGCTTCACGCGAGCCCTGCATTGCCCGGGAAGCTCCAGGGGCCGCGTGACAGCTCAGGGACGAGCTCCGTGCTCGGRTCCCACTGCTCCCTCACACCCGCTCCTCTTTCCCAACCGCGGAACCGGCTCTGCTCCAAAGCCACGTTTGCTCCTCGCGCAAACAGCCCGTCCTCGCGCTCCCGTTCGGGCGGCAGCCCCGACCTGTTCTTCCAACCCACACCACTCTGGCACCGTCAGGATTTAGGAGCGGTCTGGCCTGGGGCCTTCCCACTTCACAGGGCACCGTGTGCCTTGGAATGCGGCTCATCTGGCTCTCACTGGGGCAGGCTCCTCCGCGGAGCCGCCTGGGAGCCCAGGGCTCTTTCTCCGCGGCCGCGGCCCTCCCAGGGAGCTGCGTCTCCAGCGGGGCGGTGGGAAGGGGAGGAAGGAGCAGGAGGAGGGAGAAAGCCCCCGGATGGGCACCGAGCCCCGAGCTGGCCCGTGGGGGCCCCTGGACAATCCTCCTCTTGTTGTACCTGCAAAACGGAGGCTGAAAGGGGAGGTTTGCCCGGGCACGATAGTCCCAGCAAGCCCCGTGTTCAGAACTGCCGACCGAGCAGCTCCGGTTTGCCGGAGCCCCAGGGACGCCTCCRCTCAGCCCTGCACAAAACCAGCCCCGTTCCCCCCCTGCAGCTGCTCCGAGTGCAAAAGAGGAGCCGTTTCCACRCGGCCGCACCGGCCTCGCCAGGCCGGCGCACGGCAAGGTCCAGCGTGGAGGCGGGATCAGGTTTCCAGCAGGGATTGATTTACCGCTTCCAGCAAGGTGCCCGAGAGAAATTCCCTGCTGCTGATGCAAGGTCAGGCCATGGAAAACTTGCGAGACTCTTCATCCCGCTGGAATGAGGAGCAGCGTGTCCGCTGCCCCGGGCCAGGGTGGACGCGCGGCGCRGAGCAGCCAGACAGGCTCCGCGCGAGGACGAGGGTGGCTGGGGCCCCGCGGGGGGACGGGGGGCTCGCTGGGGCTGGGAGGGGACGAGGGGTGACCACGATGCTCCGTGCGAGCGATGTTAGAGCTACGTGACGTGGAGAGCAGGCTCTGCGGGACGGCGGTGAAGAAGGGTGGCCTGGCTCACGGTGTCCGTTCTGCACGTGGGGACACCGAACGGCTCCTTGTTTCCATCCCTGCTGCCCGGGAGCGATGGCAGCTCCGCTCCGCGCCGCGCGTGGCGGCATCGTCCTTCCCGAGGAGCGGAGGCCGGATGGGAGCGGAGCGGCGGAGCGGGAGCTGCGGCGCACGCGGAGCCGGAGCCGACGGGGGCCAGTCCGAGCCCGGCCGCAGGCAGCGAGGCAGATGATGCCGCAGGGAGACCGGCCGTGAACGGGGGCTAAAGGCAGGAACCAACCCGGTAGGGTCCGGGTGAGGGTCTCAGAGCCCTGGATTAGACCCAGGGCGTCTCCCTTGCTGGCGGCCCTGGCTGATGTCCCCAGGAGCGGTGCAGGGAGCTCAGAGCCACGTTCCCGCCGTGCACGCGCCTCCTCCCCGTGCCGCACGTCGCTGCGTTTGCAGGACACGGTGCCCAACACGTGTCCCGAGCCGCTGTCCCTCCCCTCTGGGGACAGCAGCGCCCAGCTGSGGATGCCACAGGCTTAGGAGGAGCCAAGAGGACTGGCCGGAAGGACACGGGACCCTCCGGCAGCGTCGGTCTGTACAACTGAGCGGGCTTTTCCCTCCTCCCCTCACCTCCCCGTAACCACTTGGCCGCAATATCAACAGCAGGAACCGCCATCAGCCCCACATCCCTGCCGATAACCATCTCCTCTCCTAATTACTCAGCAGCCCACAAATCCAGCCTCACTTAAGCCCCTAAGAAGTAAATACCCAGGGCTAGTTCTTTTCCCTGCCGTCCTTCCCRGCCTTGCTCTGACGGGCAGGTCTGCAGCTCCCGGGGTGGATCAGGATGGACAGGGGAGTGTTTGGGAGCCCCTTTCCCAAATATCGCAGGTACAGGGGGGCTCTGGGGGCCCGAGCCCCAGGGGGAATCCTGCTCTGCCGCCAGCCTGACATTCCCTCTGTGATTCCCTCCGTGCAGCCAGAAAGGGAAAGGTGCCGTGAGGGCAATTAATAACGCTGCCTCCTGAGCTGTTATTTGGGGGGGGGGGTTAAGTGTACGCCAAAATCGCTGCGGATCCCGTGCGCACGGACGGCGCTTTGGCACGCAGCCTGGCTGGCACCTGAGGAGGGACCAAGCCCGGCGCGGCGCTTTCCCGTCGGGAACGCCGCTCGCTCCAGCCCCGGTGCTCGACACCGCGGGTGCTCATGGGGACGGTGCCCACGCGGGCCCTGGTCACGAGGGTGCGGAGGCAATTCCTCAGAAATCGGATGGCGGAGGGAACCAAAACCGCGGTTTTGCGTCAGGAATATCGCGAGTTCTCGATCAGCAGAGCAGTTACRCGTCGTGGTGACGGCAGGACCCGTYGTTTTCCTTAGAAAGGATGGAGAAATATCCTCGGAGGAGACTTTTCTGCTCCTAGTGCTTGGAAGTGTCCAGGGCTGCCGCGCCGGGTGCCTTGGAACCRGGTGCCGGGTTTCCAGGCGGGTTCAGGGTCCCTCTCCTTAGCGTTTCCAAAGAGCTCCCATCCTAGGAGCTTCCCAGCAGCTCCTGGCTCCTYGGCAGCGGAGCGGGAGGGCGTCCGGCCCCACGGACCGCGTGCGGAGCGGAGCTGTCCCCTGTCCATGGCATCCCAGCATCTCTGCTGTCCCTGCGGCCACGGCCAGCTGGGCAAAAGCCAGCTGGGAATACRTGGGCAAGTGGCTCCATGAACATGAGGGTCCCAAGGAGCCCTCGCTGCCATCCTCATCCTCATCACCGGCTCCCGCTGCCACCGACAGACCCGGAATGGCAGCGCGGACATCGCCAGCTCTGCTGGGATGGATTGAAACCAGAGCCTGGTSCCAGGCCAGATCAAAGCTCTTGATCAGCTTCCTGGTGGACTTAAATTGCATCTTTGCTTCCTATTGCGGGGCTTGGCTACCTGGGGACGTTGGGGAAGGTTAATCTGCATTCACTTTGAAAGGGGATAAATTAAACCACATTAAACATGCTTATTGAGAATTAAAATGGCTTTAATGTGGTTTGGTTTAATTTACTTTCAGTGTGTGTTGAACTAGATTAAATTAAAACCATTTTAATTCTGAAATCTGAATCATGAGTTTAACGGGCTTTAACTGATCGACTTTAAATTCGTCCTTTTAATTAATTTGAGTTAATTTGCCGGCGTGGCTCCATGCCGACAAGCCCGGCAGCAGGAGCGGACCGAGAGGCCCGGCCGGGCCCTGCAGCGGCCGCGGCGGCGACGTCTGCCCCGGCACGGAGGCCCCGGGACGGGGCGGCGGAGCCGTCTCTGGCCTCCCCCTGTAGCCGGAGGGCGGCTCTGCTGAGACCCCCTACAAAGAGCGTCGCCACGCCGGTGCTTTGCTGGGGTTCGGATCCCCCCGAACGCGGGAGGCGTTACGGAAACCCTTAGGGATTGCTCGAACCCGATTTACTTTGACGCTTGTTACCGGCCGGTACAACTCGGAGCTCCGCGTACAATTTGGTGCTGTCCTCTGGGGCAAAGAACAGAAAACTAAAGGGTATTTTCTGCCCGGGTCCCCAGATGGGGGGATATTCCTAAGACAGGAAGAGCACAGAGCAAGGAAAATCCTTTACTCTCGGGAGGAAGTCATTTGGGCCACATTTGGATGAGGTTTCTCCAGCATTAATTACAGAGTTTGTGGGTGCCGCTGCGGGTGTCACAGGGCAGAGGCTGCTGCGGCGGCTCCGAGACCCGGCTCGGACCGGGGCACGGGCAGCGCTGAGCGGGGCGGCGAGGAGGCGCCGCGGGAGGCGTGCGCAGGGCCGGGGGGCGACCGCGCGGGAGGGAGGGCGACGCCGCTGCCGCCCCGGCGCGTTTTCTGCCCCGTGTTTCTGCCCCGCGGCGCGCAGCGAGGAGCGCGGGACTCACCCTTTGTTTGTTTGCCCTTCACTGCAGCGGCGCTGGGCGAGGACGTCCCGGCGGGCGCGTGTCACCCGGGGAGCGTCCCCTGCGTCCCTGCCCGGGGGCGGCTCTGTCTCCCGGGCCAGCCGGGTGGGCGAGTGGGAGCGTCCCAGAGGAGCGGGGCGGGCAAGGGGAAGGAGCGGCCTCTGTGTCCCCCCGGTCCCCGCTGGGGAATCGCTGCCTCCGTGCGAGCGGCGGCCTCTGCTCCATGGGGATGTCCCATGGGGGCTGTGTTTTACCCCCAGGGCGCTAAGGGCAGAATTTGCTCCCCCCGAGCATGGTCCTGTATTTACAGCCCTCCTGTTGACTTCAGACCTCACAGCGAGGTCCTCACCGCCCCCGGCACCGTCTCGCGTGCTGAGAAGCAGCATCGTGACAGCTCTGGGGCCCCGGCTCTGCCTCCCGCTCCTCTTCATCCGTCCACTTCCAGCTCTTCGCTTGTCTCCCGGTGTGACTCGCACCTTTATTCCCAGTCCTCTCCATCTCGGTCCTTTTCTTTTGTCAGTCTCCATGTTCTCTCTGTCCGATGTGGAGGACGAGGCCTCCCRGGCACGAACAGCACCTTAGTCTCTCCGAAACGCCAGCCACTAGCTGCAATGCTAGATAAATATTTAATGATAATAATTGAACTTGACAGTAACAGCACTCAGCCGCACTTACGTTTTCTAAGCTCTTTCAGACACCGGCTAATTAATTAATTGCAAATTTACAAACAGGATAATTAAAGGATGCCTTGGCGGAGCGAGGGAATGTGCTGAAAGCAGCACGGGGATCTCCATGGATCCTGGAGGGAGGTTGCACAGGATTCACCCTCCAGAGCTGTGCCAGAACCATCCGTTAGGAGGTCGGAGGACGTTCCCAGCCATTCGGTTCACAGAACTGGATCCCGTCCGTGATCCTATCCCTCTTCTCGCTCCCTCATGTCATTGCATCATTTTCTCCTCCCTCCSGTAAGCGACAGTCAGTTAAAATACTTGTGTTTGATGGGTTTGCCCCTTCCTCTTGGAAAGGCAACCCGTGTCTTTATTTGATGCACAAGTTGTCAGATGCGGAAGGGCAGGACCGGGAGCCCTGCTCCCTTTTCCAGCGGGTGCCGGCTGGATAGTGGAAGGCTCCACACCGGCGGGACGAGGAGCCGGGAGCTCCAGGCTTGGAGCTGGGAGCCACTTCCCACAAAGGAATTTTTTCAATATGATTCTGTTTTCCCATCTATATCCCCATCCCTATTTCCCCATGTTTCCTGATGGGAAATCTCCTGTATTTTGAACAGGTGCCTCTTCCTTTTCCACAGGCTCCCCAACACAGGATGAATGAGCTTAAAATTTAGGCCCCTGGCAACTGCTGCAACGTTTAAACCAATATATTACAATATCACAAATATATTAGCAAATACAAGCAACAAGAGCAGCTCTCGCTGCACCTCGGCATCATTGTTTTGCTGTTTCTCAGTAGGACTTGGAAGTTGATCAGGTATTTATGCAGATGTTCATAATCTGTGTCATTTTCCCTCATTTCAATGCTAGCGTTTGTTAACTTGAAAATATTCTTTCCGGAAAGGAACGGGGGAAAGTGAGTTGCCCAGGGCCATGCCGAGAGTCGGTGGCAGCGCCAGGAACACATCGCTCACTTCCCGCTCCCGTATTTTCACCACAAGATAATCTTAATGAATAATAATAATAATAATAATTCGTGTAAACACTGGGCCGGTGTGCTCCCGGGAGCGGCTCCGGCGCAGCCGTTGGCTCCGATCAGCCCGGCCGGGTACGCGCTCGCTGCGCGCGCTCCCCGCGGCGCGGCACGGCGCGGGAGGAGGGCGCCCGTGGTTGCGGGGCGCTCCCTCGCCCGTCCGCCTCCCTCGCGTCCCGGGGCACGGGCAGAAACGCGGCCCGTGCCGGCCCGGGTAGGACGCCGCTTCCTGCCAAGCCACTCCTACGTCAGCCGCTCCGTGCCCGGCGTAATTATTATTTATTGTTTGTGTTGTGGCAGCACCAGGAAGCCTCCGTCGCAGGCTGGGGTCACGCGGCTCCGAGCGCAGCGCGAACCCGGCGCTGGGAGCTCCAGCCGCATCCATCAAAGCGGGAGACCAAAGGGAGGCGGATGACGACCGGCGGCCCCGGGGCAGCGCCGGGGCAGCCGCGCGGACCGGCCTGCGACCCGCACAGCCCCGGGGCCGCCGTCGCCTCCCCGGGCTCCGGGGCCTCTCCGCAGGCAGCGCCGCCGCCCGGGTCCGCTGCGCTCCCGTGGGCAGCTCTTGGGACGAGCGGAGAGGTTCCGTGACCCGAAAGCGCCTGCTGGAAAACGCTGCCGTTACCAGGAGGCGCAGGGAGCGCGCRCCCGCGGGCAGAGCCGCTGCGCCAGCGGGGTGACCTTGCCCAGGCGGTGGGTGCCCTGTCCCAGCCCGGAGCCTCCCCTCCACGGCAGCGAGCTCCCCGGGCACTTTCCTGACGGTCCCGTCAGCAGAGGGGTCCCCGAGACGCTGCCTTGCCCACGGGGTCATGGACGGGCCGTGATTCACACGGGATTTCTGASCCTCGAAGCCCTGAGGTCTAGAACAGCCTCCAAGTCAGCATAGGAGGGGGCAAAATCCCAACGAACCTACTGAGGGCACTATGAAAAGGATGACACGAGGTGACGGCGCTTGACCCAGAGGGGCCCTTCTCAGGTGTCTCCTGAGCWGCCGTTTTCCTCTCCTTGTCTGCAGCTTTGCTCTTATTTCCATGGGACCTCCTTTTCTGTCTTGGGAATTTCCCCTTGGACCTACATTCCAGATCGTTATCCGGATGGGTCAGGTCCATATGGGCCCCAAGGTCTCTACCATCCCCTTCTTATTAAGCCTTGGGGAACCCAAGAGGAAGAGTCAGACCCCTCTGCGCCGGTGCCTGGTTGTGTAACTCTCTTGTGGAGCGTGTTCCCTGGCTCCTCCCTCCGTCTGCCCCATAACCGATCCCRTTCCTCATCCGTGGGGCCGGCGCTACCCCTGGGGTCGAGGCGTTTGCGACAGTTGGGYGAAAGCTGCGGATTCAGATCTTGCTGTTTCACCAAGGGCTCCATGTAGGCAGGAAAAATGTCTTATGAGGAATTTCATTGCAGGGTATGGAAGCAGCCCATGGGAAGCGCCATGGAGGATTGATCCAAGGCGCCAACACATCTGGTGAGTGGAAGAATCCACTGATGGATGGAGGGTCACCCGCCCGAGCGCCTGGATCGCTGCTGGTGGAGCCTCGGAGCTTTGCCCTTTGACGTGGCCTTGCCCGGAGCTGGCTGCAGTCTTTGTCACCGTGAAATGCTCCCGTGTCTTGGAGCCCGCGTGTGAGCGCAGCCCCCCCGGCCCAGCRCTCGCCTCTGCCCTCTGGCCCGGCCACGCTGCACCCGAACCTCCCCTTGGATGAAATCCCGGCTCTTGCTGATGCTCGRGTGAGCAAGAGCAGTGACTCACGCCGGAGCGCGCTCCTCGCCTCCCGAGAGGTGAAAGTGGCCGTCGGTCGCAGTGTTTTACAGGCAGCAGCAATTCTGGCCCCGCTGCATCTGCCCAGACCCTTCTCCCTGTGCCAGGAGCGCCCGAGGCTCRTGCTGATCCCCCTGCCCTGGACGCTCAGTGGGGCTGGCAGAGCCCGTGGAGGAGGGAGCCCCGCGGGCGCCGCGCAGCGCTGGGCGCCGCAGCGCGTCTCGGGCCGCGGGCGGTCGAGCACGGCCAGGGCCCCGCTGCACCCCAGCTCCCCGGGCTGCCAAACAGAGGCACGGCCTGAGTGATGCACAGCTAGGCCTGAGTTTTATAGGAAAACGGAAAATCCAGGGCATGCCATGGCAGTCTTTCCATGAACAGCGATGCGTTTCGGGCCAGACCTTTGAGTCTGGACTTAGCCTTAAACTTTTCCAGCTTTTCCAGGTGTTTGCAGATAGTTTTTCTCGCCTCAGCTCCATTTCCAGCCTGATTTGCTTGCACAGCAGTTCCCCGGAGAGGGACACATGCGTTTGCATCGTGCTGAGCTCAGGCTGCCGTCCGCCCAGGGACCCCACGTGGAGCAGCACAGACCATCRCACTCCTCCGCTGCTCCCCGTGTTGCTCAATCCAGCTCGGGGTGTCCAGCACAAAACGTTTTTGGGGCTTTTTTTCAGCAAAAGAGGGATTCGGAGGCATGTTGGGACACACGGTTACGCACAGACTCGTCTCTTTGGGTTACTGCGGATGCGCGTCGGGTGCGCGGTGCTCTTGAACARCAGTGATTAAGGGCTCAGAGGAAAAGCTGAGTCACCCCAAGGGCATGCTGTTGCTCCTTGCCTGCGTGGGGAATTTGCCTGGCACCGGTTCACGACACGTGAAGCTCCATCCTCATGGGACACCACAGGGCAAGAGCCTCGCGGTCCCTCTCCTGCGTTACAYGGGGCTCCCTGCATCTCACACCCTGGTCTGCAGCCTTGACCTGGTCCTCACCGAATCCCACCCTGCCTGTATTTATCCATCACATTTCAGGACCTCTATTTACGGTTCTCCCAGGCGTTTACATCAAAACACCACGGGATCTACTGCACAGTTCTTGGGTGGGGATGGTGCCCGGCCCTGCGTGTCTCCCAACGCTCGGCACCGCTCCTCGTGGTGGAGCTGAGGCTCCATGCTGGAAATCTGAGTTGCAACTGCAGCTCCCTTGACATGCATGTTCCTGCTCCGTCTCCAGCACCGCGGAGCCGTCAGTGGAGGAGGAGGCGGCGGCGGGGAGGCAGAATTTATGTAATTACCTGCAGGAACCTCTGAGCCTCTGCGCTGAATGGAGAAACCCGAATGCAGCCAAGGTTTCTGCAAGCTGGGCAGCGCTCCCGGCCGGAGAAGGCCCTCCCGAAACGCCGCTCGTCCAGGCGGTGCCTTCTTGGCTGTTGCTTTGGCAGCACCCGGCCAGAATGTCTGGAGGCTGTTACAGGGCAGGACTGCTGCCTCCTCTGTTTTCTTATGAAATACACCCACAAAGCAACCTGCAGAGGCTCCAGTCTGTCAAATCAAAGGGATTGCAGTTGTCCCAGGGCTACACACTCAGCAGCATTCCAAGCAAAGCTGCATTTCTGAAACCTGCGCTGCAGAAATTAAAGGCACAGGCGGCCTTTCCTTCCCCCCATYACTGCTGCCTCCATCCCATCTCATCCTCCCTTTACTCCCCAGTTCCCCAAATCTAGAAAAACGGAGYGAATTAGCAGCTTTTCCAGCCTATATCCAAACCCTGGAGCCTGGAGCCACGGTCTATATTGATTCCCCAGCTCCAAGGCCCTTTGCGCTCTCCAACACAACAGGTTTGGGGGTTCTCTTCTCCTTTTTGAGACTTTTTAATGTGGAGATTTTAGCTCCTTTAAGGATATCTCTCTTTTCCTTGAAATTTTCCAGTATTCTCTGGATGGGCAAAGTGCTCAGGTGAGTTTGTGTCCTCTCTTGTCCATAGGGAGATAGAGATTTCCAGCAGGACCCTCCTGTGGCATGAGGGATCATAATCAAGCCCTTCTAGAGCATTTTTCTTCTTTTTCTTCTTTTTCCTCTTCACTCTTATTCAAAGTGGTAGAAAAATTTTGAGATGAAAAAAGAGGCAATATAGGGAAGCGCCTTGAAGAACGTGCCAAGTGAAAGCTGTGAGTTTCAAAAGAGCAGGAAGGTGAGGATGGAAGGAAGGGTAGAAACACTGGCCAAGASGGATGTACCGAGGAGGAAGAGCCGAGCGCCGGCGTACGCGCGGTGCGAGCACGAGCCCGGACGGCGCACAGGGAAGCYGCCCGTGCAGCTATTGCGCTCCCAGTGACGGGCGCCGGCTTCCCGCTCCGCATGGCCGGGGCGGCTCTTCCGAGCGCGGCCCCCGGAGCCCTCGGGATGCCGGCGTCTCGCGGTGACGATGCAGCAAAGTCAGCCGGTCCTTCCTTTCCAACCGCAAGGCCCTCCGGGCTGGGGCCGGGCTGCAGGCTCTGCATCCCGTGCTGTGCGGCGAGGCAGGCGGCAGGAACACCGAGGGCGCCCCTGCTGTGGGTCTGGGTCTGCTGTGGGTCTGGGTCTGCTGTGGGTCTGGGTCTCGCCAGCACGCGGACGAGGAGGAGCCGTGCGTCTGCCTGGCCTTGCAGGAGCTAAAGCGTTTTCCCTGCTTCCCTAGCCTGTTCCGGGTTTCTGGAATGAGGAAGAGGAGGAAGCAAGGAGGCAGAGACCCTCATTCTGGAGTGTTCAGACACAGATTGGGTGGTTTTCACCCAGCACGGGTTTTTTTTTTGCAGAGTATCAAGTTCTTTAAACGAGGGCTCTGCTTTTTCAGAGCATTCGACTCCCCTTGCGCTGGATTCTTGTGGAAATCTCACATCCAGTTCGGGTGCTCTTGAGCCCTTTTCCCCCCCATAATAAGACACACAGCAACTGGCTCCCAAGGACACCAGCTCTTGGCCAGGACACATCTGCCCAATACTCGGCCCAGAAGAGGGATGGCTTTTTATCCCGGGAGACCTGGTGGCAGCCCGTGCTCCTCCTGTTGATTCTAGTGGGACTTGCAGAGCTCTGACTGTTTGACGGTTGACAAGAACGTTCTTTTTTATTGTTATTGACGTTGTTTTTTAAAGCCAGTCCAAGAGAGAAGCCTTTCAGTGCCCCGTAGCATCCATGAGCGGCGAATGTCCCAGGAGAGCTGCACTATAATTCCCGCTAGCTTAGCATCAAAGGATGCTCCGAAACTCTACCTTCCTGGTGACATCTCCTCTTCCCAATGAAAGATGACCTGGGTGACCTTCGATTGAATGTCTTGATAGTCCAGAAGGCAAGGAGCAAGATAATGAGAGCCATAACCCCTGATCACAGGAGAGGTGAAGCCAAGGTAGGGGCAGAACAATAGGCTTTTCAATAGCGGGCGTGACGCTTGGGATGSTCACGGAGGGGCTGGGGAGGGGGGAGGAGGGAAGGCTTTAAAAAGGGGGGTTAAGTAGCTTAATTTTGAATAAAAGGGGGCAGGAAGCCGGTTGTTATCTCGGCAGTGCCATTCAGGCTGCAGGTGTGACTCAGATCCCCTCGAGTRTCGGCCGTGGTCCTGAGGGCTGCAGAAGACCTTGGCAGCGGGGATGCTGCCGGGCACACGAGCGGCTTCACCTCCCCGTCTGCTGCACCCAGGGCCTTGGATTGCTCCATTTACGGCTGGGGAAGCTAAAGCAGAAGGGGCCTCTCTGCTCCAAGCCCTGACACGATGGGAATTTCAATCCACTGTCCCACTATCCTGGTTCCTGGGCATTCAGGAACTTCTCAGGCCTTTCTACCATCCAAAATGACAAGGTCCTTCAAAATTCCTGTCTTTTGGGGTCTTTGTACCTTCTCAGTGGACAAGTCCCATCTCCAAGCTTTGGAGATACCAGAAAGAAAGAATGCCCTCCCATCAAGTGTCTCCATGAACTAGGGCTAGTATATTTGTATATTTGTATACTTGTGGTATATTTGTAGTGCTGCATCAGTGCTGCTGTTAGCCGTCACCTGCACCCTCACCATCCCATTCGTTCACATCCAATCTCTTTAGATCCATGTCTTTTTTTCCTTTCCCTCCCCTAGACAAGGAGCATTAAGTTAAAACAAAATCCACGATGAAAAGCCCCAGTCATAGAGCTGAAAGCTCCCGCTTCCTCTTTGCTCCTGCTTTTCCTGCCCCATTTTTGCTGGAGCCCCGGGAAGCATCCACACAAGTGCAAAATTATTTCCATGCAGGCTTTGCTCATGCTAAAGCTCTATGGCTGCTGGTGCACAAGTCCCTGCGCAGCTCTTGAACAAATTGGACCAATTTGGAGTGATTAGTGAAGAATTCACATATGGTGCCCAGCCAGCTTTGCCGACCAATTGCCTCCTGCAGCCCATTAAGAGCCATTTACTGTGATGGGCCCATTTGTCTTTGTTGTTAGTTCTGGCACAGCCGGTGACAGATCTTTGGCTGGCCACTGGGCCAACCTCTCCCTGACTCCATCTCGGGGGTAGGAGGGCAAGGCTGAGGCACACATGGAGCCTGACACCAGCTGATGGATGTCCCGAGGAGCTGTGCCAGCCCAGGCTGGGGAGCCTTGGAGCTGAGCRTGCGGAAGAGGAGTTGCCCACTTGGGTTGCACGTTGGGTGCCGGTGTCAGCCTGGGGCCCACAGTGGATGTGAAGCCTTGAGACCTTGTCTGCTGCTGGCTGTGATGGCCCTGCTGTGACGAARGGATGGCTGAGGTGGCAGGGAGAGACTTGCCCCCTTGCCATGGAGCTGCAGGAGCGCTGAGGGACTCCGAGGAGGAGCATGCATGGAAACGCAGGGTCTTCAACCCATAAGAGCTGGCCATGGAGAGACTGGTCTGGAGAGCCAGTGGAGGTTCTGCTGAGGGAAAACCCAGGCAGCAGCACGGAGCAGGCTGGCGAGTGAGCTAGACACGAGGTTTAATCTGTCTAGAATTAAAGGGGAGAATCGGAAGATCATGGGTGCGTTGAGGTGGCAAAGAACGGCTCTCCACTGCCGTGGTTATTCAGCGAAGGAAGGTGAACAGAGCGCGTTGGTTAAGGCACGTTTACACCAGTGTTAGGATAACCAGAGCAGTGATTACATGGACACGACTACACGGGTGAAAAATCCCTGCCCTTTAACTGGCACGAGTGTCACCGTGCGGAACTGGCAGCCAGGCCGGGAAACAAATCCAGCCCTGGCCTAAATGGGGCTGCATTTTACAGGTTTTGCTAGGGAGGCTTGTAATACGTGACCCGAAGAAGGATGCTCCAGTCCGGAGACCTTGTCCCTCATTAGGGCTTTGCGAGTGCCTGATATTTTCAGTCTTTGGCAGTTCCTGGGGTTTTTTTGGTTTGATTGTTTTGGGTTGACCTAAAGTGAATTTTCTGAGGGACTAGAAAGAAAAAAAAAAAATCTTTCAAAACAAAGATTTTGAGCAACATCTCATTTCTAAACACAATAAAAATGAATCTTTTAATGACATGTAATTTTGGATAGGAAAAAATTAAAAGACTTTTTATCCCCCCAAAATCTTTAAACTATTTCTCCTACCAAAGTAATTACCTAGAATTGCCATGAAACCCTTTGACTGACTAGAATTTACAATAATTCATAAACAGGAGAAGTTTCAGGCACGTCTTTTTGCTTCGTAACAGAGCTCAGATCTTCTTTGAAATGGGACTTGGGATGTTTGACCTGTTTTAACCCTTTTCAAAGGGAAAACCAGGCYGATGCCCCCCCTTCCCTGGCAGTCCATGTTCTCTATCACAGCCAGTGGCATTTGGGCRTTTGGGGCCCCTTGACCGTCCCGCCGGGGCGTCGCCGTGCGCTGACGGTCCCTCCTGGTTCAGGCCGGGATAATTCAGGACTCGATGCGGAGTTTGGAAAGCTCTTGGCCCGACGTGGCCTTTCTGGAGCAAGACRCTGTCAACGCTCCGTGGAGGGAAGGCAGAGGTGCTAAAGGGTTCCCGTCTTGGGCCATAGGGCACCAGGACACCTGGGCCCATTCCGAGCCCATTCTGACACCGCTATTTAGCCGTCTCCTCGGCAATTGGSGCTATTTGAGGAATTGGGGTCAATTATAACCAGCCCTCGCCTGTCTTGCCTCCCCGGCCGACCGGAGCCGGATGGCAAGCTGCGGTGCCGGCGCCTCGCTTGGCGCGGCGCTCAGGACCCCTCGGTCCTGCTGGACCCGGAGCCCGCGCGTTCCCAACCAGCCTGCAGCGTTGTTTGCCGTGACGGGACGGAGGCGGAAGGAGTGAAAAGGAGACTTTCATCCCCAGCAGCAGGTCCCAGCTGCCTTAACAAACGATCTGCAGAGAAATCTGGCTAATAGAAATCATCCGCTGCACCCGTTAATTCCTTGTCCTAACCAGTGTTCTTATCTCCTACTCCTATACGGGGTGGGGTAACATGGTGCCCTGTAGTACAGATAATTCTGCCTACCCCAAGGTCCTCCAAGCTGCATCCTTTTATACGACACCAGCTGCAGAAGGGCTTGGGCACAGCCTCAGCGTTAGGAATCTGGTCCAAATCCATCGTCTGTTTTATATCTAAACTAGCAGTGCCCTCCGGGAATGCTACGAGGCTGAGCCCAGGCATCCCCAAATCCCTCTGGGCTGTTTCCCCCCAAATTACGGAGCTGGCGAGTAAGTTTCCGGGATTCGGGCTGGAATTTCGTGGACACTTTGAGATCGTATCCGCGGTAAATCCACACGTGTCCAGCCTGCAGCTACTCAGAAGGGTTTTTCGAAAGCACGAGCGGATTTAGGGTTTTGTAGATGAGARTCAGGCTCTTAAAAGACATTTCCGCCTTCACTGATGTCTCTAGCAGACTCCGACACCKTCGTACGTTGCCCACCGAATTCCCATGACGTCAGCCTTTCCTTGCCGCTGCTTTAATATAYAATAATGTTTCATATTTCACTGGCGAGCCTGGTGCCTTGAGCCTGTCAACCCCCCCAGAACCCCCTGTCCTCTCCTCAGGGCGTCTCGGTGCGTGGGGCTCTGTATCAGGGAACTGGTTCATGGGGGTTTTTTGTTACAGGGTGTTCGGGTACAACTTGTCTTAACGCCAGAGGCTTCCTTTATTTTGCCCGGAATTYCGGAAGTCCCAAATTCCCATCGTCGTGCCTGGTTTTCTCCTCCCTCTCGCGCTGTCCTTGCGCCCGTTGCGGATGCGCCGGGGCGGAGCGGCGCGGCCGGCACGCGGTGCCCTCCCCGCAGCGGCCCTGGGCTGCCCGGGCTCCGCGGTGATTCAGCAGCCGGCCGCGCGCCCGCCGGCCCCGTCCGGCCTCACGCGCACAGCAAACGAGCCGAGTCAGCGACACCGGCCCAGCCAAGGAAAACGCGCCCGCAGCTCCGGCCCGCGCCGCGTCCGCGGTCCAGCCTGCCCCGTGTCACCCCATGGCGTCTCCCAAGCAGCCACTTTCCGTTGCACAACAAGGCGAGCCGGAGGAGCCCCAACTAGCACCTCATCCCTCAGGTAACGTCCCGGCGGCGGCGCCCTTGCTCGGCCCCGGACAGGGAGGCCATCAACGGAGCTGTCCGTTGGTCAAAGGATGCGGGATACGTCGCAGCGTGAGCACGTGCAGAAGGCAAACGACCCCTTCCCTATCGCCCGCGGTGCCCCCGTGGTGCCCCCCTGGTGATACCCCGTTTTGTTGACCTTTTTTGGCAGCCGCCATASACGAAGATGAGGATTTCCGAGAATTGCCCATGAGGACCCTCCTGTCTCTGCACCGGAGGTGCAAGGCAACGTTTAGATCACTCCCTCCTGGGTGTTTTATTGCACTCTTACTCACCGCGGATCATCGGCCAGTTCCCTGCCCTCTTCTGGGAGCACCTCCTGGAGCTTCTTGTTGTCAGTGCGGTGGATGACCACTCAAAAGAGGTCCCCAAACTCCCTCGAAAGAAAGCATTTTGTTTGGAGTAAATGAGGTGCTTTTCCCTTCTATTCTGTTAGGAGTTCTGAAGGTTTTGTGCCTTCATTCTCTTTAGGAAAACTTTTTTTTCCTTTTTTTCTTTTTTTTTAATTTCAGTCTTTTCCTTAAATGAAAATAAAAAAAAACATGTTTTTGCTGTGCCCTTCTTGTAACATCATGTCTTGACACGATTCCACGGAGATTTAGGAGTGAAATTTTGTTTTGGAATTTTCGCCTTTTTCTTGTCATGGCCCCRGAGGTCTGGAACGGGGAACAGAGGTGTAAAGCGGAAGGGTCTGTGCTCCTTGGGTTGCTTCCCAGGGAACAACTGARTTTATGGGCAGAACGCCAGCGCTCCTGCCCTTGACAGGGTCCCGGCCTCGCCAGGAATCGCAGGTGCGGCTCAAGAGCAATGGGATAAAACCCCTCTGTAGGCCCCGGGAGTCCCCTTGGCAAAGGGCTCTCTGCATACACGAATGGGCTGGACCCTGAGAAGGGGAGGAGAGCCAGAGGGGAAGAAACGTTCCCGCGGTCACCGACAAGTGCCGGAAACCAGCGATTTAGGTTCCGAGTCCGCCAGCAGTCAGGGACAGGGATAAAACTAAGGCAGCGGTTGGGTCCTCCCTCAGAGGGAGGCTTACAACGTTCAGGAGGTGGTGAAGGCCGTGTATGCTCCTCTGGGCAGGAGGAACCGAAGCTATAGAAAAATGCATCTTATCTAAGTCAGCGGCTGCCAGGGCCATGCGGGCGCTAACAGGTTGTAATGATGCTGGCTGCCTCACCTGGGGTCTCCGCATGGGCCGGGAGCTCTATTTAAGCTCCTGGGCTGGGCTGTACTTGTGGCTGATTCTGGTTTTGTCCCTGGAGTGGGTCTGGGGGCTCTGCTCCGTGTGGGATCTTCCCTAGACGGACCTGGCAGGTCAGGTTGCAGATTTCCCTCTGGCCCCAGCTCTCCTTCCTGGTGCTACTGCTGMACATGGAAGCATCTTGGGGTTCACCGGTGGCTTTAGTCTGCCTGGGGCTGGTGGTGGATCTTCTTACCAGCACCCTGCTGTGTTGGGGGTGTAGGGCTGTGTCCGCATGGGTGAGAAACGCGCCTGGGCTCTGGGTGCCTCTGCTCCTGGCTTGTTCATGGAGGCGTCCTGGGTGGGTGGTGCTCAGTGGTGAGGAGGAGGAGGAGGCCACTGGAGCTGGTGCAGTTCAATTAGTGCAAAGTTTGCAGTTTGGGAGGATACTCGTGCAGCTCTGATGGGAAGAACTGCAAGGACCTGGCCAAGCTGCTCCTCCAGAGGCGGGAGCTTCTCCGGAGGTGCTTCAGCTGCTTCTGGGTTGGGATAAAGCAGCCAGGTTTCTCGGGCTGAAGCAAATACAAATAATAATAATGGTTTGGAGGACTATGCTAGCTTGGGTTGCCTTTTGTCTTGTGCTTCAAAAACTTGGGCCATTCCAGCGCTCTGCTTCTTTCAAGTATAAACAGATAAGAAAGACAAAAGGCAGCAAGTGGGGATGTGTTCCTCCCTCCTGTTCCTCATCTCTAAAAATCAAAGCACCTTGCAAAAATTGGCAGCAGTCTCTGCACGACTCATTGAAGAAACTGAATGCCAACGTGTTCAAGGCAATGCTGAGGATTATAAGCGATCAGAGTACGGCAGTTGTTCCAGTTGTGTGTTTTTAATGACGAGGTTGCCATGGCTCAGCTGACGAGCAGTGACTCATTAGGCCTTCACAGCCGGCTTGCGTGCCAGCACCCAGCCGTACCCTGGACACGGAGAGTCTCCCGTGAGCCCCTTAGTGGGGTTGGCAGGTTGGACGCGGGCTGGGGGAAGCTGCCCTGCACCCAGCTGCCCTCACCTGCACCTATGGCCTGGGTGCTGCCTGTGGGGGAGGCCTGGGCCAGGCCCGTGCTTGGGGAGAGCAGCGCGCGAGGAACGACCCAACGTGCCTGGTTGCTCGGAGCCTTCCTCCAGGGCAGGGACACAGCTCGGCTCTTCGGGCTTCCCTGGTGGTGCTCGAGCTGGAGGTGATGATGATGATGATGCTCAAGCCAGGCAGAGAATGGCCCATGTGCATGAGTGCCAGGCGAGATAAATCCTCTCTCGTGCTTTTTTGGGGGCAGCATGAGAGGGTCTGAAAAGGCTTGACTGGAGGGACACTCCAGCAAGCCCAGAGAAGCTGAGGAAACGCTGGGAAAAGCCCGAGTCCTTGCCCTGCTTTACAGGGATAAGCAGCCACCAGCAAAGCGATGGCTGAGGTGCTCTGGAAGCGCTGGCTCTTGGTGTGCTCAGCCCATGAGTGTGCAGACCCAGCCCCCGGGCCCTCCCTCGGACCTTCCCCTCAAGAGGGGGTTTGGCCCAGGCTGGCTGGTGTCCATCACCCCAAGAAAACGGCATCCACCTCCAGCACACGCGGGTAGAACTCTTCTGACCTACTGCTTGGTCATTTGCGTTTAGTGATAGGGCCGGCTCAGTCACAGCTGCTGCTACTTGTTCTCGYTGGGAGATCAGATATTGGCAGCTCCAGGGGTCTAGGAGACCAGGTGAGCTACAACAGTTGCTCTCGATGTCCTTTGGCCGCTGTCCCAGCCCGGCTGGCATGGAAGGCCGTGCTGCGGGTCCTGTATCCTTCAGGAGCTGGTCATCCCGCACTGGGACCGCAGAGCACGTGTCCGTTTACCGGAGGGTGCCCGCGGGTATCTTGGACTCTGCAGGAATTCTGTCTGCCGCTGAATTTCCACTGCGTGGAGCCCAGTAGGGACCCCCACTCTGAGCACAGGAGTGTGGACAGTGAGCCAGGGTCTGCAGAGCTTGCGGTTAGCCGTGCTGTGGGCACCGGTGCTCTCCATCGCATCCTGTAGGACCTGGGAGAGGCTCCTGTTGCCTTGACCAGCTGCTGCTGCTCAGGGTGGTGCAGGGGGTTGGGGCTGGGAAGGCCTGGAGAGCTCCTTGTGCTTGTGCTGAATTCCAGCAGGTGGGAAATTCAGCCTAGTGAACCCCGGGTAATACCCAGGGCTGATGGAAGCCCTCCAGCGCCCTGGACGCTGCCGTGGTCGCCCCGGCGCCGCTCCCCACCGGTGCGATGCCTCCCCGTGGCGGCAGGAGCTCTTGCGATGCCCCTGGCAGCCAAACCGCCCCCAGGAACGGGGGCCACGGGGCAGCTCCCCGTGTCTGCCTGGCYCTAGCAGCTGCTCCTGTTGCCTCTGTCGGACCCTGTCTTTGAACCCGGGCAAGTGCCACTGGAACAGGGCTCAYGATTTGCCCTCCGGCTTCTTTGCCTGTGGTGCCAGAAAGACTTTGGCTAAGCAAAAGCAAAGGCTGATGTCATCCCCAGGCTCCGTGAGCCAGGGAACTGAGCAAAGGCCTAGAGTGCCTCTCTCTTCATCCAACTGTGGTTGTTCCTGCTTTCAAGCCCTTATTACCCGCCTAATTCTGCGCTAGGATATTGCTCAGACATCTAAGGAGATGCAAGCTGGCAATTTCACTGCACTGCTAAACATCTCCAGCAAAACACCCGCTGGTGCCAAGCCCTTGGCTCCCGGCTCCTCGACCTGTTTCTCCTAAGTCAGGAGGTTTCCAAGGCGGGTTGTCCTTGGCCCTGCAGGAGGCACCTTTCCCCGTGCYGGGGCCGGGCCGGAGCTGCGCTCCTTGCTGTCGCTCAGGGAGCAGGAATGCAGGCGAGGCTGCCCTGTGGTTAGGAGAGCTCCACCCCAGAGACAGAGGTAGGCGCCCAGGTACCAGCGCCGCCGAGACCTGGGGCTCATCCAGCGCTGCTGATGACAGGCACTGATCTGGTTGTTAACCCTTCGCCTGCCTTGGGTTTGCTGCCTCTCGGTTAAAAAGARGATACCCGGGTGTTTGTATCCCATGCTCGGCTCGTGTTGGGCTCCTGGGTGGTAGGAGAGCAGCTCCCGGGTGGAAGATCCTTAACGGAAAGACAGAAAGGGGCAGGATCCACTCCCTGCTCTGCTTTCTTGCTCTAAAAGAGGTTTCTCAGCTGGAAGTTCATGGTTGGGGGGAGGATCCCTGTCCTGTCTGTCTCAGATGCCTGGAGGGCTGGGGGGGCTGAAGTCAGGAGGGATGAAGGAACCTGCTTTTTATCCCCACTCCTTTACATTCGGGGGTCTCAGGTTGGGTATTGACTGTTCTGCTGTGGTGTCCTTGAAAGAGGCTCGAGTCGAGAGACAGCCCGAACGCTGCTCTGTGCTCCAGTAGCTGCCCAGAGAGCAGCCAGACTCGGYTTATAGACGAGAATGTGGATGCTCTGACTGTGTGAATGGTTCCCTGGCTCAGTAACCGGAGTTTCATCCACCTCTTGTGATGGCAACGGCCCGATGGTGCCCAGGGACCTCTACAGCCCCTTACGTCCTGTTGAGGTGACGCTGGAGCAGGAACGAGGAGCTCTGGATGCTGGGAATGGATCCCAGGGTCTGGTTCAGAGCGGCTCTGTGGCTCGTGTGTCGCTCCTGCCCGAGCCCCAGCCGTGGCCCTTGTCTTCCCTGCTGAGACACAGAGTCCTCTCCAGCGCCGTACCCACGGCCTTGGCCGCGGCTCAGGGACTCCACTGGTATCATAATGACCCCATTGTGTTTCAGCTGTTTGTTTATTTTTAACTCATCATGCAGCTCCTATGTGTGTGAGTGTGGAAGGAGAAACCTCACAAGTCTCCCAAGCCAAGCACAACAGGCCAGGCTTCCTGCTCTGTTCCTTCCCCTGAGGATCCTGAAGATCATGAGAGTCGAGCACAAGACTCGCCTGCCTTGCTCTGCTTAAGGCAATATTGAAATCACTGCAATATCTAAATCCCTACGATATGTTTAAAGATCTGATTTGTCTTTGGAGCCACCTTGTCTACGGGTGCACCCTGAGCTGATGAGTCCCCTGCCCAGACCATGGTTGTGGCAGCCCTTCCCAGCACTGAATACTCAAAAGCACATCAGACCCTTTATGGCATGGGTGCAGGTCTTGGGTGTTGCTGCTTTCCCCAGCTCCAAGTCCACAAGWCGTGTGCCTAAATGGGCTTGTTTTCCACGGCCTCATGCCTGCTGTTGGGACCGACGTGTAGCACGTCAGCTCACCCCTCTGGAGGCTGTGAAACCTCTTCTGCTTGTGTCCAGGGAGCACCCCACCATCCGCAGCAAGAGAGCAGCCCGCATGGGAAACGGTGCCGTGCAGTGACCTGCAGCTGTACGGTCTGARGGTTACGTCTAGCAGGAGACTGCAGCGGGTCTTTGCTTGGCACCCAGTCCTAAAACGCRCTCGGGTTTCCTCTTGCCTCCTTGTGGCAGATCATTAGCCAGTCTCTTCCCCAGCTAGGAAAGCCAACGCACTCCCTGCTGTCCCTCACTTTGAGTCTGTAAGTGCAATGACAGGAGAACCTTTGAGGAGTGTGACTGTGCAAGCAGCATTTTGCTCCAGCAAATGGTCAAAGACCCGCGCCCACCTTAACCTCGTCTCTACCACCCAAGAGCTGCTGTCTACAGGTCAAGCAAGGCAAAGGGAATCTCTCCCTCTTTACACAGAGCAGTGTCGGAGCTGCCAGACTTGCCCAAAGGTGCTAGCAGAGCACTGGGGCCCTGCTGCAACCCAGGACGGACTCCCTGCAGACCGACRTGGGTGGTGGAGCCGGTTCAGCTGTGGTAGCAGTTCTGCATCTCCATCCTTCGCTCAATCGGTGCTCTCTGAAGACTGCCCTCAGGGGGTTTGTCACATGTAGAGTTGCCTTGTTCGGAACCCAATAAAAGTCTTCAGGGTGAAGATCCCCCCTCCCAAACGCTGCTTTAATGGGCTTGCAGACAAGGTTTCTTCCCCACTTAGTGTGGTCGGGGGGTGTGTTATCAGCCTGATAATCTGTGAGGATGGGAACTACGAAGAGAAGGAAGTCAACCCCGCCGCTGTGACGACAGACAAGATGCAGACCACGAAAGAAGCTCCGGGGGGAAGCTCTGGCCCATGGGACGGTGGTTAGAGAGAGTTTTGACTTTCATCTTGGCTTCCCACCACTGCTCCCTGCCGCAGACACTGTCGTGATCTGAGAGCCCCTGTTTGCTTTAAGGAGGAACAAAGCTGAGTGCGGTTGGGAAGGGTTAACAGGGAATCAGTGACCTCCATTTCCAAYGGCAGCCACTCAGCTTGCCGAGGGAAGAGCCGGTCCGTGCCGTTGATGGTGTTGCCTTGGTTCRGATGGGGCTTCGAGCTCAGCGGTCCCGTTGCTGCTCCTCTCCGTGCCGTGGGAAGGGCAGGGTGACCCCGGCTCCTGGCCGGTGCCCATGGCTGTGTTGTAACACGCGCAATAACGTAGAGCGTGAGCTGGCTCTGCGGCTCCGGCCCCGAGCCCTCGGCCCCGCTGATGTCACGGAGGGCATCGCAACGCCGCCTCGCGCTGCGACCCGCTCCTGCCCACGCGGCTCCGCGCCACGCGGGCACCGCTGGGCACCGCCGTGGGCGACGGCTCTGCCTTTGCCGTGAGCGTTGTGTCGGCCAGGGCGCTGCCGGTGCCACCGGGGCCGCGCTCGCCCCCGCGGCACCCCGGGGCTCGCTCGGTGCTGACGCGCCGCGCCGGGAGCTGCCCGATACCCTGCACCGCTTGGGTTCAGGTTTGGGTGTTTTATCCTCGGGATCTGGGAAGCTCCGTCAAAGGCTCGGCCCTGGCGTTGCCTACAGGAGGGACAAGGGCAGCGGCGTTCGCTCCACGGGAGCGTTTTAACTCGTTCGTGGCTCTGTGGGTAGGAGCTTTCCTGGGCTCCGGGGCTCCCTGCCGGGAAGCGCAGCGTGCTGCCCTCTAGCATCGCTTCCCTGACGGCCGCGTGCTCACGGGAGACGTTTTGGGGCTGATCCTCTCGGATACGCGGCCTGGACAGCACCTGCGAGCACAGAGCTGTTATCTCCATGCCATTGCGTGCTTGGACTCCTGCATGATTCCTGGTTTTTTTGCATGATTTCTTGATTTTTATTAAAGCTCAAGCCGAAGCGGATGAGCCCAGATCTCCAAGGGTCGTTGACACACAYCAAAGGGCTCCCTGCAGAGCCCTGAAGGTATCAGCAGGGACTGGGTGCTCTGGAGCAAGGAGCCCGTGCTCCCAGCSCGGCCCGCTCGTGTCCCGGGCTCGGTGCTGCCTGCTCGCCGACAGCTCCCGGTGCTCAGAGGGGTGGCTCCTCTCCCGCCGCGGGGACCCCCCGCCGCGAGGGTCCCTGCTCTCCCCCTCCTGCCGCGCGTTGCGGGGTCCCTTTGTCCTCCTCGCGGGATAACAATGAGCTCTTGCTCCCCTCTGCGTTCCTTCCTTTCACCCTGGTGTTTCCCCCCTCTATCTCAAGAACAAGCCGGCTATTCATTCCGGGGCCGGCTGGCTTGGGACCACCTACGAGCTCGGCATCTGCAGGGCCGACCACATCTCACCAGCCTGTTTTGCCTGTCAACAAAAGCACCATGAGGGCACCGTGGGCATCCTCTCCTCTGACTCCCTGGCGCTCTGTGGAGGCCAAACCCCAGTCACAGCCTTACGAGGCCTCGGGGATGCCAAGAGCAGCAATTAAGACATCAGGGATTCTCCCCTTCCAATAGGCTTTGCTGACTTTTGTTTGTTTTCTTCATGTGCTGCTGATGTTTTGGCTGGCTCCTTATTTACCCTACCTTGTGCTGGCAGGCCTGCCCCRTGCACGGGATCTGTTCTGGAGACATCTGGAGCTTCCCAGGTCACCAGGTTCGGTGTGACCCGGCCCAGCCTCTCCAGACAAGTCGTTCCTCAGCTCTCCCACCGCCCCGTGGTGCTTCCAGGACCTGGAGCACGGCAATCGCTTGCATACGGTGGCCCCTTATCTATGCTAATGCTTGGAAGTGGGGGAAATGGGGTGTTTGACCTTGAGCCTGAGGAATTCCTGACTGTGTGTGGGCTGTGTGGAGGGAGCAGCCTGCCTGGAGCTTGCTTGGGGCTCCTGGTGCGGTGCAGACTTGTCTCACGGCTAATTAGAGACTCGCTTCTCCCCCTCGTGCCTGTCGCTCATCCCCGTCTTCGCCCCGCTGCCTTCAGCGGCTGCTCGCGGTGCAGAGAGCGGTGCGAGCCCGCCCTGCTGTTGGTGGGTTTGGGGTTTCTGGGGTCCTTTCAGGCCTTGCAGTGCTGAGTGTCACCCGCAGGCTGGAGCACATGGGGGTTTGCAGAGGGCCGGGGGAGCTCCGCAGCCAGCAGCGAGTCCAGCAAGGGGGGTCCTCGTCTTTCAGCAGGCTGAGAGGCTCCCGTGTGGACCCGCAGCGTGGAGCAGAGCCAGGACCCGAGCCCGTGTTGAACCCACACCCCCCGGGTTGACCCTAAGGTCCCTTTTCTCTCCTGCTGCCATCGCTGGATGATCCCCCTGATGTGAAGAGGGATCCCAGGGAACGCAGGGAAGGGATCCCAGGGAAGTGGCCTGCGAATGAAGTCAGGGACGCGTCACACGGCAGCGACCTCAGGATGTTTTGCAGGGAAGCGGGTGCTGTGCGGATGGCTGGGGCTTGGCTGGGATGGCCTCACGCGCGAGAACACGCACCCGGCAGAATCGGGAGGATTGTTTTCCGTGGTGTCACCGACGGTGTCATGACCTGGCATTGTTTAAAACTGGTTTTGTATCTATGATTACTTTTACTTGTGCAGTATTACAGGCAATTATCTACCAATAATTATTACGAGGAATAAATCCAGAAAGAGTTTATTTAACATGAACCTGTTTAGAAAGCTAAATACCGGGGATAAGTTATGGCTCGAGGGCGTAGGACTCCTGGGCTCTGCTGCTTGCAGCTCTGCTGCTGATTTACTGCGTGGCTGTGACGCCTAAACCCCGGCTTTGCAAGGCTTGAGGGGCGAGGACTTTTACTCTTCCTCATCAARGAAGCCAAAAGCACGTTGGCGATGTTGAATGGAGCAATAATATGCAAGCAATGTGTTAAGGCAGCGGAGCATAGGAAACTTCCCAAGGGATCAGTTTTGTGGTGTTGATTTCCTCTTTGTGTTTGCAATGCCAGATTATTAAGAAGTCCCTTTTCACCAAAATGGGATCAGCTGCATCTCTTCCTTTAAGGTCCCGGTCCAGCAGAGCACCCTAAGCACGGACAGAAATCCGTGCTGCAGMTCTGTGCAAGAGGTGGAATGGGGATGTATTTGGGTTTGAAGCCGAGCAGAGAGGCTTTCTGGTAGAAGGAAACCATCGGGGCATGAAAGAGTCACCAGAAAATGGATAGACATGCCTGGAAATGCCCTTAACCCTTATTTACCGAGAGGCTTGCGGGCTGAAGAGCCTCGAGCCTCATTTCAGCTGTTTGGTCCCCACTAAAATTACAGAGGTGGGAGAAGCCGCCCAGCGATGTGCACGGGCCAGCCCAGAGCCAAGGGGAGGCTGGTTTGGCCTTCTGTGTAAGCTGAGGGCAGGTTCAGAGCTGACGTTTGTGCTTTAGGGACGGCTGCAACGGCAGAAGAGGGCGAACGTGCAGCGGGCGTCTGCCGAGAGGCCAGTCCTGGCTGTCGTGGTGCCGTCGTGGTGCCATCGTGGTGCCATCGTGGTGCTGCGCTGCTGTCGCTGCCGCGGGCGAGCAGCCCTTGCCGTCGTATCGTGGGACTTGCTTGCACTTTCACTGAGACATGAGTAACACGGCGAAGATTCTGACGTTGCAGCCAACGGGCTTGCTGTCAAAGCCCCGGTGACTCTTGGCTGCTTGAGGACCAAGGTGTCCCCGGTGCTGGACCTCGCCTTGGGCCGCGCAGAGTGGGGCAAGGCGCCCCGCGTGCCCGCGACGGCGCGCCAAGGGAGACCGAGGCAGGAAAGTCCCGCACGAGCCTGCCCAGCCCGCGGAGCCGGCGCGAACACGCGGGGCGGCGGGACTCGGGGCGCTGCCCCTGGGCCATCCTGACACCGGAACCTGCGGGAGGGGAGGAAAGCAGGAGGCGTGCTAGGGAAAACGGCAAGGGGAAAGATCCTCGGCTTGGGATCCGTGAGGACCCAGGCAAGGCCAAAGGAGTGGATATATCCCCATCTCCAAAGGCGTGAGAAGCCCAGAACAGCTGTGGGGCTTTGTGGGACCGGCTATGCCCGCACGGCTTGCTGTTTTGGCAGACCGTGAGCAAAACGCACCGGGTTTTGCTGCCTCGGGGCCTGGGAAGAGCGAAGCAGAGCAAACCTTCCGTGCCCTTCCGTGCCCAGCTCGCTTTGGATCCGGGCGCTTCCCTCCCGACGCATCRCAGCCCTCCTGGCGTTGCGGGAGCCTGGAAACGGCTCCAAAGTAGCCGTTTCCTCTCCTTTCGGGACGGAGGAGAGGAAGGAGCCTTGGAGCAACGCGGCTCCCTCGCGGTGGCCTCTCGAGGTGGGGCAGGTTTGAACAACGTGCCAGAATATGCGGCTCTCCTTGGACGAGCTTCATTTCCCATCTCGGCGCAGGGAGTGCTTGAATCGCCCTTTAGCGGTTGGGCACAGAGCGGGGAGGATCATTAACATACAAAGGGCTCCTCTTTCAACACCAGCCTTGCAAACTTTCATGATTTTAGCTCTGTCTCATCATATTTCTTCTACGCTTTTTTTTTTTAAAAAAAGTCCTGGTTCTTGGAATTGGGGAAACTAATCTCAGCTTTCATCAAAAGCTTCCACGACCTCATGGYTGCAGAGGAAAATCTAAAGGCACGAGAGCGCTCACCTGGCACGGGCACTGCGTTCTCTTAGTCTGAATCGGGCATTCAGATAAACGCATCCGAAGCAGAGGGAAGTTCCCACTCCGACTGCTTGGGACTGGCACACTTCAATGGTCCCGGGGTCTCTTTGCTTGTTTCCACCTCAGCTGCATGGGTGGAAATAGACGATGCTGCTTCTGCTTTGTCCGCATCCTGTTCGCTTTCCCTCTTGCCTTTGTCCCCTTCCACCTTGCCGAACGAGGCTGAAGTTCCCCCTGCCCAAGGCCGGGCCGACCGGCCGGGTTGCTGGGGAGTTCTGCGTCTTGGATCACACGGGACGGGTGTTGCTGGGTGTAACTTGGATCTCCTTAGCTGTGTCCTGGTTTCTCGGTGGGATTCCCCTCCTGCTGGCGCGGGGACAACTGGGCTGAAGGTTCGTCCCTAGCCCTGCTTGGTGCTCCGCTGAAGATGCGACCCATTTAGCACCGGGGCTCTGTGGGTACGGCCCGAGCTATTCGGGTTAAACATCTCCACGGGTTCCGAAGGTGGTTCTGACCGTGGGCCCGAGGGGAAATAGGTCAGGTATTTTGAGATCTGTGTCACTGTGTTGGCTTAAAGCATTCCTAAATGCAATCTGTGCGGACGTGCCAGGGTGTTGACCCATCACCCGCTGCTGCTGCAGGCCGCTCGGAGCGCGTGGAGCTCTCCGTCGGCAAAACCAGCGCGGGCGCTCGCGAGCGCGGCGGCGCAAAGAGGGCGAAACGCCGGTGCTCCCCGTGCCGCTCGCCCGCAGCCCCGCCAGCCGGACGCCCCTCCCCGGGGATCCAGTCTAGGGGTTTGTGCAGGCGCCCAAGGGCGGGCAGGGCACGGCGCGAGCGCCCCGCGCCTCGGGGAGCGGCGGCTTCGRAGCGGCCGCCGGCTGGGGCGGCCGCGGGGCTCCGGGGACAAACGGCACCCAAGCTCGGGGGGGCCCCCGCGGCTTCGCCTCTCGCGGCGCAGTCGGGGCCGGGCGGCGTCTGGTGCCGTTGCTGGGGGTGCTCCGACCTGTGGCGTCCTGGGAGCTGCGCGGGAATTTCCAATGGAGTGGCTCTGCTAGGACGGCTTCAGTCTTATGGAGAAGACAAGGGGCTGCTTGAACGCTCCCCTTTATCCCGCTCTTTGGTACCTTCCCTGCATCCACACCTGCAGTCAGTTGTCAGTTCAAAACAACTGTTTTGCACGTAGCCAAAAAATGCCGTTKATTAAAAAAAATAGAAATCCGACATGTAGCGTTCTCAAAGTTATTAAGTTATTTGTAAGGAGGCCAAACACTTTGTTATTGGTAGTTGCTGTTTCTGTTGCCCCTCTCTTTTCCCCATTCCTGCTACCATTTTAACGACAAAATTGAAACTGAGAAAAGAGGTGAAAGTCGGAGAGGGAGGAATTACGGTTTGGTTTTTAAACAGAAATTTCAACCGACACATATTTTACGTATCTGTTTCTGTGGATTTTGGTTCCGGTTTGTTTTTAGCTCGGGTTTTCCACCCCAGCGACTGCAGCCGTCGCCCCCTGGTCCGTGCTGGCCCCGCAGGGCGTCCCCCCCGCCCGGGGCCCTTGTGCTGCCCCGCGTCTCCACGCAGGGTCTCCCTAGCCCTGGGCACGGCAGCCACCCGAGAGCCGCTAATTGGGACGCCTCAATTAAGAGCGGGGGCTTTGGCCTCGGTTCCGCTGCCGCTGTGGTCCCTGGACATCCCACCGTCGGATACGGCGGAAAGGGGATTACGTGTTCAAACCCACCAGCTTTCCAAAGCACGGGCTTGCTTGGGTGTTTGTGCTTCAAAAAGGGTGGGTTTTCCCGTGGATAGAGGAGGAATGAACCATCCAAACCAGCCCTTGCCGTGGCAGCACCGGGATGCTTCGGAAGGCAGGCGGCGGTGCTGGTAGCTGGGACTCAACCAGGGAGACACTTTCCAGGTCTCGGTTTTCACTTGGGAGCCGACAAACCCGGTTCCTCAGTGGGAGCTCCGGGTAGTTCCGCAGTGCTTGGGATCCAGGTCGGAATTGGGCTGTTTAGAAAATTCAGCCACCTCTGAGACCTACGTGGGAGCGGAGCTGCCCCCCGGCTCCATGGCTGGGGCAGGAGGGGAGGCAGGTGGGGTGGGAGGGTGGGGACGGCAACGGCAGCACGTGGAGAAGGGCAAATCCCGACGAGGTTGGGCACCCCCGTGTTGGGAGGAGAGGCGGGCGCTGCAACGGGGACGGGACGGGCACCGGGCGCACTCRCTGCGGGCGGGAGCCGTGTGCTTTTAACTGCGCTCGCGCGGTGCCAAAGGGGTCTGTTTCCCATTGACTCTTGACCCTTCAGAGGAGAGGGGGAAAAACAAAAGAAATAGTTGGCCAAAATTAGCGCCGTTGAGGTCTATGGCAAAAGTCCCACCAGCGTCAAGGGGGCCGTGGTCCAACCTAGACAAGAGCGGCACCCCCTGAGCTGGAACGGTAGAAACCTCCYGCCCCGATATGGGGCACGGACCAGGAGCTCCGCGCCCCCCGCTTATCCCGGTGTGGGATCAAGCCCGCCCAGAGCYGCTGTCTTGGAAACAGCGGGTAGATCCGCTCCCTTTCCCAAGGTGGAARATTCTGCTCGGTAGTCGCAGGGTGAGCGCGGTGTCTGGCCTGAGGGACAGGAGCTCGGAGAGGACGTCCTTAGGAAGTGGATTTGCTGACGGAATAATATTCCTAGATTGTAAAAAGACCAAAAAACAACGGCTTAATTTTTTTATATAAAGCAAAAATTGCAGAAAATAAAATTGTTTGGCCCGGTGAAAGTGTCCTTCATTCGATGAATTTGAAATGTTGGATTTAGGCKAATCCTTTAAAAGGTGTTATATGAAATGGAGTCAATAACAACATAAGAAACTGTTTTGAAAGGAGACAAAAGTCTGTTTCTAGTCTCTGTTTGGGCCGTTCTCTCCCGRCCCATCCCTTGTGTTGTCTCCAGGCTCATCTGAAAGTGTCCCAGGCGATTTCGACTTTCCCCCTTTCCACCCCAGAGATCCTTTCTCTCCCCTACCGCTTCCTTGGCTCCATCCTCATTGGGCTGCTTGTTCCATTAAATAATTCCCCCTCGGAGCACCTTCACCCTTTGAAACCTTGCCTGCCTTCGCTAATACCCCCTCTTCTCGGTAGGTCTGGCACCGTCTCCCCCGGTTGCCTTTTACTGCTCTGGTTGTTGTTGGCTCTTGCGGATCGTTCTTCCGATATCGGCTGGTGTCTGCCTCTGTCAACGTGCTGTATCCTGCACGAGCGTTACCACCTTAGCGCTTTGCAAAGCGTTATTCATTGTGCACCAACACGAGGGGGACAAAACCATGACCTGACAACATGAGGATGTTTCTCGGAGCTTTCCCATCAAACAAGGACGTTTTGCTCCTTCGTAGTCAATGCGTTGAATCATTTTGAGCAAGAAACCCCTTTAATAGGTGGGACGAAGACTGCGGCTCTCTGGGTTTTGCTCTTGCTGGTCTCTGCCCCCCCGGCGGGGACCGTCGCCCCGGTGGCCCGGAGGGGGTGGTGGCAGCGCCGCGCGGTGCCGRGTGCCGGTTCCTGCCCGCGGCCGGGGCCTCGAGGCTCGCAGGGAGCCGGCGAGGCGGCGGGTGATGAAAGAGGCCGGCGCAGGGCAGAGGGGAGAGGAGAAACCTCGCGGGATGCGACGGGAATGACTCACCGGGCAGGAACCGCCACCGGGCCGCTCTGTAATTAGAAGTGGCCTTGCCCGGTGCCTCCACCGGAGCACACGCCAACCACCCCCCGTGGCGTCCTCACGCTCCTTATCTGGCAGCCTAGAAATTACCTTTCTAGATCAACTTTGAAGGCTTAATTCCRCAGGAGACGCAGGGGGCCAGACAGTCTGCTCTGCCAGCGAGCGCCCTGCGAGGGCAGCAGAAGCAGCTGGCGCTTCGCGTGGACCAGATTTTCAGGAGATGGGAGCTGGTTTTTCAAGGTGGGACCAGGTTTTCCAAAGCGCTCGGGTCCCGGCAACTCCCATCGTGTTTTCCAACGTGCACCTGATGCACTGAGCTCCCTGAAGCTGCAGCTTCAAAATCTCAAGTCCCTCAAAATTTTGTGATCCAACGGTCATATGGAAAGAAACGGYAGCAAGTGCATGGGCACAAAACCGAGCTTCGTGAGCAGCGCTGAGTTCTGGTTCAGCCTAGSTGGTGATTTGGTGTTGGTGTCGTCCCTTAACAGGCTTGCCGGGGGCCTTGGYGATTCCCTCGTAGATGGGCAGAGGGCAGAGCTGTTGCAGCAGGTGGTTGGGATTAAGACATTGAATGGGTGAACCAGGTGAYGGATCGGGTTCTGCTCCTTGTGCTGGGGTGCATCAGTGGGAATTACGCTTTAGGGTGGATTTGGGCTTGAGCTCGGAGATCGATCTATTGGTTTTGAAATCAGGGTTGTCTCYCACTTATTCAAAATCCTGTTGGCCCCAGCTAAGCTCCTGAAATGGGATTTTCCTTTGATTTCCTGTACTTTCTGCAGAGATACGGGCTAGCGAGCGTGTGTTCACACCCCATTCCCTAGGTTAGGTGACGTGTTTGGCAGCATGGACGTGACCAGGATCACCCAAGAATTCGGGAGCAGCACTGGAACAGGCGCCTTATCCCCTGGGCAGCCCGAAGCTTCCAAACTGGTGCTTTTTTTTGCTAAGAAAGGGCGTTATAAGCCAAACTGCAGGTGCACGCGGAGCACCTGCGCACGCAGCCCGTCCCTGGCGCGGGAGCCTCCTGCTTGCGTGGGAACGTGCGGGGCTGCAGCCCGGCACACGCGCGCGCCCACGCCGAGTGCCCTCTTGCAGCGGAGCCGCCGGTGACTCCGTGCCCAGGAATGCTCCCGTGGACGGCTCGCTCGCCGGGGATTGCGTCAGCGGGGCCTGCAAACCCGTTCGGCACAGGATGGAGCGGCTGGGCGAGCCCTGCTCGTGTGCCGCGCGGCTCCGCTCCGGGGACAGCTGGTCACCAGGGACTCGGAGCAGGGAGGCGAGGCGGCAGTCATCRTCCTGGCAGGAGGCACCGTGTCCTCAACAGCCTCCGCGTGGCTGCGGATCCTTTTCCACCCCTTTGCAAGGAGCTGGAAGGAAGCGTCCTCGGTCCCTGCAGCGTCTGCAGTCTTTCCAGTTCTTCAACCAGGGACATGTGTCTACCAGGCTAATGACACCGTGCGTGTCACAGGGCTTCTTGTTGTTACAACCCTCGGCCCTTCCAGTGTCTCCTAAGGAAGTTTTTAGCATCTCTCCCGGCTCTGCTGGGCCACGTTCTGACCTGCTCGTTCCTGGGGGTCTCTCATCCCTAGAGCAAGGCCGGGTCTGAGCCGAGGGGCTGACCGGGACATCCCAGTTACTCACGGCTGGGCGTCGTGGAGGTTAAACTGTTCCCCTGTTGTGCCTCGTGTGCACGTGSCATCCGGGGGGAATACGCACCGGGAGAGGGAGACGGTACGAGCACAACGCGCCACCTTCCCCCAGCACGTCGTTTTCCATCCTTTGGCAGCCGTTCTGTTCCATCCCCACCACCTTCCTGTCCGCTCGGCGTTTGGAGTCACTGGAAAAGGGCACAGGGCAAATTTCTCTTTCTTCCCTTCCCTGTGTGCCTGCTGTGGGGCACCAGGCCCCCATCCCCTCCCTTCTTTCACCCRTCTCTCTCAGCAAATCACCCTGCGTTTGCCGAGCGAGGAGGATTCGCGCCCGTCCCAGGCCAGACGTGTGCATCAGGGTGGGGGATTAGCAGAGCCCGTTCGCTCCGTGGGCTGCAGACGGCCCCGGGTGCTCGGCGCCCCGGCGCAGGCACCCTTGCTGTGAACCTGCGGCGCCGCTGCCACCCTGCACGTCTCTCACATACATTAAAGGCTAAGTGCCTGATAAGGAACCTGCTGGTTTCCAGCCTGGATGGATTAATGTCCCGTTTAGACAAGCGTGTCCTCGCAGCGACGCTGCCCTTCGTGTGGCTTCTCCACCCGCGGGGCGCTCGCACGGGGCCGCTCCGAGCAGGGCCCTTCCCGTTCATCCCGGTGAGAGCCGAGGTCTTTCGGCCTCGTCCTTGTGGAAGGGCTCTCTGCTGCCCTGGGCGCACTAGCAGTCATTCTCCACCCCTGATTTCTTGATTTGGGATGATTAAAGTAATCTGCTGTCTTCCACACGAGGTCCTTCAGCCTTGCTGCGGGATACTTCCCTATTTCTGCAGGAAATACTGAGCGCAGAGATCCTAGGATTATATTCCTTTYTTCTCTCTCCGCACTGCTGCACAACCCTGGCAATTCATGGGCGTTTGCTGCAGGCGGGTGCTATCGAGGCCAGTCTGAGGTGCTCAGCCTGTCTCTGGCCAGGGTTATGTGTCTGGACAGCTCCTCTCTGGAGGAAGGAAGCCTTTTCCAAGGGCTACCCAAAATCTCTTGGAAAGTCACTAGYGTTTAGCCAAGTCTAGGCTGTTATGTAAGATCCTTCTCCTGCAGAAAAGGGTAGAAACCAACGAGGAAATGTTCTGAAATATCCTGAAACTGAAAAGGAAACCGTGAGACCTTTGAGGAAAARTAATTCCAGAAAATAAAGTGTTATAATGTAGGAGGAGGCGGATATCAAAGTTGGATGGATTTTTTTTGAAACAAAATATTTTGACATAGCTGTTCCTGGATGGGATTGGGAGGGAGGGACTTGTCCTTGTGTGTTTGCTCAGTGCTGGATCGTGGGGAACGTCTGCRTCGTTTTGAGGATTTGTTTTTCCTCCTTTCTGGAAGACGTGGAAGTTTCAAAATCCTGAAACTCTTCCCCAAATTAAGCGGCTGGTTGTTGCCCAACTCATTGTGTTCCTCCCTCCGCCCTCCCGGTGAGTTATAGGCAGGGCGTGACATCCTGGGATCGTGCTGATCCCCAGGTGCTGGAAGGGGCCGCGTCCCGCAGCGGCATCCCGGGTAGGACTCGATCCCATTGCCAGCCCCAAAGCTGACCCTGCCRAAAAGGACGTCCCATTCCCTCGGCTCATCCCCTTGGAGAGGTGCCGGTCCCAGCCCCGTGCAGGGCATCAGCAGAGAGACTCCGGAGCCGAATCCCRGAGCTGCCGCTTATCCCGCGCTATTGCTCTGCAAGGCCTCCAGGGAAGCAGTTCCTCATTTATACCGGATTAAATAAGAGCCAGATCGAGCTSTGAGTGTCTCACACCTCAAGCATCRGGGGCTTTCTCTGCATTCGTAGAAAAGGTTGAGGTTATTACCAAAGAGGTGAAAATTAGATAATAGCTGATGTCTCAAGGGTGCCATCCTGGGCCTGAGTGATTTTTTTTTCCCAAGCCCATCATAATTTCCTGGTGACTGCTACCCGGAGCCTGGTGTCGTACTTGCATTTATGGGCTGCAAGCAGATGATTATAGAAAATACAGTAATTAAATAAGTACTTTGCCTGGKTAGGTTTGGCCTGGGAAAGAGTAAAATTGGAAGAGGCGGCGCGAGCCGTTCCGGGTCCGGAGTCTGATTGTTTTCACTTTCTTTTCCGGTAGCTCCTCCAGCCGCGTTGGGTGGGAGAGGATCACCCAGGGACGCTGGTGGGGCCGGGGACTACAACGCCCGGTTGTGTCCTGCAAGGTGCAAAGCCAGGAGGAGACCTGCAAGATTCCATGGCTGGAAACGTTCCCGGCAGTGAGGGGATGATCTGCCCGGGGCTGTGCAGGAAATCAGTGGGAAAGCCATGGGCAGAACCCGGATCTCCCGGCTCCGATAACCAGGTCCATTGGCTGTTGCCTGAGACGCACCAGGAGAGCACTCGATATCTTTGTGTTTGTGCGTGGGGTTGTTCAGCTGGGCGACCGTTGGATCTAGGGAGTGAAAGCGGTTTTTTGGGGCCACCGATTTATGGGAGCATCTTCTCTATGGAAGCTCCCTGCTCCTCTCCCTGCCTTTKGCATACAGTTCTCCTCCCCAGCATAAAAATTTCCAGCAAGGCAAAGCAGGCGTAGAACTGGCCCCAGCTAATAAGAAGGTGCAATTATCCAAGCAYGTCCAGGATGCCACCGACACAGGATTCCCTTTGATGCAGCGTCGTATCCAGGTAACCCGCTCCCGATCAAACAGGGCGCCCTGCTCCGCAGGAAAGGGCTCTGCCGGCCATTCCAGGTGCTGGGCTGTGGGCAGAGCAAACAGGAAGCCGAGGGATGGACCTCGGAGAGCCACCCCACCTCTGCCGGGGGCGTTGGGCCGGTGACGAGTCACGGAGAGCTGCTCCTGCGCYGGCAGTGACGCGTTGTTTTGAACGAGAAATTCCAGGAGCGTTGATAGTCCCTCTGCTCCGGGGACGGAGTCATTCCTTGAGGTTTTTGGGGTTAAATCCACAAGGGTGCTGACCTTCCTGAGTCCGCGGAGCCCTGCAGGATTTGCATCCAGGGCTCATCCTACCGGCTCCGAGTGCCGGAGGTGCCGGAGGAAGGAGGACGGTCAGCAGGGCCTTCCTCCGGAGCAGGTGGAGGGAGCAGCCATTCCAAGATGTGAATCATCGCGCTTGGGCTCCRAACCACCCTCTTTGGTGGAGGCCACCTCCTCCTTTCCGCAGCCCGTAGAGGGAGCTGATGATGCTCCAAATGATCCGGCGTGAAACGTGGCCTTGGCGGTTACGTAAGTGCCGAAGTGCCCGCATGGCCCTGGCCGTCAGAGCCGCCCCGGAGGCCCTCGCTCCCGCCTCGCTGTGCAGCTCTTGCAGCGCCTCGCGATGCAGGTGCGGAGGGCTGGATAAGACGACCAGAGGCGGCAGAGTTGCTCCCCAACATCCATTCGGAGCGTCCTCTCCAGGGTTTCTGTCTCCATGCGAGTTTTCTTCCTCTGACTTATCTGGTCGAGCGTTGAACTCTTGACGGAACCTCTTGGAGGACCGAATCTGAGAGGACGAGGTCCTTTAGGTCCCCGAAGTGGAAGGAGGAGCGATACCTGACCGTCATTCCTCCGGGAGAGCGGGAGAACCTTCGAGACGCCTGCAGCTGCTGCACACGTTCGGGTTGGGACACGAACGTCRTCCCATGCCGTCCTAGGAGCACCCCCGACGGACCATGTCTTGGGCCGGCGTGCAGGGAGCGGAGTCGGGGCACTTGGGGCTAAYGGCCACGGCTGAGCCAGAGAGCCGCAGCCCTTTCGGGGGCCTGCTGGGTTCTGCAGCACGTCGGGGACGAGGCTCTTGGGTTCTCCTTGCCCCGTGGGACGATCTCCTTGGGAAACGCTGGACTCTTTCGCTCGCTGATGCTTTGCTGTTCTCAGCGCCTCGCGAGCAGGGAAGGGCAGACTTCAAAAGCTCAACGGGAGCATCCAGAAGTTCATCTGAAGCTGCAGACCTTGAGCGTTTGTAACGGGAAGTTGGAGAGCTTTCAAGCACTCTCATCCCACCTCCTGGCGCTTCTGTTTCTGGTTAGGGCCAGACATAACCACAAGAACRAGCTTTCTCACGGTGTTTCAGCACATTTCCTGTTGGTCCTGGAAGAAAACTTGAAGAACGTTTGAAATTAAGAGGACATCTCGTCTCTGCAGAGCCACGGAGGCTCTGCTCTGGAGACGGGCACGGGCTGGGAGCGTTGGTGGGGCCAAGGGAATGAACTTTCTGGCAGCATCCAGCTCCCTCCCCGCTAAGGAGCCTCCCCCCGAAAGCCAAGGGCTGATTTTGCCCTRTGAGTCACGGTCATGTGGAGCAGGAACGATCTGGGGATGCTTTGGGAGACRGGGATGGAGCTGCCTTGTGCAATGGATCGTTTGGGAGCCCCCGGAGGGCCAGGGGTCGGAGGGGGGGTGGAATAACGTTGCTGCGGAGGGCACGTCCCCCACCCCGCCCTCGTGCAAGCCCCCCGTTTCAGGGAGGTTGGGGCAATCCTATAAAAYGTTTCACTAGCGGGTATTGGACAGCGTGAAGCAAGGGGCCACAGGCAGAGCTGGTTGGAAAACTGTGTGTGTGTGTGGCTGGATGGAGGGGCCTACATGGAAACTTCGTTTTGGGGAGAAATGTGGAAATGCTTTCACCAGGCTGCTTCTGCCAAGCACTTGTGTTTTTCCCYCTGCAGATTGAATTGCCTGCACCTTCCCGGGATCAGTTCTGCTCCTCGGAGACTATTGTTTCCTTCAAGAAACCGTCTGACACATCCAATCATGTCGTTGTGACAGACCAGCGTAATTAAGTAAAAGCACAATTAAAGAAGCGCTTTTGCCAACAGAAAAACACTCCAAGTCGGGTCAGATCCTCCTTTTGTCTCCAAAGACCTTGGAGGATCCTCCTCTGCCATTATCCCTGCTGGCGACGGGRACACGAGAAGAAGGAGCTTTGGGCTGGGGGAGGCGAGCGGAGAAGCCACCTCGTGTGGCCGCCGCCGCGAGAGACGGAACGTGGCCCTGGGACGCCCAGCCGCAGCCTCCGTCCCGCGGAGCCGACGTTGCGCCGCTGGGTTTTGTTTGGCGCCGGGCTCATGCAGGGCCGGTACACGGTGTGTTTGGAGAGGAATTTGCGCCTTCCCATTCCGACACTTTTCTATTTGTTTAGAAAACTCGACGGCATCCCACCAGAAGAACGCATCCAGGCGGAGCGGGCGAGGGCAGATCCGGAGCGGAACCCGAACCGCAGAGCTGGGCCTGACCTTCCCGTCGGCTCCCTGCGCAGCGCAGGTGCCGTCTGCTTTCCCTGCTTAATCTTTGCTAACCGGCCATGGTCGTGGGTCTGCCGGTTTCTTCCATGAGGTCAAGGCAAAGGAAATCCCGCGGCTGAGTCACCCTCTGCACTCGGGTTCCGAACTGGCGTTTGAACTTCCCTGGATCCAGAGACGTTTGAATTGGTACCGACGGAAGGGTCTGAGCTGGAGCCTTGGAGGAGAGCCCGGGGCTGGGCTCGGCACCGGGGGGGTTGACCTTGGTTTGCTGAGGCTTGCCCGGTAGGGATGGAAAAAATGCCTGGATTTGGGATGTTTCGGGAAGGAACTGTGTGCAGTGGGGGACTCGTGACCMCCCCAGCACTTCCCTAGTACACAGGAGCACCGGGGAAATATTTTATGGTGAGACTGGAGAGCCTCCATTACTGCTGATGGAAAAGGATTAGGAAAACACCTCTTGGGAATGACACAGGCGGAGCTGCTGCTGTCCCTAGCTCCGCGCTTGGCGAGATGACCCCTCGGTCCGTCTCCAGCTCCCTTCTCTTCCCGTTGGGATGCGTTTCTGACYGTGCGTTATCCCCAGGTTTGCAAGGACAGCTCCCGTTTCCAGAGGGCACCGTTCCAGCAGGAGACCCCTCTGCAGAGCAGAGAGGCAGGGCAGGGAAACTGCCTGAGACCCCCCAGGGCAGCAGCAGCCCCCTGGAACAGATCCTGAATCCCCAGGCTGAGYTGGGCAAGTTCCTGGGACATCCCTTTACTCTTATCCGCCTTTTATTAAAATTATATTAAATTTTGGTAGCATCTTTGTTGTTATTGTTACGGGATTGTTATTGTTGCGGGCTGGTCTGATCTGTCTGACCTGGATTGCGCTGCCTTCCTTTATAAGGCCAGCGGCCCTTTTTTTGGGCTTCTCTGGGACAGCGCCGATGCTGCGCGATGCAGAAAACCTGATTTCGCCCCTTCTCGTGGGGTGTCCCCGGCGGCTCCCTCCGCGCGCCGGGACGCTCGTGCCCGCGGCAGAAACACGAGCTCGGGGCTGCAGAAAGGAACCCCGGGAGGGCGCCCGGCTCCGTGTTGGGAAACGGGCCCTGCCGCGGGAGCTCGCGAGGCCGGGAGGGGAGGAGGGCAGGAGCGGGGATTGCGGCACCGTTCCCGCGGCCTCGTCCCGGCCCTGCTGCCGCCCCGGCCCCGCCTGCGCGCCCAGCGAGGCCCCGGGCACGGAGGGATGCAGCGATCCGGGGGCACYGGGATGCCCGGAGGGCGCCCAGGCACCGCAGGGAACCTCCGCGAGAAATCCCGCGGGACGCAGGGAAGGATCACGGCGGGTGAAACGGATCCACGGCCGCTGCAAGCCACGCGAGGTGTCTTTAATCCCTGATTTTCAGCTCCCAGATTAAATCCTCTGCATTACTCTTCCTCCATGCTGTGGCGGGATAAGGATCCCAGGAACCCAGAGGTGTTTGCCCTTCCTGGTTGGCTTCTTCCATCACCAGGAGAGGGGAAACAGGGAAAATTGGGTCCTTTGGGAAGCAGGGGCACAGGGAGGTGGCTGCCTTCCTGTGGGTGTRTTTTCCAGAGCGGGAGAGAAACCAGGAGGGATCAGGCACCAGCCAAACAAGGTGATTATCCGCACAGGAATGCGGGCACGGGCTCCATGCGTGCGTGAGATGCACATGGAGATAGAAGGGCAGCTGGAAAACGCCTTTGCTTCCCACCCGGAGCCGGTGTCGGCCAAAGGAAAGGCTCCATCCCGGCGTCGTCCKACGGCACCGGGCGCTGCAAAGCCTGTGTGCGGTGGATCCGCCAAGCAGGGGGGCACGGGATGCTGCTGCTAAGGGCCCAGCGGGGCCGGAACGGCTTCGAGCCCCATAGAGGGACCGGTTTAGAGCAGCAGGGCGTGAAGGAGAGGGAGGCGCTGGGGGCGGACAGACCTTCCCTGTGGGAAGGGGCAGGTGGGAGCTCGTTCCGGCGCAGGAAATCCCGGAGCCGCTTCCCTTGGCATTTCCTGCCCTCGCAGCCATGGCAGGAAGCCCGGTTCCGAAGGAGAACCCGGAGCAATCCCAGATCTAGTCCAGCCCTGGATCTCATCCTGCAGCCATTCTCTCCCCGTCGCTCCAATGCTGCGAGGCAATATTGGATCCGCGCTGCCGGACTGCGCGGGGATCCGCTGGCGACGGGCTGGGCCGCGGTGCCGACGTGGGCGCCTGGATTCCCCGGGGAAACGGAGACGTTCGGGCAAAAGCTCTAGGGATTTTAGGCTGCCCGGACGCTCCTCGGCCACGGCAAAGGCCGGCTAGCGAAGGAGGGACCGGGCCAAGAGGTTCCGAGGGAAGACGAGGGCCTTGTCTCTGGAGCCCCCATCAGCCCCACAGGGCGATGCTGGATGCGAGTGTGGGGCGCCTGGACCCCTGGAGACGCCCCGGTTCCCGGGGATGGGGCTGGGGCCTGATCTTTCCGTTGCAGACACAGCACCGTTTGCCAGCTTGTGCGAAGAGCGTTTTCTTCTCCTCGTCCTCTGGGTGTTTGCGGGAATGCGGAGCTCTGGACCTGGAGCGCGAGGGGCGTCGCGGTGCTCCGGGCACCAATATTTTCTGCTCCGAAGGGAGTCCCGGGGAGCGGGGAGAAGAACTCCCGGCTTCTCCAATGGGAGGGAGCACAGGAGAACGGAGCCGCTCCGGAGCTGGGAAAGCCRCMCCGGTGCCGCCTGCGTGGGGACTGTCACAGCCACCGTGTCCCAGATGGGATACTGAAGGCAAAGACTGGAAGCTGCTCATGGCATCCTCGGATGCTCCGCTGTCCCCTACGATACCCTGGGTACCAGCGAGAATTGCTGGGGTGTCACCCGGGTGCCCTGTATCCCATCCCACCGCCGGCAGCTTCCCGAATCCTTCTGGCCGTGGCTTTCCTTGGCTCGGGAGGGGAAGCCGCTAGATGGCAACGTTCCCTGCAGGCGGGCGGCCTGTCCCGGGATGCGGTGGGACGCGGCGGGATGCAGGGCCGGGGCAGTGAGCCTGGAGCTCGCGGGCACRAGCGGCCGCCGCGGTGCTGGGGCCGCGGCACGCGGGGAGGGCAAGCGGAGCACCGGAGGGCCGGGCGCCCGCGGGAAGGATTTCGGGAACCCGGAGTCGTGTGCGCAGCAACGCGGGGCAGCGGGGACGGAGGGCGCGGGAGCTGCGGATGGTCCCTCTGCTCCCTGCTCGGCTCCTGCAGCTCCTCGCTGCTGTTTTCTTCCCGATTCAGGTCCCTCTGCAGTCCCTGTGTGGGGAAGCGCACGATTGCCAAGCGCGTCCCCAACCCCCTCATCCCGGCTGCGCATCCCGGTCCCACGCGAGGCCTCCTGCCCGTCCGTCCTCTCCGGCAGGACCGCGGGTCTTCCCGGCCCCGCCGGCTCCGGGTGTGACGCAGGGACCTGGCCCTTTCCCAGGGACGTGGGCGCAGGACCCCGGCGGAGCCAAGCGGAGCCTTCCCAGCCGCCCTCCTCCTCCCGGGGCCGAGGGGGGCCCCGCTGGCGCAGGCGGCCGCGGCCGCTCCCTATTACTCATGGGGATGATGCGGGGGGGGCGCCGGGGCGGAAAGTCGGAGCTCATGGAAAGTGGGCGCCTGCCTCCGAGCCGGGCTCTGCAGCTGGAGCCGAGCTCGGGCCGGCGGCCCCGGCGAGGGGGGACGCGGGGGGACGCGGGGACAGGGACACGGGGACGAGGAGGCGGCGGGAGCAGGAGGGGAGCACGGAGCTGCTCCGGGCTCAGGCGCCTCGGGGGCACCCGCGAGGTGGACGAGGCTCCGCTCCGGCTGCAGCCCCGGGCACCGCCTATCCCAGCTCCTTGGGAAGGGGGAAGGCCGCAGGGCCCCATCCCTCCATGTCCCCGCTGGAGAGGACGATGCTCCCCAAAAAGGCTCCCAAAAATAACCGGAAAGGGGAGGAAGCGCCCAGACGTTGGTGGCAGCGGCTGCGAAAGCCTCATTCTGGCCCCGTCACAGGGTCCTGCCGTGCCCGGAGCGCTCCCCTTCCAGCAGCAGCGGCACAGGGAGCAATCAGAGCAGAATCCTGCAGCCCCGGAGGGTGAGGAGCTGCCCGAGCTCCAAAAGCAGCACTCCTGTCCCTGTTTGGGGACAATTCCGCTGGATCGCGCGGGAAGGAGCAGCGGCCGGGAAGGCCGGGTAGGGCCGGCACCGTGTCTGGGGACGGCACCGGGGTGACTTTACGCATCCCTCAAGGAAAATATTGGGCCGTGAGTCATTCGGGCTCCTTGGGATGGGAGAAGGGCCGGAGGAGAGGCAGGGATCCCCTTTCCCCACGGGTATCCCAGGCACCGGTCGCTGCAGGAGGGATGCGCGCGTCTCCGCRGCGTTTTGACCGGAAACCCCCTGCGGGTCAAAACTGCTAAACGCATTTTCCTGGAAAAATTAAAATCCGTATTTCCCGTGAACCAGTGTTTTCCTGTAGAAACAAAAGCCCCTTCAGCATCTCCCTCGCTGCGAGGCGGGAAGGGGCTCGAAGCCGCCGCTCCGAGCTGGAATTTTCCAAGGAAACAAAGGAGGGAGCGAAGCCGTGGCCAGCAAAGGGCTGCTCCGAGGGACGGGCGCCCGGGCCCCCCTCCCTTCAGGGCACCCAGATGCCCTCCCGGTTTTTGTGCTCCGCGGGTTGGGTTACGGGCTGGGACAGCCCCGGCGCAGGTGGATTAAGGAATTCCAGCCCCCATCCAGCGCCYGCTGAACCACGACTAATGCGGGAGCCGGGATGGGCGGCGCTGAAGCCGGCACCTGCGCCCCAGGGCGACGCAGCCCGGCCGCGCTTCCGGGCCGCGGGAATGCGGCGGGCASCGCGCAAAGGGGCGGATTTGCCGTCAAATCCTGCTCGGTTTTGCCCCAAACAGGAGAAGGTGACGGGGGCAGCTTGGGGCAGGGGACGTTCGCACGTCACCGGCAGCGAGGACACGGGAAGGCGACGCGGGACAAAGCGAGGCCCCGGCTCCAGGGGAAGCCCCATCCCGGAGCGCCTCGGGAGCAGGGATGAGGACTCCGGGGCCCCGGCGGAGCTGGAGCCGGGCGGCCCCCGGCGAGGAGCCCTCCCGGCGCTGCCCGGGGCCGCGGGATCCCGTCCTCCCTGCTCCCCCGGAGACTCCCCGGCGCCTCCTAATGGGGCTTTAATTATACAGTTGCTGCCCCCATTTTCTTCCCTTCTCCTCCCGTGTCTCCTGGTTCCGGCTTCCCCGGAGATGCAAATCGCCGGCGGAGCTGCGGCCCCGGCAGCCCCGCTAATGAGGCCCCGCGAGCGCCGCCAACGCCGCCCCGACCGGCTCGGGGACGCGGCCCAGCCAGGGGACGGTGTCCCCGGGTGCCTCCGCGGCCACGGAGCCCCCGGGCCTGCAGGCAGCCGCGTGGCATCAGGTGCCATGGGGCGCCATGGGGCGCCATGGGGTGCCATCGGGTGCCATTGGGTGCCATCGGGTGCCATCGGGTGCCATGGGGTGCCCTTGGCAACCCGTGTCTGGATCCCTCCACCCCTCTCTTTGGGCAAAAAAAAACCCCTCAGGAATTTCACTCAATTCGAGCCTGGGAATTTGGCCCCAGAGGTTGAAATAATTATTTTTACCGGGTGTGTTTGAAGGACGAAACCCCCCGGAGCTCCCAAAATCRCCAAAATCGCCGGTCGTCAGCGCTYGGAGCAGAGCGGGGACTCGGGGAAGGCCCCGGGGGCCGCTCGGGAGAGGCCCCCTCAGCACCTCCCTCGTCCCTCCGGAGATGTGGAAGTTTTCCCATTTTGTTGCTTTTTCCTTTCGTAAAAACATAAAAATCCTGAACTCGCCTTCCCCAGGCCCTCAACYGCCAGAAACTTTAACTTTTTAAACAGCGACTTGTTAAAAAAGAGGGCCTGGATTTCAAAGGGGAAAAAAATGAATCCTTCCAATGGAAAATAAAGGCCCTCGGAGGCTCTTTGCCCCGGAAAACTCTTATTCCCGACCCCGCCGCTCCCGTCTCCRCTCCCTGGACCTGCCTCTCGTCCCGTTCACGCTGCCCATTTCTGCATCAAAATTTACGCTTTAGAGCCACGCAAGAAATTGTTTTAAACCGAATTAATTGGATTTCGTGGATCGAATTCCCGGCTGAGGGACCAGCCCTTGATTATCTGCCCCTCTGAGCGCTGCGTCTGCCCTCAGGAGCGCCTCGGTATTACCCACCCGGGGGGCAGGAGCAGCGTCTCGGCCGACGGGAACCAGCGTTTGGGCCAGGAAGGGTCCCCTAGGAATACTGGGGGGGTTTTCGTGCCGTTTTTCCATATGGGATGGGGAGAAAACCCGGCAAGAGGCGGGAGTGGCTTCGGCACCTGCATGTGTTTAATGGAGCACCGGCCCCGCGTGCCCGCGTGAAGGGGGACGGGCCCCAAGGGAGGGTTCAGAAGCCCCTTTAGCTGCTGCTCTTGTCCCATTAGCAGGGCTAACGAATGCCTTAATTAATTAAATGTGTCACGTTTGGGCCCTGAGCGTTCCCACCTTCCCCAAGGGTTTCCAGATGGGCTGCGATTGCCCAGGCAAGGGCTTCCCGGGGCCGCTCCCTGGATTTTGCTCCCTGATTCCCTGGTTTTGGTAGGGACCAAGGTTCGAAGCGGTGCCAGTAGGAAAGAGGCCTTTTCCCCCAGCTCCATCATTCCCGATCCTTCCATTCCTCTTGTTTCATGCGGATGCTCCGTGTGCAACCCAAACCCAGAGCAGGTCTCAGTCCTGGAAAACACCCACAGCTCCAACAGAGGCAACGGGTTTGTCCGCACGAGCTGCCCCAGCAGGGAGGCAAGGGGGGTTCCCGAATCTGGATGTTTTTTTCCCAAATCTTCCCCAAATCCAACCTGGAGATTTCATCGATCTGCAAAACGGCAGAGGGGAAGCAGCAAGGGGGGATTTTCCCTTCCCCGGTGTCTCTCCAAAGCCTCCYCACCCAGGGCAGCCGGGAGGCACCGGAGTTTTCCAGCCCTGCTCCTGAAATCCCCCCTTCCCTTCCCCGGGAGCAGCTTGTGCAGCCGCTCGCCTGTCCAAAACCAACCAAGGCGAAAAGGAAAACCAGCCCCACGGGCCGCGGCTCCGCGCCGGCCCCGTCGCRCGGCGGCCGCCCATAGCGCGGGAGGCTCCGCTCCGGATCCCGCTCCCGCTCCAGCTCCGCTCCGGCTCCGCTCCGGCTCCGCGGCGGGGCRGTGTGGGAGGGCAGACGCCAGCCTGTCTGCTCCGCTGCCTTCCTCTTGTTATTAACTTCTCCTCGGGCTTCCATTAACTCCCCGCTCCTGCCCCTGGCTCCGGGCTCTCCCTTCGCCTCTCGCTCCATCTGCGGCGCGTTAATTACGGCTGCCGCCGCCTCCCTTTATCTCGGCGCATCTCCCGGCTTTGCTACCTGGCGCCCGCTCCCCGGGCCCCTTCTCCTGCCCTGCGCGCTTTCATCCCGGTGCCAGATGGGGAAAGACTGGGAGCCCCCGGCACCACTTCCCGCTGGGAGCAGGACCCCGTCTCCCGGCCGGGCATCGCGTGGCTCCCGCCGGGTGTCGGCACCTTCCGCCTTCCCCGAGGCTTTAACTGGCTCCGAGCGTGGCCTTGGTTCGTTTGGGTAGTTTGGCACCGGGTCGGAGCTTCCATGCGGCGCCGCATCCCGCCCCCGGGACCCGCATCCCACCCCCAGGACCCACATCCCACCCCCGGGACCCRCATCCCACCCCTGGCTCCGAGACRGCCCCGGCRCCTKCCCTGCGGATCCGGGAGCCCCAYACGGAGCTGCCCGGGAGGGGGGTCAGCACTGCCTGCCCTGTCTGCCAGGGGGGCCTCCTGTGGCCTCCAGGGTGGGATGTCCCCTTGGAGCAGGGTGGCACCGTCCTGAGGGAGCCGATGGAGGGGTGGGGCCATCCGACGAGGCCCTCGGAGGAGGGAAGCCCGAGCCCGGCTCCTGTCCCCACTCCTGTCCCCCCTGCCCTCTGGGATGTCCCATAGCATGGGATGAACATGGAAATGTCCCTAAACAGGGATCCCAGAGACCTCCTTGTCCCCAGGCTTGGTGTCCTGGGACAGCCCCCAAGGGAACTGGTGATGTGGGTGCCCAATGTCCCCAAGCTCCCCAGTGAGGTGACCCTTGGCTGGGCATGGGGACAGGCAACGACTGTCCCTCCATCTCCTTGTGGCCATCTGCAGCCACCGCGTCCTTCTCGGGATGGTCCCAAACGGCTTCACGAGGCCCCGCGGAGCCGGGACAGGGAGTCTGCGGGGCCGGGCCGGGGGGTCCCGTGGGGCGGGCGCTCATCCCGGCGCGTCCGTGCGCGTCCGTCCCGGAGCCGGCGCGAGCAGGGTCACCGTGCGGGGACAGTGCGGAGCGGAGCAGATCCGCACGGCCCCTTTGGTCCTCGCCGCGCTGCCCTTGGGCCCCTTGGAGARGATCCAGGCCAGCCCGGGCAGGGCTGCTCAACATCTGGATTCCTCCATGGGGGCTTTGGGGCTGTTATGCCCCAATTTGCCGGGTGGAGTCGGGATTATCCACATTTGTCCCCTGCCATGGGGTAGAGGGGAGCACCRGGACCGGCGTCCCCCCAGGGCTGGCTTGGGGCTCACGAGGGACCCTGAGCCCAGGTGTCCCCCTTGGGTGGACGGGGCCCCCAGGACGGCCCTGGGGATGCGGCTCCTGCTCCAGCTGCACCYTGGGGACGGAGGGGAGCCGAGAGCCGGCACCGGGACCGCCCGGCTGCCCTTTGGGGCTGGGAATGGACCTTTGGGGAGCTGCCAGCAACGGCCCAAGGTTGGGGCGGGCAGAGACCTGGGTCTGCGGGCGCCCGGGCCACGTTTTCCTTGGAGTCCTGGGGTAGGAAACGGGTCCCGGTGGGTCTCSGGCCGGCACCCAGCAGGGCTATTTATATCAGCGCTCCGGCCCTCGCCGCGGGTGACTCAGCCCGACGTGGAAACGCGGTCTGGAGACGGGCGGGCAGGCGGGCGGGGACGGGGCCTCCCTGGCGGCGCCCCCGCCCCCCACGTGCTGAGACCCGGCGCGCTCGTGACCTGGGGCCAGCACCGAGACGCCCCTGTCCCCACCAGTGTGCCCAGCCCTTGGAGCCAGGGCCAGCGTCCCGCGTCCCTCCTTCCATCCCAGCATCCGTCCCTCGGTCCGTGCCCGTCCTTGGAACGGCCCCTCGCTGTCCCCACACCCGTGAGCTGAGAGCGGGCGGTCTCAGCCCGTCCTGCCCTGGGGTGCCTCCCTGGGTGTCCCCGTGCCCCCAACCTGCGCCCCCGGCTCCTGGGGACCCATGGGTGTCCCCTGAGTCCCATGAAGGGCTGTGGGCCATGGGGACAACTCGTTTCTGCCAGTGCTGGTGGGCGCCAGATGCGGGGGCCAGTGGGACCCGTGCACCAGGACCCACCCCACAGCAGTGCCCCTATGTGCACCCCCAGCCCCACGGGGAGGGAGGGGGACACACGTGTTTAACCCTTTACTGCCCTTGCAATGTGCAGGGGGGGTCCTTATCCCCACCCCAAGCGGGAAGCACAGATGGGATGGGCAAAGGGCCAGGGAGGGACCCGGCTGGGATGGGGAAGGGGGGGGTCGATCTGTGCCCCCCCCATCCCCTTTTAACCCGGGTTCCCCCCTCCTCTGCCCAGGGGGGACCCCCCTGCACGGGGACGGAGGGGGGGACAGTCGGGGGATGGGGCTGCCCCTTAGGGTGGGGGGCTACCCCTGCATGGGGGGAAAAGAGAGGGGGGTACCCGGTGACGTCACGGGGGCGCGTCCGGGGCGTGGCGGGCGGGGGAACCCCCGGGCGCTGGGCCGCGGGTGCCGCAGCGCGGAGCCCGTCGGGGGGCGGCGGCGCTGCGGGC
>PTEX01000264.1:8941-28339 GCA_003342815.1 Eudromia elegans | reverse complement strand
GGGGGGGCCCTTTGCACAGGGCGGGGGTCTGTCCCCCCGCGGAGGCTCCGTCCCCCCCGCGCGGCTCTGGGCTGCGGCCTTGGGGTGCTGGGGGGGGCTGGGGGTCCCATCCTGACACCCCCCCTCCTTTCCCGGTGCCCCTGGCACGGGGCCCGTCCAGGCGGAGCGGAGGCTGTTGGGGGGGGGTCCCCTGCCCGCGGCCCCCGGCTCTGCCCGGGCACCGGAGCCCCACACGGGGCCGCGATCCCCCCCCGGCGCCCCCGTTCCCGTCCAGCGATCCCTTGGAAACCCGCTGGGCCGTGATTCCCGCTCCCAACAAAAGCGCTTCCCAAGCAGTGGCCCCCCCCCCCGCCCCCGGCTCCATCCCGGTGCCCCCGCGGGCAGCGTCCCGCTCCCCTCGGCGTTCCCGGGAGGCGGCAGCAGCCGGCGCGGATCGGTTGGGATTTTCCCTGGCTCCGGGGCACGCCGTTTTGCTGCCTCACCCTCCTGCAGGCGGGAGCGAGGCTGCCAGGGYGGGGGGGGCCGTCGGAGGCCGGGATGGCTCCGCGTTTCTCCCGTGCCCGCGGCGGGACGCGGCAGCTGCAGCGCGGCGGCACGYGCGCCGCATTCCAGGGATGCATTTCGGACACTGGGATACGGTCTGCCGGCGGCGGGRGAGCGAACGGCTTCCCTACGGAGCAGCTGCGGGAATAACCCGGGTGGTCGCGGATATTCCTGCTGCCCTCGTGCCCGGCTCCGGAGGCGGCGGAGCTGCGAGGCCGGGGACACGGGAACAGGTTCCCGTAGGGCTGGCGCGTCCGGAGCGCTCGGGGGGCTCCAGGCCCGGCTGGGCTCCGTCATTCCCCGTTCCCTGCGTGTCCGAGYGCGGTGCGGCCGAGGCTTTGCTGGCTCCCGGGAAAGGCGTCAGCGCAGGTAACCCCGGAGGCTCCGCATTCCTGCGGGATCCGCCCGGTCCCGCCCGCGGGGCCTCGTGGGTCCCCTCGGAGCCCTCCTGCTTCCCGGGGTCCGGGCAGCGGAGCCGGCCGAGGCTCCGGCCGCTCCGTGCGGACGAGGCCGAGGGCGGCGCGGGAGGCTCCGGCCTCGCGTGCCGTGGGCGCCGGCGGGTTTGGGGAAGGAGCTCTGTGGGGCGGCGTGCGGGCGCCGCGGGAGCCCCTTCCCGTTCCGGTCCCCCCCGAAGGGGGACTTTGGGAATGGTTGTGTCCGGCCCTTCCTGGTGGAACCGGCACGGTGGGACCCGCGTGGGTTTCCTGGTGGAATGGGTGCGCCGGGACCCGTGTGGGTTTCCCGGGCAGCTCCCGGAGCTGCTCTCCAGCAGCCGGACGGGGAGAGGCCTCCGCTCCCTCCCTTGTGCCCGTGCCGCCCTCGGGCTGGCGGGGAGCCCCACGGCGGGTGCCGGGGCCCCGGCGCCCTTCGCCCGCTCCGCAGGGAGCCGCGCCCTGCGGCAGGTGCGCCCGGGCGGGACCGGAACCGCGCGCTTCCTGCCGCGGCTCCGCGGCGGCTGCCGGGACGGGCCGCGCGCCCGGCACCCACTTCCCCCCAGGCYGCTGTCCCCAGCCCCGCGCGGCCACCGGGGACGGGGGGCCCCGCGGAGCGGCCGGAGTTCCTCCCGTGCGGAGCTGCCGTCTCCCAGCTCCCAGCAGGGCCGAGCCCGCTGCTTCCCGGCCCTCCGGAGCGCTGGCCCGGAGCCAGTGAGCGCTCCAAGGCCGGCGTCCCGCGGGAGTCCCCCCCACCCTGTGCCCGGGCAGCATTCCGGCTCCCGGTCCGTGTTCCTCCTGGGAAGGTGAGCGGAGCTGCCGGCCGCTCTCTGGCTGCCCGAAAGATCATAGGAAATTCCGCCATGGGCTCCGGGAGCGGCACRTTCCGGGAGCGGACGGGAGCACCGGGGCCTTGGGCGGCATCCGCCTCCACAGCTGCTTCCTGCCTCAGTTTCCCCCGGCACCTTGGGGACACTTGGGGCTTCTGAGGAGCTGAGAGGCGTCCGGCGGGAGCGGGCGGCTCCCGCCGGCCGCGTGGGCACGGGGAGCGCGCGACTGGCAGCGGAGAGGGGTCCGTTCCCTGCTCATCCTCCCCGTGGGGATTCCTGCTAATTCGGGAAGCTCGCCCGCGCTGGTGGCCGGAGCCGGCGGGACCCGGCTCCCCGCTGCTCGGCCGGGGCCGCGGCTCCTTGGCCGGCGGCGCCCGCGCGTTGATCCGTCCYGTCCCGCGCGGCGCCCGCGGAGCCTCCGCACGGCCCTTCCCCTCCCTCGGCCGCTTCCTTCGGATTCRGCTGCTCGGGGATGCGGGGGGGCGGCTGGGCCCGCTCCCGGTGGTGCCTCCGCGCAGGAGCGCGGGCGGGAATCGCCCTCAGCCCGGGTCYGGAGCTGGAGCCTCATCCCGCTCGTCCCCTTGAGGCTCCTAGGAATTCCCCCGGCGAGTGTCCCGAGGTGGAGGAGGGTTCCCAGGCAGGAGCCTTCATCATCCTCCCCGCACGTGGGGCCGGGCACCTCTGCGTCCCCCTTTGCTCCCCGTCTGGGGCCGCCGCGAGGCCGGGGCCAGGGCGGGAGCGGAGCGTCCTCCCCGCCTTGGCTCCTGCTCCGTCYTCCCTCCTGATTTACCAGCGCGGATTAGGCCGGGCCGCGGCCTCCCGCATTCCTGCCTCCCTCCCTTCCCTTCCTCCCCCTCCTGCTGCTTGTTTGCCCATCCTGGAGTTTGCTCCGTCGCTCGGGAAGGCCTCGGCTCCTGCTCCCACATCCCGGCCGGGCGCCCTGGGCGCGGGACCGGTGCCCCCGGCAGCACCGGTGACCTGGGACCAGCACCAGGGCTGGTTGTGCCCTGTCCCGAATGGTACCCGCGTGTCCCAGCCCTCGATCCCGCTCCATGCTCTGATCGTGTCCCGCCAGCATCCCTGCCGTATCCAGAGTCCCCAGCCCACGGGTTGGGCTGTCTGGGAATGCGCGGCTGGAGCAGGGAGCTGTCCCTGTTTGGGTTGGCTCCCTGCTCCCGGAGGACCTGCTGAGCTTGGCCATGGAGCAGTGACCGTGGCCCCGGTGGGAAGGGCTCCGCTCGGAGCCGGGATCCCGCCTGGCCAGCCCAGGACCACCCGCCCTGCCCACGAGCTTCCTGGTGGAGGGAATCCCAGCCCTGCAAGGTGCGAGGGCCACACCATGCTCTGGAGGGACCCTCCTTGTCCCAGGAAGCCTTGGWGGCACCTGAGGGCTCCCGCGGGACCCTTTGAGGGCTTCCAGGTAGAGCAGGAGCCTCCCGGACGCCTGGGCCCTCCCCGCAGCCCTGAGTCACGGGCAGCTGCCCTGAGTCACGTCCCCTTGAGGGAAGAGGGGCAGCAGTGCCCATTGTCCCCCCACGAGGCATGCTGGGAAGGAGGGAGCCGCATTCCTTTGGCATGGAGCATCCCAGGCTGGCAGCCTCCCCGCTGCGCTTGCCCCCGGGCCAGCTCCTTTCCCGGGATCCGTGGGYGCCTCGGGCAGGTGCCTCCGTCCCCGGCAGCGGGAGCGGTGCCGAGGCGGGAGCCGGAGCCGCGGGCCCTTTGTGCCGCTCCGCCGGGGGCTCCGCACGCCTCCGGCCGCGCCGTTCCCGCTGACTCAGCCGGAGCGGTGCCCGGTGCCGGCGCGGGCGCTGCCGGGGGCCCCGCATTCCTCCTGCGCCTGAGTCACCCGCCGGCGCTGCCGGGACCTGCCCGCGCGGCCCTGCCCTCCCGGCGCGCTTTCCGGGCTCCCCTTTGTGCTGGAGGGCTGGGAAAGGCACGCTTGGTTTTGTACCCCCTTCCCCGCCCCGGGCGGTTGGGGACGGCACGGTGACCTCGCCGCGTCCCCTGCGCCAGCCGCCCCTTGGGGACAGGGAGGCTCCAGGCCGGCCCGCTCGCTACCCGAGTGCCCTCGGCYGGCGTGKGCCGGGGCCGGGCGCYRCGGCYGCCGCTACCCGCTCCGCGGGGCTGGAAGAGCTCTTCCCGTGCTGCCCTGCCGCCTCCCCGCCATTGTCTGTGGGGCCCCGAGGGCTTCCCGGCGGAAAGGCTGGTCCTTCCGGAGCCCCGCGGCCGCTGCCGGCCCCTTCCCTGCCCGGGCCGCTTCCCTGCMTGCCCGCGCTGGGCCCTGCTCATCCCTGTCCCGGCAGCGGGACGGAGCGCACCGCTTTGGGGCTCCCTTTGCTCGGAAGCCGTTCGCTCTTTCCTCATGTGGAAGCACCCGGGGGCTGTAAATGCCCCTGGAGTCGCCCATGGGCCTTATGGTGTTGGCACGGAGCCCTATTCCCTAATGGAATAATGGAAGTCCCTAATGGATCCCTGCTCGCTCCTGCTGTGTGGGTCTGGTGGGAGTCCCTGGGATGCTGAGCCCCCGGCATGCCCCGCACGGACAGGCTGCGGCAAGCCCGGATTCCTGCGGGATCGGGACGAGCACGTGCGCGCCCGCRGGGCCGCTCCGCGCTGCGCCCGCTGCACCCKCCTCCCGCGCGGCCCCGGCCCCCCTGCTGCTGCCGCAGCCCCCAGCGCGGGGTCTCTCCCTCCCCTCACGGCATCCGGCTGCGTGTGTTTATCCCGGCATTCCTGGGCGCTGGCACGGCCTGGGAGGCGGCGAGCCTGTCGGCCGCCCGCGGACACGACGCAGCTGCGCCGCGCCGGAGCTCAAAGGTTGGCCGGGAAGGGGCCCCGGCTGTTTACACGCGTTGGGGGGCCCCGGCGTCCTCTTCCCGACGCTGCCGGAGCCGGGCCGGATCGCTCGGCGTTCCGGCTGCCCGGGCTGCAGCCCCTGCCGTTCCCACACCCCCGCGTGCGCTGGGATGGAGCAGCTCGGCTGGGAGCGCGCGGTGGGAATGGAGCTGGCGAAGCGCCCGTTGTCCCGCTGCCCGGAGCRGGGGCCTCCCAGTTGCCCCAACCTCACGGCGCATCCACGTCCCCCCACCAAGGGGGACGGAGAGCGCCCACGTCGGTGCAGGGAATGCCGCTTCCCGCCCCCGCCTCGYCCTGGGGGAGCCGTGGGGAAAAGGGGCCGGGAAGGGCTGGCACAAGGTGCCCCCGGGGCAGCGTTTGCTCTTGGCTGATTCAGCTCCCCGGGGAGCACCCGCTTCCTGGCACCGCGTGGGACTTGGCTGCTCCCGCCCGYGCCGTGGCGAGGGGCCAGCTCGGCCTTCCTGTGCGGCGATGGGAATATCGGGAATATCCCGCGGCGCCCGTGCGAGCGGAGGGACCCCCTTCCGGCCGTCCCGCTGCCGTCCCCTCCGCATTGTCGCCAGCCTGGCCCTGCCCTGGCACTGCCAAACGTGCCGGAGGGCTCGGGGACGGGCCGCCCGGGGCCACCGCTGTCCCTGCGCCCCGTCACGCGCCGCTCTCTCCCTGCAGGCTGCTGGTCGGGGCGCCCCAGGACGCGGACCCCGAGAACGGCACGCGGACGGGCGCCGTCTACGCCTGCCCGCTGAGCGCCTCCCAGCGCGACTGCCAGCGCCTCGACATGGAGCTCAGGAGTACGTGAGGGCCCCGGCCGGCGCTGCCCCCCTGCCATCGCGGGGGACACGGGCYGCCCCGCGGAGGCCGCCCTGCCCCGGGGGGAATCTCCGCGCTGCTCCCCGCTCCGGGGCTCTCGCGGGGCCGCGTCGCGGCTCTCGTGACGCCTCTTGCCCTGCSCTAGGTGAGCCGGACAAGTACATCATCGAGGACATGTGGCTGGGGGTGACGGTGGCCAGCCAGCGGCAGCCGGCGGGGCGGGTGCTGGTGAGTCCCGCGAGCCCCGTGTGGCCCCGTGTCACCCCCGTYGTCCCCCGTGCCCTCGGGGACAGGGTGCGCAGCTCAGCGCTCTGGTGCGGTGTGTCGGGGCGCGCGGGTCGATGCTTCCGTCAGGCGGAAGGGGCAACACGTGGGGTGTAGGGACCACCGTCCCGGGCAGTGCCAGGGCGGTGTTGTGCTATAGAGACCCTAAGCCTATGGTTAGGGTCCCTGGTGGCACCTGGGGACTCTAGGGCTCGTACCAGGGCAGTGTTGTGCTATAGAGACCCCAAGCCAATGGTTAGGGTCCCTGGTGACCCCAGAGGACCCTAGGGCTGGCGGCAGGGCAGTGTTGTGCTATAGGCACCCTATAAAACAGCACAGTAACATCACAACGTATGGACCGTGAGCGGCAGGACGGTATTGCTCCGTGCGCCCTGAGGCCGGGGTCGGGTGGGGGCTGCGTGTGGGGGCGGCGGGGCCGTGGCGGCGCGGGGGACGATGGCCGCGTGTGCCCGGCAGGCCTGCGCCCACCGCTACACGAAGGTGCTGTGGTCGGGCAGCGAGGACCAGCGGCGCATGGTGGGCAAGTGCTACGTGCGGGGCAACGACCTGCGCCTCAACATCAGCGACGAGTGGCAGACCTACCACAACGAGATGTGCAACTCCAACACGGACGCGGAGGAGAGCGGCATGTGCCAGATGGGCGCCAGCGCCGGCTTCACCGCCAACATCATCTACTTCGGGGCGCCCGGCGCCTACAACTGGCAAGGTGCCCGCGCGCGCCCGGCGAGCGCTGCGCCCGGCGGCACGCTGCTCACCACGGGCTCCTTTCTGCCCGGCCGGCCCAGGGACCAACTACGTGCTGCAGCGGGAGATGTGGGACCTGCACGACTTCTCCTACCCCAACGAGAGGAACGGCAACACCTACATAGGTGAGGGGCAGGGCCCGGGGCGCCCTGGGGGCCCCTGGGGCGTTTGGGGGTGCAGGAGGTTTGGGAGATGCGGGTTTAGGGAGAGGGATTGAGGAGGAGGATTAGGGAGGAGGTTTAGGGAGAGGGCTYGAGGATGAGATTTAGGGAGAAGGTTTAAGGGGGAGGATTAGGGAGAAGGACTGAGGAGGAGGTTGAAGGAAGGGGATTAGGGAGGAAGATTAGATGGGAGGATTAAGGAGGAGGCTCCAGGAGGAGGATTAGGGAGAAGGTTTGAGGAGAATTAGGGAGGATTAAGGAGAAGGTTTAAGGAGGAGAATTAGAGGGGAGATTCCAGGAGGAGGAGATGGGATTCCGCGGGGTGGCCGTGTCCCCGCGCGGTGGCCGTGTCCCCGCGCGGTGGCCGTGTCCCCGCGCGGGGTGGCCGTGTCCCCGTGGGGTGGCCGTGTCCCCGCGCGGGATGGCCGTGTCCCCGCGGGGTGGCCGTGTCCCCGCGCGGTGGCCGTGTCCCGGCGCGGTGGCCGTGTCCCCGCGGGGTGGCCGTGTCCCCGTGGGGTGGCAGCGCTGCGCCCGCAGGCTACGCGGCGGAGATGGGCAGCGGCGTGCTGCAGCGGGACGCCGTCACGGTGGTGTCGGGGGCGCCGCGCTACCAGCACATGGGCGCCGTGTACCTGCTGAGCCGCAGCCCGCAGCACACGCTGCAGCGCAGCCTGCTGCTCCGCGGCCACCAGGTCGGCTCCTACTTCGGCAGCGCCGTGGCTCTGGCCGACCTCAACAACGACGGGTGAGCCCCGCCGCGCCGGCCCTCCCAGCCCAGGGGCCCTCCAGGGGCAGCCCCTCGCGCGGAGGGCTCTTGGGGGGCGCAGTGGGGTGGGGATTGCTGGAGGAATCCATCCTTCTGGGGGGCTTTGGGCTCATTTGGGGGGTCCCACAGCGCTTCCTGGGGACTGTGTCTTCCTGTGGCCTTCGGGGTCCTTCTGGGGATGTCTCCCCCCGGTCACTGGGGGCCGCTGGCGTTTGGCACCAGGGGTGTCGTCGCGGCCCCCCGGCCCTGACGGTCGTCCCCGCAGGTGGCAGGACCTGGTGGTGGGAGCCCCCTACTACTTCCAGCGCAAGCAGGAGGTGGGGGGCGCCGTCTACGTCTACGTGAACGAGGGCGGTGACTTCCACCCCGAGCCCGGCCTCGTGCTCACGGGGCCCAGTTACTCAGCCTTCGGCTTCGCCGTGGCCGCCATCGGCGACGTCAACCAGGACGGCTTCCAGGGTGAGGGGCTGGCGCGCGGCGGCCTTGGGCTGCCCAAGGGGGCCCAGGGAGGTCTCTGGGGTAGGAGGAACATGTAGTGAGCTTTGGGGGTGGCCATGGTGTCTAGGGAAGGCTTGGGGCGCACAGGATACCAGGGAGTCTCTTGGTGTGGGGCACGCAAGGGAGGGAAGGGGCGRGTGAGAATGGCATGAGGCGGTTGAGGCCCCTGCCCCATGGGACCGKCCGTTCTCTTCTCGCCGCAGATATCGCTGTGGGGGCTCCTTTCGAGGGGCCCGGCAAGGTCTACATCTACCACGGCAGCGCGGAGGGGCTCTTGGCCAAACCACGGCAGGTAACGGCCCCGGGGGGCTCCCTCAGCTGGCCGGGGGGTCTGGGCAGCCCCTGAGCGTCCCCCAGTCCCGGGCTGGGGTGAGGGGGATCTCCAGATCCGTGGGGGTGCTGGGGTGGTGCCGGGCAGCAGGAGACACCCCGTCCTGCCGTGCCCCCCGCCAGGTGGTCAGCGGCTCGGACCTGGGTCCCGCCAGCATGCGAACCTTCGGGTACTCCCTTAGCGGGGGCCTGGACGTGGACGACAACTCCTACCCCGACCTCCTGGTGGGCAGCCTGGCCGAGAGGATTGTGCTGCTCAGGTAAGGGAGCAGGGAGCGGGTGCGTCGCCCGCAGCGCCCCGTCCTGGCGCGGCYGCCTCCCGGCCCTGGGCGCTGTCCCTGCCTTTTCAAGCACGCTGCTTGTGCTGCGGGGCCGAGGAGGAGGAGGAGGAGGCCGCTGGCGCTCTGGAGGCTCAGCCGGGCCCTGTCTCGCTGCCCAGGGCTCGGCCCGTGATCAACATCCTGAACAAGACGCTGACAGTGAACCCCAGCAAGGTGGACCCTGCCCGCTGCACCCCCAGCTCCTGGTGAGGCCCCCGGCGCGGCCGGCGTCACCGCCCCGGGACACGTGGGCGCTGGGGGGCTGGCCCTGCTCACCGCCGCCTTCCCCGCAGCATCAAGGTGACCGTCTGCTTCTCGTACAACCAGAGCGCCGGCGACCCCAAGTACAGGGAGACCATCAGTGAGTGCCCGGGGAGCGGGCGTGACGGGAACGGCTCTGGGCGGGAGCGTGGGGGGACACGCTCGCRTGCAGGGGGTGCGTCCGCGGGGGAGGACGCAGGCTGTGCGTGCGGGACGAGCTCGCGGGGGATACGTGTGACTGTGCCGCACGGTCCCCACGGCCCGCTCTCCCCCCGCAGCCCTGGAGTACACGCTGGAGGCTGACAAGGACCGGCACCCTCCCCGGGTGAGGTTTCTGGAGACGCACTCGGCCTCCTACCGCGGCCTCTTCCGCATGCCTGAGACCCGCTGCGAAACCAAGGAGCTGCTGCTGGTGGTGAGCGGCTGTGAGCGCGCGCCCGTGCGCCCGGTGTGCCCGGTGTGTGCCCGGCGTGCACCTGTGTGCCCGGTGTGCACCCGGTGTGTGCCCGTGCGCCCGGTGTGCACCCAGTGTGCGCCTGTGTGCCTGGTGTGCACCTGGTGTGCGCCCGTGCACCCGGTGTGTGCCAGTGCGCCCAGTGTGCGCCCGTGCGCCCGGTGTGCGCCCGGTGTGTGCCCGTGCACCTGGTGTGTGCCAGTGCGCCCGGTGTGCGCCCGGTGTGCACCCGTGCACCTGGTGTGTGCCAGTGCGCCCAGTGTGCGCCTGTGTGCCCGGTGTGCGCCCAGTGTGTGCCCGTGCACCCGGTGTGTGCCAGTGCGCCCGGTGTGTGCCCGTGCACCCGATTGTGCCAGTGCGCCCGGTGTGTGCCTGTGTGCCCAGTGTGTACCAGTGCACCCGGATTGTGCCAGTGCAGCCGGTTGTGCACTTATGCGCACTCCAAATTGCTCTGCTCATGGAGCTGGATCAGGGAGGGAGGATGGGATATGGTGAGGTGCAAAGGCTCYTGGAATGGGCATTTTCCAGCAGGAAAAGAGACCTGAATCCAGGCTGCACCTGCGATGAGTTTGGGGCATCTCGTGGACAGGGGTGTGGAGCAGGAGCGGGTGGCTCTAGATRTGGTTGGGGGCTGCTTTGCTGTACCTGGACAGGGAGAGCGTCAGCTCCCTCTTGTGTTTTCCTCCGTCCCACAGGAAAACATCCGGGACAAGCTGCACCCCATCGTGCTCACCATGAACTACTCGCTGGTGGAGAAGCCCAGGACCTTCCAGCTGGGCCTCCGCTCCCTCGACGCGTTCCCTGTCCTCAACGCGGACCAGTCGCACGAGAACGAGACGAAGGTACCGCGGGGAGCCGGCGCAGAGGCTGCTTGGGGCATCCGGGGCACGCGGGAGCCCCCCAGGCCGTGCCTGTGYCTCGGTGTCCCCGTGCGTAAAGGGCACGGACACGTCCCCGAGAGCYGGGCTCTGAGGGCCTCTCCGAGCCTGGCTTTGTGCTGGAGAAGGCGCAGGGCAGGCAGTGACACGGGGACATCCCTGTCCCGCAGATCGAGTTCCAGAAGGAGTGTGGCACGGACAACAAGTGCTACAGCAACCTCCARCTCCAGAGCAGCTTCGTGAACGACCAGAACCAGCCCCTGCCCAGGTGAGCACGGGCAGCGCCGGGGCTCTGCCCATCTCCCCTGGTCACCGTGCCATGCCCTGCCTGGCTTGGGTCACCCCTTGGCCGCAGTGTCCTCATCTTGGCATGTGCTGGCATCTCCATCACGCTGGTGGATGTATGGTGGGTGGCACCGCGCGGGCACCCGTGTGCTGAGCGGGTCCTTGCCTGGCGCAGGCTGAACGGGACCCAGGTGCTGCAGTACAGCCAGGACATGCGGAAGCTCTACCTGAGCGTGAACATCACCAACAAACCCAGCACGGCCTCCGACGGCGAGGACGCCCACGAGGCCCTGCTCAACGTCACGGCGCCCGCCACCCTGCTGCCCTCCTCCGTCCGCCCGGTACGGGGGGGCCTCCCCGCCCTCCCCACGGGAAGAGGGGCCGGGGCYGGCGCTGCCGGGAGGTTCCTCACGCCCTTGCCCTCYGCAGACCGGGGCCTGCAGCTTCGTGGAGACGGTGCTGTGCGAGCTGGGCAACCCCTTCAAGAGGAACCAGAGGGTGAGCGCTGCCCGCGGCCCACCGAGCCCTGCCCGGGCACCYTGCGGGCTCTGGCCCTGCTACTCCAAAGTCCCTCCGTGCCGCAGGCYGAGCTGATCATCATCTTCGAGGTCGTCGGCATCACGCTGGACACGCGAGAGGTCTCGGTGTGGCTGGACCTGACCACGTGAGTGTCCCTGGGAGGGCGAGGCTGGGTCGTGGGGAGGCAGGGGCTGCGGTGAAGGTGCCCGCGAGGGTGTCGGCTCCTCTTCCTTCCCTCTTCCTTCCTTCCCTCTTCCTTCCTTCGGGGCTGGGCAGCGATAGCCCCTCAGCTGCTCCGCGGGGGATTGGCACCCTGTGTTGCTGCTGCTGGGCGCAGCAGGGCTCGGCAGCCGCCAGGACGAGGCGGCCACGGGGCTCGTGCTGCCCCACGGAGGGCGCACGCACCTTGGGGTGCTGCCCCACGGAGGAGGCGCTCACCCTGGGGTGCCGCCCCGCGGAGGGCACGCGCACCCCGGGGTGCCGCCCCGCAGAGGGCGCGCTCACCCTGGGGTGCCGCCCCGCAGAGGGCGCGCTCACCCTGGGGTGCCGCCCCGCAGAGGGCGCGCTCACCCTGGGGTGCTGTCCTGCAGGCAGAGCACCCAGGAGGACCTGCAGCCCGTGCTGGCCAAGCTGCTCGTGGATTACAGCATCCAGTCGTCGCTGAAAATGTGAGTGCGGCAGCGCCGGGACCGTGTCCCTCTGTGTCCCCCCCGGCTCTGTGTCCCCCCCGGCTCTGTGTCCCCCCGGATCTTCCCCGGGTGCTTTGGTGATGCCCAGAGCGAGCGCAGCCCCAGGGATTCGCTAACGGGGCCTGTGGATGCGCCAGCCTCCGGCCTCGGGGATGCTCCCTCCTTTCCGGGCCCGTTCCAGCGTGCGCGTCCCCCTTGTCCTGTCCCCAGAGTCACGTCCCACGTGCAGTCCTACTTCAGCGGGACGGTGGTGGGCGAGTCGGCCATGCAGAGGGAGCAGGACGTGGGCAGCGCCCTCGACTTCCACTTCCAGGTGAGGGCAGCRCGTGCCGGGGGGGTTGGCACAGGGACAGCTCCGTCCCCCGGTGCCACCCGGCTGGGCTTTGCAGGTGACCACCAGGGGGGAGTCGCTGGGTGCCCTGGGCACCATCCTGCTGGGTTTCGAGTGGCCCTACGAGATCCCCAATGGCAAATGGCTCCTGTACCCCACGGAGATCCTCGTCAACAGCAACGAGACCTGCCAGCCCCCCGGGGGGGTCATCAACCCCCTCAACCTCACCGTGAGTGTCCCCGGCACGRCTGCAGGCCCTGCCCGCGCCTCCGCCAGTGTTTGCAGCCCTGGCGCTCCCCTTCGGTCCCCGTTGCTCGGCGCTCACGGGGTTCTTCCCTCTGCAGCTGCGGGAGGACGAGCTCCGAACCCGGCGGAGACGCGAGCTGGGGGCGTCGCAGCCGGCCGAGCCCCCCGTCACTTTGGCCACCGCCAAGAAAGCCAAGTCGGAGGTGGTGCTGGTGAGCGGCCCCTGGGCGCCTCGAGCCGCGCTGGGGCCGGGGCTCCTACCTGCGTGCCAGGGACCAGGGACGGGCGGCGGCGCTTGCGCCTGGGGCCGCGGCGCACGCTTCGGCTGCAGCCGCTGGGTGGCAGTTGTCCCCCGCACGGTGGCGGTGACGGTGACGTGCGCGCGGCCCCRGCGCCTGTGGTCTGCCCCCACCCGCGGCCGCGGCTGTCGGTGCACACCACGAGCACCAGCACTCGCACGCTCGGCGCACTGCACGTGTGTTTGCAGCACACGCGTGTGCGTGCAGCGGCACCGAACTGCATGTGAGCACACACGTGCAGTGCGCCTCACTGTAGTCACACGTGTGCAAACACCCCCCTCTGAGGGTCACACACGCGTGTGTGCGGAGCGTATGTGCTTGTAGGCACAGACACGGTTACACCCCCTGCACAGCAGCCRGCACAGCCGCCCCTGGGTGTGCAGTGCTGCGCTGCCTTGCACGCCCCGGGGGCCGCCGCACACGCGTGTGCACAGGGACACGCTGCATTGGCGACGTGCTCTGCAAGCGAGCGTGCCCCCGAGCACCCCCACACTGAGTGTGCCCCCGAGCGCCCCCATAGTGCGTGTGCCCCCTTGAGCACCCCTACACTGTGCGTGCCCCCCTGAGCACCCCCACAGCGTGTGTGTCCCCCCGAGCACCCCCACACTGAGTGTGCCCCCGAGCGCCCCCATAGTGCGTGTGCCCCCTTGAGCACCCCTACACCGTGCATGCCCCCCTGAGCACCCCCACAGCGTGCGTGCCCCCCAGGCGCCCCCTCCTCTTGCAGAGCTGCTCCAAGGGCACTGCCCACTGCGTCTGGTTCGAGTGCCCCGTGCACAGCACCCAGCACCCCACCTACTTCAGCGTCCGCGCCCGCGTCTGGAACAGCACCTTCATCGAGGTCAGTGCTGGGGTGGGGGGCGGCTGTGGGTGCTGGCAGGGCTGGGCCGCCCCCCCCGCCCGGGGATGCTGCTGGAACAGGGCGCTGAGTTTGCCGGGTCTCAGCTCCGTAACCAACACCCCTCCCTGGCCCTAGTGGCAGGGGCTGGAGGGGACCGGGTTGGCATTGGCTGCCCAGAGAGGGGGGTCTCGTGGGGGGGCCGCCAGCCACGCGCGGGTGGTCGTGGCCGTCCTGAGACCCCCCCCTCGGCCGCCCGTGTGTGCGCAGGAGTACGGCGGGTTTGACCGCGTGAAGGTGGACGGCGCGGCGACGCTCTTCCTGCGGAGCCGCGTGCCCACCCTGCACATGAGGAACCACACGGTGCGGGTGAGTCGCCGCGGAGCCCGGGAGCTGCCCCCCGGCCCCCCCAGCTGCCCCTTCCCCCGGTGAAGCTTCCCCGGCGCTCTCCCAGTTCTCGGTGGACGTGGACTCGGAGCTGACGGAGGAGCAGCCGGCCGAGGTCGCGCTCTGGTTGGTGCTGGTGTCGGTGGCCGCGGGGCTGCTGCTGCTGGGGCTCATCATCCTGCTGCTCTGGAAGGTGAGCGCCGCGGGGTGCGCGTGGGCCTGTCCCGCGGGCGGGCGCCGAGGCCCGGCGCGCTCGTGTCGCTGGTGGACGTGGGCTGCTCCCGGATGGCTCCGTTGGTGAAACGCAGGCACAAACGTGAGAAACTGTGTCTGGACGGGGACCTCCCCGACCCCTGGAGACCCCCTCTCTGGCCTGGAGGGGCTGTATGGGACCAGCCGGGTGCGTCCCCCTGCAAGGACGGGCCTTGGGCAGGGTGCAGCCCTTGGCCTGCCGCCGTCCCCCTCCGCTCTCCATGGCCTCCCAGCCGTTCCCTGGATGCAGCCGCTCCCGGCGTGGGGCCTTCCCGCCCACTGTGCCCCTCGCCCGCGTCCCCTCACCRTCACCTCCTTCCTCGCAGTGCGGGTTCTTCCGGCGGGCCAACACGCGGGCCATGTACGAAGCCAAGGGCCAGAAGGCGGAGATGAAGATCCAGCCGTCTGAAACGGAGCGGCTGACGGACGACTACTAGGGGGGGCAGCGCCGTTGCCCCGAGCGCCCGCTCCACCCGCTTGGTAATGCCCTGCTCCCGTGGGACCCTCCTCTCCAGCCTCCTCTCCTCTCCTCTCTGCTGCTCCATCTCTCCCTATAGGGCCCTATGGGCGCCCGTAGGGTGCAGGGTCTCCGCCGGCGTCTCCCTCCAGCCGCTCCAGGTGTTTTGTTCCCCTTTCTGGCTCGGAGGCCGCAGGATTCGCTGGCCTCTGTCCCCGGAGAGCCCCGGAGCGGCTGGGATGGAGGCCAGCGCTGGCCTCCGTGGGACCCCTGCCTGCCCCGCAGAGGAGATCGGCTCACGCGGAGCCGAGGACGGACCCGCGCGCGCCGGGCGAGGGGTCCTGTCCCCCTCGGCCCCCTCCGGAGTCTCCGTTTCCATCTTCCGTCCGTCTCCGGCCTCTGGTTTCCGCTCCCGCCTCGCCCCGTCTCRTCCCCGTGTTCACCGCCCGCTCCCGTCTCCCTTTCCCGCAGTGCGACTTCTTCCAGCGGACGCGCTACTACCGGATCATGCCCAAGTACCACGCGGTGAGGATCCGGCAGGAGCAGCGCTCCGAGCCCGGCGGCCTCCGSCCCCGCCGGCGCAAGAAACACTGGGTGACCAACTGGCGGGAGCCAGACAAGTACTACTGACCCCCCCGGCGCCCCGTGCCCGGGCAGCGCCCCCTCGCCGCACTTTGCACAAGGGCATCGTTCCCGGCCCGCATCCCGCTCCGCGGCGCCCGCTTCCCGCTCCGTGGCACCCGCTTCCCGCTCCGCGCCCTCCTCGCGCGGCCGAGCCGGCGGAGGGGGCTGAGCCGGGCACGGGGCTGAGCCCCGCGCGCCCCCTCCCCGGYGCCCTCCCCGGTGCCTTGGCCTCCCGCCCCGCGCGCTTGACACGTCCTCGCGCTCCAGGACACGCTCGCATCCGCCCGGGATGCCCCTGGGGAGCACGGGAATGACCCCCTGCCTGTCCCCACTGCCTGTGGAGCAGGGGGACACAGAGCCTTCCTCCCCTGCTGCCGCCTGCTCCTCCTCTCCGCAGCGGCCTGATCCTGCACCTGGACTCCCTGCTCCCCATCCGGCCTCGGAGCCGGCCCGGCCTCCGCATTGGGGGTTCGGAGAACCAGGAGGGGAACCCCCCGCCCTGCTGTCATGTCCCAGGGGAGTCTCTCCCGCCCCAGGGGGGGTCTCTCCTGCCCTGGGGGGTCTCTCCTGCCCCACCGCTGCTGACGCCACCCCCAGGGTTAAGTTATTCCGTGTCTCTTGCGTGTGTTCCCGTGCGGAGCTCCGGAGCGCGGGCAGTCGGTACTAGGGCCCGGGGGCGGCGCGGACCCCCGCGCCCTGCCCCGGTGCCAAATAAAGCCTTGCTCTGGGATTTGTAACCTCCCCTCCCGCCTCCTCTGGGTGCCCGGACCTTCCTGGGGCTGGAGCCGGAGTATGGGGGGCATCAGGGACCACTGAGTGCACAAGGGTAATGGGGGCAGGAGAGAGGGAATATGAGGAAAGGGGAATGGAGGGAAGATACCCCGTGGGGAAACGATCTTGGAGGGGCAGGGGTAGCAGCCGGGTAAATACCTGGCAGGGCAGGGCTGATGAGGGTGTAGGTAGTTGGGTGGACAGGGGTAGCAGGGGCAGTAAATACCCGGGTGGGGGTCAGTAAGTCCCGGGGTGGGCAGGGCCAAGGGGCTGCAGGGACGACCCCCCCGGGCGGCGCCGGGATAAACCACGGGCAGTGCCGCGATAAACCACGGGCGGCGCCGGGATAAACCACGGGCAGCTCGGGCACGAAGGGGTGCGTGGCCGCAGAGGGGGCGTGGGCGCAGAGGGGCGTGGCCAGCGGGCGGGGCGTGCGCCCATTGGACGGCAGGCGGGTTGTCGGTGCGCGGGGCGGGGCCGGGCCCGGCCGGGCCGGGGGCGGCGCGGGCCGGGCCGGGGCCATGCGGCTGCTGCGGTGCCTGGCGAAGCGCGCCGCGCTGGCCGGCGTGCCCACCTACATCGAGCACTTCAGCAAGTTCTCGCCCTCGCCGCTCTCCATGAAGCAGTTCCTGGACTTCGGTAAACACCCGCCGCTTCCCGGGAAAACACCCTCCCTCCTCCTCCTCCTCCTCCTCCTCCCGTGCGCTCCCGGCCTCCTGCGCCCCGCCCCCGCCGCTGGAAACCGCCCCCCCCGCGGGTCAATAACCCCCCTCCTGCGGGGAAAGCCGGGTCGGGGGTTGCCTTGAGGGGGTACCGCCGTGCCGCGCGCCCACCCGGCAATTACCCGGTAAATACCCGGTAAATACCCGGCAATTACCCGGCAAAYGCTCCTCCTCCCGCCGCATTCGTAAACACCCGGGTTGAGGCGCTGTTCTGGCGCTGCCCCCCGCTAAATACCCCCAGCTGGGGTAGAATCCGCGTCCGAGGGAGTCGTGTCCAGGTGGACCCCGGCTCGTGCGGAGATTCACCCCCTTCCGACCGCCCGCGGGGAGACCCTCCTGCYGGGGAGCTGCCTGCGGCCCGGTCCGTACTGCCCCGGGGCCCTAAATACCCGCGTTGTCCTGGGGACTCTGCGGGGCACGGCCGGATGGGCGACCCCCCTGCATTGACCGGGGCAAACACCCGCCCCCCGGGGAAGCCGGACCCCGGTGCCCCCGGTGTCCCCCCCGCCCGGTCAATATCTGCGGGCTGGAGGCCCTCCCTGTGCTGGGCACGGGGCGGCCCCCGGCCCCTCGCCCCCCGCCGGGTCGATCCCCCCCGTCCGTGTGCCCTACCCGCCCTCCCGCATGCGCCAWCCGCAGCGGGTAAATACCCGGCCCGGGGCTTCTCCGCGGTGCCTGCGGGGAAATATCCCCCGGGAAATGCCCCGGGAGGCACCCGGGGCTGCCGCTCCGCGGGGTCTGCAGCCGCTTCCCGCTGCTGCCGGCGGCTCTGAGGTCAGCTCTATATTTACCSCTGTCCCCTGTCMCCTGCAGCGCCCGCCTCTGTTGGGYTCCGTGTGGGAATGGGGGGGTCCCTGGTGCCGTTCGGGTGCCCCCCACGCTGGGGGTACCCGGGGGATTCCAGCCTGGTCTCCCACTCTGGGCTCCAGCGGCTGCACGGGCTGCCCCCCCCGCAAGGGGCTCCGCTGTGTCCCCATCCTGTCCCCTCCCRCGGATCCCTGCTGGACACAACGCACTCCTGCTCCTCCCGAGTATCCCAGTTCCTGCTCACAGCTGCAGGCACAAGGACTGAGCTGGCTCCATGTCCCGCTGTGTCCCTCTGCTGTCCCCGTCCCCCCGCGGGTGTCACACGCGTGTCCCCCCCGTCCCGCAGGCTCCAGCAATGCCTGCGAGAAGACGTCGTTCGCGTTCCTGCGCCAGGAGCTGCCCGTCCGCCTCTCCAACATCATGAAGGAGATCAACCTGCTGCCCGACCGGGTGCTGCGCACGCCCTCCGTGCAGCTGGTGCAGAGCTGGTGAGCCCCGGGGCGCCCGCTGCCTCCCAGCAKCAKCATCATCATCATCATCGGCACTGCTCATGGGGGTCCCGCCGCCGCGCCCGGCGCTGCCCCCCCACCATGGGGGGCTGCTGCAGATCCACCAGCCCTGAGAGCCCCACCGGTGCCCCCGTGGGTCCTGCCACTGTCCCCGGCTGCCGCTGCCACCACCGCAGCTCCCAGCAGCACGGGTCCCACCGCTGTCACCTGCATGGGTCCTGCTGTCCCCGCAGGTGCCACCGCTGCTGCTGAGTGCCCCCGGACACCCAGGAGGACTTGCTGGGACAGGGAGGGGGATGGGGAAGGGCCGCGGGACCCCCAGCCCTCCGGGTGCCAGGCAGGGCGTCCCCAGCCCCGCGTCCAGCCCCCGCCTGCTGCCCCCCGCCAAAGGACAGAGMCGGGTGTCCCCATGCCTGTGGCGGGGGGGCTCCGGATGTCCCTTTAAGGGCCGTGTCCCCTGCCAGCTGGCSGTGGCTTGAACCTTATCCCAGTGCGGCCACGTGACGAGTTGTTTGTGCAGCGTCCTCAGCCCCCGCCGCTGCCAGGGCCGCCCCGCACGGGACGCGGCCCCCCCGCCCTCCCAAAGCCCCCCGGGGCTGGCGGCGCTGGGGGGGGGTCCCCAAGGCGTCCCCTGAGCCGCCCCCAGGCCCGTCAGTGGGGCTGTGTCCCCCGGCTGCTCCTGTCCCTGTGTCCGGGCTGTGTCCCCCATCCCTGTGTCCTTTCGGAAGGACTTGGGGGATCCTGCAAGCTGAGGGGGGGTTTGATGGGGTGTCCCCCGTCTTGGGGTGCTGAGCCCCCTCTCCCTGCATGGGGCGGCACCTTTGGGGGCACCCTGTCCCCTGTGGCCCCCTGGGTGCCCCGTGTCTTGGGGAGGGGTCCTGCCTGGGAGGTGACCGGCTCCTTCCGCAGGTAYGTCCAGAGCCTGCTGGACATCATGGAGTTCCTCGACAGGGACCCCGAGGACCAGGCCACCCTGGGACAGTAAGTTGGCGGTGGCAGTGTCCCGGTGACGTCCCTAGGGTGTCACCTCCTCCAGGGCCACCTCTCATGAGCGTTGACATTGTCCCTGTGTCCTGGCTCGTTTCACCATGTTTTGGACCCAAACTGCCCCTTTGCCCACCCAAAGGGGCTCCCTGAGCATCCTGGAGCCACCGGAATGTGCTCCGGGTTTTCCCTGGTGCTGCCTGCTCCAGCCCTTGGGAAAACCCGGCCTGGATTGCAGGCCCCTGCCCGGACCGGGTGTCCCGACCTGCTCCTTAGCCCCGCTTGCCGCCAGGTTCACGGACGCCCTCGTCACCATCCGCAACCGGCACAACGACGTGGTGCCCACCATGGCCCAGGGCGTGATCGAGTACAAGGAGGCCTACGGGGACGACCCCGTGTCCAACCACAACATCCAGTACTTCCTGGACCGCTTCTACCTGAGCCGCATCTCCATCCGCATGCTCCTCAACCAGCACAGTGAGCCCGGCGTCCCCTCGCCCTGTCCCGAGGG
>PTEX01000263.1:921895-1001766 GCA_003342815.1 Eudromia elegans | reverse complement strand
TTYMAARGGGGGGGGTGATTTCCAGAATTTTCGKCTCTGCCCTCCCTTCWACCTGCTGTGACTCCTTTATTTTTGGGGGTGGTGCCCTAGTTTCTAATTCTCCCATTCCTTGCTCCTCCCTGGTGGGTTCAACCTTATTTGGGRRGGTCGAGACTTCTGCAAACCACTTCTTGGTTTCGGCCCTACCCTCTCCTCTCTCATTGGCCAACGTAGGCGGGCTCTCCAGAAGGTAGTGTGGAGGGCAAGATGGCRGCGACATCATMGCTYTTCCGGCTCCGCTGCAGYGAAGGTCTCCTCCTGGGTCGCTGTCAGAAAATGGCGGCGGCCGTGGCTCCYGAGCTACCACAACGTCAGTAGCTCGTGGCGGTCTTGCTAAGTCTCCCCCAACGGTCTGCCAACCCCCCAATGCAGGTCTAAATATAATTTCAGTACGAGGAGCTGCAGAATTTTCAGTACAATTGTCAGCATGAACGAACGCGACTATTTCTGACTTCTTTAGAAATAAAGCCACCTTCCGGCAATTAGTTGCCTGGGCACGCTTCTCAAGGCGTTTAAGCCAGGGTCCGCCCTTTTGATCTAAATATACCTTTTCGAATTTTKCCCACAGTTTATAATCTAAGAGACTATCATGCTCAGTTAAATGTCCCCCCTTAGTCATYTTTCGAATTATCCTAATAACATCTTTCCAGGCAACTTGCTGTTCAGCCAATACCGCCTGCAAATGTTTAAACTCGGGCAGGGCTGCAGCCCTTGAGAAGCARAGACCCATATTGAATCAATGGAAAAAATCCAGAATATGCAAGCACCAATTACACAATACAAGAGCGGACAAAATACACAAATATCGTAAGTACTGGCACAGAAATACAGATATTACCTATAATGCAAAATCAAGTATTGACGCAAATAAAGCTGTGCACAGAAAGATCCAAAAACAACTAAGACACAAAATCTTACCACTAAAATTACACCAATATATACAGTGATATACAAACAGGTAAGTTAACAATCGCAATTCACAATATATATACAAATATATACAGGTAAGCACWCAAAAGAACAATAAAATGTAACAGTCACTTYTTCAACTAATACTCTGAAATTATACAGACAGCAAGAAAAGAAAGWAGTACAGGTAAGTATAATATACACATCAATTAACAGATCAACAGAACCGGCAAATTAAATAACACAAATGCTCAACAGTAAATAATACACAAAAATCAATACATTTACCAAAAATTAAACCCAGCTATTCCAGTAAAAACCCTGAAAGAACCTGGGTGAGCCCTGTCACCCGGGGCCCTCGGCACCGGACACCCACACACAGTGGAGCCGCAGGGTTTCTAAAACAAACCCGGTAATGCCCGGTATGTTCACGCTAAGCAAACCCAGGCAAAATTCATCGGTTACCACTCAATTCTAAGGTACCGGCACACAGCCCAAGGAACCCCAAGTGGCCCGACGGGTCACTTCCACAACGAAGCCCCAGATCACCACACCGGCTACCTCACCCTTATAATGGGTGGGCCCGGCGGGACCCCTAAAATAATGTGAGGTCGCGAAGAAATCCTTCGAGCTCCCCMCGTTTAAACAGGGAACACCGGAGGAGATCCCAGCCCCAGGGAGCTGGAATCAATAGCGCCCAGAAAAACCACGCTCCCAGACAAAACAAATCCYCTTGGATTTATTCCCCAACCTCCCAACCAAATTCACTTAGGCTAGGAGATTAAAATTCATAAACACAGGTAATAATAAAATGTATTACCCCCCCCGTTTGGAATCTCCCCGATCCCAATCAGGAGCCCTCCCTATAAGGGAATTTACCCTTCTCTATTCCCCCCCGSKCCACTAACGGAAAMGAATAGAAAACAAGCCCCTTCAGACCCAAGCTARCACCCCTAAAAATCCAACCAAACCTCCTACCTAGATGTCATCCAAAGCCCCCCGGCACACCAGCGCAGGGTCGTGCCCCACGTTGGGCGCCACTTGTCGTGRCCRGCCCCCCAAAGCCCACCCACTCTAGGCCCRGGATATTACCAGCTCAGTCGCAAYRWGAGGACTCTCGGCCAGGCCACAACAACACCAACACCGGGATCCCAGGGAGAATCCGAGGCCAGAGGGCCGCAGCAGGAGGATCGGTGGGAGTGCGGGGTGAGGGAGACTGAACAGGGAGATCGAAGGGGGAGCTTCTGCACTATCACGCTCACACACACGCAGCACTCACACAGWGAARCCACACGTGSCAAGRGTGATCATTCAACAGAAGCYGTTTATTAACTGTGAACGCAACATTTATAACATTACAGAAAATTCTGGGGAAAATGATTGGTTAGGGAGGGAACAAACAGGAGAAATCCATTGGGCAGGGGATTTTCCCAGGGTCAGGGTTGGACAAAAGGGCGTGACGGACAGCAACAGGTGTGGGAGRAGGGGAGGGGGTGAGAGGTTCGAGAACCTTCTCAAATCTCAGTGAGTGAGTCAGGGAGTCCAGAACATTCTACAATCAAGGAAACACATTCAACCAATCAGAACAAGGTTTCCCACGGGGAAAATAACCGGGGGAAAACTGTTGGGCCCTGCCTTGAGCACTATGGGGCGACTGCCGCCTGCAACAAGATTTCGCTGATTGCCTGGATGATTACTCTACTGATAGTCCTGCCTATCACTGAATGGGTGAGCACTGCAAAATCCTTCTACTCATTGCAGTTTGTTCCTGAAGTTCAGAAGGTCTTATATTGAACTTCTTTCTTTATAATCCTTATCATTCTACCCAGCTCTGGTGAGGCTGCACCTGGAGTACTGGGTACAGTTCTGGGCTCCTCAGTACAGGAGGGATGTGTTGCTCCTAGAGAGGGTTCAGTGACAAGTGACCAAGATGATCAAGGGACTGGAGCACCTATCATATGAAAAAAGACTAAATGAGCTGGTCCTGCTTAGCTTGGAGAAGAGAAGATGGAGAGAAGATCTGGTTAACACCTGAGGAATGATTGTAGAGAGGAGGGTGCCAAACTGTTCTCAGTGGTGGCCAGTGATAGGACAATGGGTAATGGGTACAAATTGAGACACGGGCAGTTCTACCTCCATGTGAGGAAGAACTTTACTGGGAACGTGATGGACCCCCAGGACAGGCAGTCCAGAGAGACTGTGGAGTCTCCTTCTTGGAGATCTTCCAAACCTGCTTGGATGCCACCCTGTGCCTTGTGGTCTGGGTGTCCCTGCTGGAGCAGGGGGTTGGACTAGATGATCTCTAGAGGTCCTTTCCAATCTTAAGCATTCTAGGATTCTATGATTCACCTGGCTGCATGAATTTCCCTCGTTCAGCTACGCCTTTCTCTACTACCAACCTTGTTTGCTAATTATGATTAAGCGTAAATTATACCTAAGCAATACCAAAGAAAGGTTCATTGTTCATGATCTTATCGGCACCTTTTCTGTCCCCCCGCCCCACCCTTTTTTTTTTTTTTTTTCCAGTTGTGCAACTGTTTTGCAATGTTTTTCCAGCAAAAGAGATTCAGCATCTGAAACAGCCTTCTCTGACCCTGATATGCAGAAGGAGTCTGCATGAAGGCCAGATGTTCTGCTGTATTGTTTTATGCAAAACAAAAACAAACAAATAAACAAAGAAACAAATAACTGGAACTGGTAAAAGCTGTTAGCTTTATGCATTAATTTGAAAGCAGCAAAGCTTCACTGTGTATGTATCGGATCTTTTTCTCTGAACTTTCTTGTTTTTCTTGACCCTAAGGCTTCTTCTAGTCCTTCCAGTCCCTTCCTTAGTTCACAAGCCACTGAAACCCTTAATCCTGTCCTCCCTTCCCTCTTCTTAATCACATTTATTCAAAAATGAAGCATGACAAAAATAATACTAGCAAGGGTTTGTTCTCTATGCATTTTAAAACATTGTTTCTTCTGACTTTAATTTTTTTTAATATGATTTTAAGAAAAATAGAAGATAGGTTTGTGTTGAATGCTCTGAAATGGAATTAATTGCAAATTTTTACTCTTTTATCTTTGTAACCAGTCAAGGCAACAAGAGCATGGCTTTATTAAAAAAACAAAAACTAAAACAAAAAACAAAAGGTCATAATTCAAGATCAAGTTGAAATACAGTTGAAAATGTGTCACCATTTTATACACACACACACACACACACACACACACACACACACACACACACACACAGAAAGGTCTTTAGAAGGAGAAAAAAACCACGTTTCTCATTGTTTCTTTCTAAGACAGTTTGTAAAATTACTGCTATTTTTATTAAAGCTATATTTTTCACACTAATCACAAATATGTGCTTTGTTATGATTTAGTATATATTATATAATACCTTATGCTACAGGCTTATATTTTTCTTTCCTTCTTACACCTCTGTAAATGTCATGTCTATTAGTGGAAGTATATCCTGGCAAGAGAACTAATTCTGATAAGTAAATAATATTGAAAGTTTAAGTGTCCATATTGACACTAAAAAAAGGCAAGTTAGAAATCATTTGCTTCAAAGGAATTTAATGGCAACTGTAACTTCTGCTTTTAAATCAAAAGAAGTCAAGTATTAGGTATTTTTTACACCACTACCTAAACCTTATAAATATTCCAGAGAGGGAAAAAAAAAAATCCCTAGACCTCTTTTGGTTCAGGTTTATCTGGTTAAATAAACAGGTATTCTCAGTTAAACGCCTGTTTAACAAACTCTGGAACAGAAGGTTTCTCTAAGTGTTCTTATTTGCAATACAAATCATGCTAGTGTAATTTCTATGTAGTATAGGTTACAGTATATGTCATTAAAAATCTTTTTACTTTAATGAGGAAAACCTACTTAGTTTACTGTGTAAGTTATAAGACATGAAGTTGCATTCTCATATTCCCACAGTGTAAGTTTATATTACACAATATAATGTCAGGAATTACAACAAGGTAGTTACGGCTTTAGGAAGCACTTACCCACCCTTGTGCAGCACAAACCCATTATTAGAAGGCTTGTAATTGGTTGTTATATTCAAATCATTTAAAATTATAAGAACTAGAAGCATTTTTATGAACCTTCTTTAGGTCCTAAATGCACTTTGTTTGGAGTTCATTAAACCACCCAAAACATCACTTTAGTTAAATTTCTTGCTCTTGCCATTACAAATCTTTACACATATCTAGAGTTTTAAAAATTATGTTTAAGCAAAAAATTTAATTTTACTGGAAAAAGAGGGATATTAAAATGCTTACAATAAGCTATTGTAAGCTATCAACCAAAATTCCAAATTTTAAAAATATTCTCTCCCAGTGGGTAGCAGGAAAAACCTACTGTAGGGTATGAATCCCATTTAATAGAGTTTAAAAAACATCTACTTCAAGACTTCTGATACTGAGGAACAACATGAAAAAAGAAAAAAAAATTCTTCACATATCCGACACAAGATAAAATTTCCTGCTGAGATCCAAAATAAAAAACAGATCTATGATGTGTCTAGCTAGATCTATTTCTTCCTTCCAATAAATAAAAAAAAAAAAGATTAAAATAGCAATAGCAAGTATTTTAAGATATTTTGGTGTTCTTGAAATACTCGGTATAGTGAATATGTGATCTAACTTAAAATATCAGATAAAAAATATGTATCAGAAAAATATGTATCATTTGGTAATATCTGAACATGAATTTTGTCTCCTACTTAGGAGTCTTGGTAGAGTATTGATAGTGATCTGGCCCCTTGACAACAGTACCGCATTAGTGCAGGGGATAGTGATTACAGTGCAAATTTTGAAGAAACCTGTTTTGTCTCAATATGAGACTTCATTTACATTTTGAAAGTAGTGTATTTATCGTCTAGATGCTTAGACAAAATACATTGCAGGCCTTCAAAATATTCTATGACCTCTGTGTCCACAGAATCTCTTGTGTGCTACAAGATTGCTAAATCTGTTGAAATTTAATTTGCTAAAAAGAGATTAAGAAGTTTTGAAAAGCTGTAATCCAATGAAAGCCTGAAAAAAAAGCCTAGTAAAATTCTTCCACGGAAGAAGTCTGTATTCAGGTGAGATATCAGTCTAGTTTATCTTAAAGTCTTTTGTGTTTGGAAGGTTTTCTAAAGGAATTGGCCTAAGAGGTTTAGGAACAGGGAGTCTTATGTAAAGTCAGCAAGAACTGCAAGAGGAGGAGAGGAAAGCATTTCATTCCCTAAATCACATCATGTTCAGAATGTAATGTAAAGATTTTAAAAGTCTCTACTAAAGAATTTGCAAAGAGAAAGCAGAATATTTTATATGGTAGTACCAGATATCTCTAGTGGAAAAGGGAAATGTAATCCATGAATATATTGGTGTTTTGTGCTATGATGCATTAGAATATCTGCTTTTATATATTATTATTATTATTATTAAAGTGAAGAACATGCAAATTCTTTGACAACATTTTCTGATCCTCTGAGCTTCCATACTGAAATCTCCTTATGGGCTAAAAGACAAAACTATAAGATGCATAACTAGAAGAGATGACGAAAGCAGAAGCTCAAGCAGTAGCTCAGAACCAGGGCATGGAATTGTTTCTGCACAGCCTTTCCACTTGACACTGGGACTACAAGGAAAGCAAAATGGTGTGAAGCTTACTGACCACTCCCGGTTTGCTCCCCCTACAGCTGGTGTCAGAATTCTTGGACCAGGATGTGGTCTAACCCAGAATCATAGAGACATAGAATGCTTAAGGTTGGAAGGGACCTCTAGAGATCATCTAGTCCAACCCCCCTGCACTCGTAGGGTCACCTAGAGCACGCGGCACAGGGTGGCATCCAAGCAGGTTTGGAAGATCTTCAGAGAAGGAGACTCCATAACCTCTCTCTCGACAACATGTTCCAGGGCTCTGTCACCCTCACTGTTGAGACAGAAGTTGCATTTGTGTTGTTCGGATGATAGTGGCCGCTGCTGGTAGACAGTAAATTAGCTGACTCCTCTAAACCCCTTGCACATACTAGCTTATAGCCTACATGAGCTGTGCTGTGTTGGCTGCAGACAGTAACTTGTCTGGCACAGAAATAAGGTTGCAGGGACAGAGAGAAGGCTCAATAAGTACTTAAGCTCTGGTTTCTGATATAAACAGCAGATCCATGTAATTCAGAACTGTCCCTGGCTGTGTCAAAATGTCACTAGTTCCCTAGCATATGAGGCCACAGTGCTGGCATTAGAAATAACATGTTTTTCTTTTGGCCTGAGGGGGAATTGAAATGCCTCTCTAAATAGACCTTCTCACTTCTTGCCATAAATGCTATAGGGCAAGACGATTAAAGGTTTTGTCTGAAGGCAACATTCTTTGTAGAATTAAAAACAGAAAACAGAAATAAAAAAAAGAACAGCGGTAGTGTATGAGAGTAGTGTTTTTTATAGCCTGTCATGGACTGCTTAGCACTTTAGTTATGTAAATGCAACTGTTCAATATTCATCAATGAAGAAAAGCAATGTAAATTATATCTATCCATATCTACCTGTCTAGCTTTATATTTTTATATATATATATATATTTTTACACAAACACATTAAATTTTAGCCATTCTATAACTTTTCCTGTGTTCTTAGGTAACATTATATATAACATTTTGGGTGTGGAAACCTAATGATTTGCTTATGGAAAACCCATGGAAACATAATACTAATCAAAAACTATTTTTCTTACATATCTTCAAAGACTCCTTATTTTTATAGAAAAGCAGAGTAGAACTCACAAAACAAAAATTATTTTAAAGACATAGAGATTTTTTTTCATGATCCAAAATGCCAAAGTTTTGAATCAAATTTTTGAAATATATTCTGCTTTTGCACTTGCAAGTACAAAATATTGAGCTAAATGATACATTTATGAAAATCTTATCCATACATAGTGAAAATACTTTCCATAATAATGCTTTGTGGACCTCCTTGGAGAACTGCTCTATTTCTATACGGGCATCTTAGCAATTACGAAGTTGGCTTACCTGGAGATCTTCTTAGATGGGTCAATCCTCATTATCTCCTAGTACAAGCAATATATCATAAACCCACTTCATTATTGCTCCAATTAAAAAAAAAAAAAAAAAGAATCTGTAAACACTATGCATTTTAAGTGGTCTAGTCCTTGCTTTTGAAATGCCTGCCATGGCACTATATGGGCTGCTAACTCCTGAGGGCTGGGGAAGGGGATGTCTGCGTGGGCAGGGCTGGGTTGCAGGGACAGTGAAGTCTCAAGGCTGGCTGGACAATCACCCCTTAGGTTGGGACCAGGATCAGGCCTGTGGAGGATTGGCCACAGCTCCACCATGACTGGGCAGGGTCAGGACATTACAATAATTTAAAAAAAAAAAGCTAAAATAAAAGCACTACATTGAGGATGAACTGTAGGGAAGGTTGAGAAAAATTCAAGTGAATATGTAAAAATAAGTTAAATAAATCCAAGGAAGGAAAATATATTTTCCAATCCAATGAAACATAAAACATTTTTATGGAATTCCAGTAAAAGCTAATGTATAGCACAAATAAAATATAATTACAAAAATGATTAATAATTCTCCAGAACAAATTTGTCACTCAGGCATTATTGACATATCCTGAATTATCTCTTCATTTTGGAAAGAAGCTGAGACAAAACTGTCAGGAAGACGTGACAGAGGCCTTTTCCTGCATGTTTTGAACTGGATCCAGGATGGAAGTAGTATAGGCGGTATGTTAAGTTCACAAGAGGAAATTGCTATGGGATGCATTGTTGTTGCCCTTCATGACTATGCCACATTGCATTACTAGCTAGACTAGATGGGTTACGTTCCAGTACAGGGAAAACTAGTGCTGCTGTTGAAGCACAGACTCAGCAGAGGCTACAGGTAAAAGACTACTTTCTTATCTCTCAGGAAGCGTCCTGAACAGTGCTTCCTTATCTGCATTTTCTGTTATCATAAAATGTTATCAGGCTGTGCCTTCAAGGAGAGGCAGCTTGCTTTTCTGTAGTAAACTAAAGATTGTGCTTTTCCTCTACCACATCACACTGAAGGTTGTACCTTGCCTCCATTCACATCCCAGCATTTGTGCTTCCATATCCAGTCAGCAAGAACCTTATCCTGTAGACAGGTGAAATGCACTCTCAGGTTTCATAGCATATGCTCAGTGTGCATGCTAAGATGACCCAAAATATGCTTGTTTAAGGTGAGGATGGTCATACCACATGACTCTATATATAGCCCTGAGTACTGAAATGGAAGACTGCAACAGGTCTCTGGCTTAATAGCATTTTAAGATGGATTATATTTAGCCTTTGATATAGGTTTACTGCCCTGCCCCCCTTTTTTTTCCCTGCTGTTTCAGTTCAGTTTTAAGTGACTAGCCACAATCCCCAAAGGTCAGTGCCCAAGTCAAAAAAAAGTAGTCCTCCTACCCACTTTTCCCTGTTTCTAGAGCTTCTTCTGAAAGGCAAAAATCTGAAACAGTGAGAGTTCTTCTCTCATTGCAGTTCCCATATTTGACTAATTTTATTTAGATTAATTTAGCTAATTCAGATGAATAAACAAAGATTATTCAGTTTTTGAGGGCTTTCCACATCCTATGCTAGAAATAGTTCTGAAGAAGAACTTCCCTTTCTTGGCTGGCCCCAAGAGATTTGTTAGCAACCGCAGCCTCCTGCGTCCTATGCTCCTGGAAGCAAATGGGCTCCTTACTTCTTCTCTCCAGCAGGAAACAAGAAGAGAAAGGCACACCAGGACAAGAGGTATCTGCTCAGCTGTGATGTAGAGAACAGGCTGTGGTCACCCCATGAGCTGCAAAGCACACAGAGAAACCCTTGCCCCTTGGGCACTTTCCCCGAGATCAACAGAGCTCTGTAATAACATTGAAGCTTGAAGAAGAGTGTGTGTGTCTCATTCTGAAACAGCTATGCAATGCTTAAGAAAGCCCATTAAAGATTTAACATACTACATGATTCAGAAATTTAGTTTTGATCACTTCTTTGCACTTTGTTTGTTTATTGGATTATCAGAATTTGTGTGAACTTCTCTGATAGAGAAATCAGGATTAAACTCCTGCCAAAACATGTTCTTACATATGGTTTCCATTACTGCTTATAATGGAAACAGAATGGTGGAGTTAGAAACACTTTACTCATAGTTTGATGGTGTTCTCTCTTTCAGCCCTATCTGAATAAGATACCCAATAATATAATTATAAAATTAATGATATTTTTATGAATTTACTTTGACTGAAATTTGATGAATAGTCCAAATTGATTCTGGTAATTTCTAACTTAATCTGATTGTTTCTACTTATTTAAAGCTACTGTACCTTTTCTTCTTCTGGTCCTGTATTTATTTAACGTAATGAGAGCAGAAGTTCTGCAAATGTGAACTTACAATAACATATTACTTCAAGGATTCTTTGCCTTTAACGTGCAAAAAGCTTCTTCTGCTACAGTAGAAGCCAAAGAAACAAAACATGCCAGCAATTCAAATCACTATAGTAAAAAGAAATAAGAAGTGCCATGACACTTGGTCATAAGTGTCAAGATAAACAGTTTAGTACTCACAAAGTTGCTACTGAGAGCAAAGGGAATGAAAGAGTAATTTATAGGTCCTCATACACTCATTCTTCTTTTGCCCTGAGGCAAAACATTTTGGAAAAAAAAAATGTAAAAAGAAGGGTTGAGATTTAAAAGCAAAATCTACTACCTATTTATATAAATGGTTTGATTTTCTGCAGTTCTGGATATTACCAAGTCTGACTGACCTTACTGCCAATGTGAGCAGTCAGAAACTTTGAAAAACATAGACTGTGTATTTAAATGCCAAGAATATAATTACTCAAGATTATAAATGCTTCCCTGAACAATTTATCACCTGTCTCTGTGATATCTCTAAAATAGAGATACATAGAAGCATTTGTTAGGGTTTGTTGAATTAGGAAAATGTAAAACATCAAGCATGTGAATAGAACTCTTCATAATAGAAAAAGCTAGCAAGAGAATAGTTGTGAATTTTTATTTGAAAGAAACAGTATAGAACAACCAGTCTCCTAAGCCTAACCTAATGCTACTTAACCATAACTTCATAAAAATAGAAATACACAGTTGATTTTGAAAAGCTAACAAATATTTCCTGATGTGCACACACTATGAGTCTTACTAATCACATCCTGATCCACTGCATGCTGTTACATATAGTAACTGGATTATGCAAAGGGGAAAAACAGACTAAGAAAAAAAATCCTATTCCACACACTCTACATTTCGTATCTTTTCAGTCATTGATACAAGCAATAAACAGCAGCATAAATTCTAATTGAAATATTTTTTAAAAAATAGATTCAGAAACACAGTAAAAAAGACTTAATTTACTTTGTGTTACTGTTCCTGTCAGATGTATTACTCTCTGGAATCAGATACTTAATGGTTAGAAAAGGAAACTTGATATAACCTGTTACAGATATTATTATATCTATTCAATAATTATATTAAGTAGAGAAAAATAAACAAAATGGCTTTTATATGCTGGAAATTTAAGAACTAATAAAACTTTATGCTTTATTTTCATAAAAGTTTGTTTTAAATAAATGTTTCAGGTAGACTTTAAATTCCTGGAGTTCACCAGGGGAATACTTTCGTTCTGAATGATCTGTAGAAATTAAATAGTTAAAACACTTGTTCTAAGAAATGTGAAAGAACATAGAGCATAAAGAAAGAAAGAAGAATATAAGAACTATGTGTGGCACAGTGAAAAATGGGAGGAAATTTCATAATCAGTGTGAGTGAGACTAGAATTCTACATTTTTACATGGGAAAAAGTGTGCAAGCAGGCAATACATGACCCTATACATTGGGTCAGACTGTGTACCAATTACAGGCATTTTTGCCTTTTTTTTTTTTTTTTTTTTTTTTCCCCTGGGAAACTCTTCAGGTACTTTCTTTCATGTATAACATTCTTTGAATAGCATGTCTACCTGGTTTTTGTTTTCTTGCTTCAGTGTATCTATTCACCAGCTTCTAGGACATACTTTTCAAATATCTTCTCCCTATTTTGCTTAGTGGTTAGTTAATTAGCTTAACAGTTAATTTATTAACCTGACAAATTTTAAAACAACCAAACTAACAGTCTGAAACTCAAACTTTTCAGGACATTCTTATAGTGAACTGCAAGATTTCTTTTTCATAGCAATTTGATTATAAATACTATAATACTAACTTCCTCAGACATTACTGAATTAACTTCATGTCACTTGTGCAAGCCCTGATTTTCACAGAAAGTTTTCCAGACCAAAATAAAGTAGTTGCTGTCCAACTTTCCTTCAAAGAGCTGAAACATAAAGCTCCCAACATGTTTAGTGTCAACAGGAAAGTTGCCCCCTTAAAGTTGTGATTATCTAGACTTCTAATTTGATATCACTTCTTTATTTATCATAATATTTGCATACATTTTAAAGTAAACTGGAACATTTAACTCCATCTTTTTTGGACTCGTAAGCCCTTAAAGCAGTAACAGTATATTACAGGAAAAAGCTTCACTGAGAATTCACATGTATCCATTACCATGAGATAGTGTAAAGCCTGCCTGTGTGAAATGGAAAGCTAAATGCATTTTTCCACCTGAGAATTGTGAGCTATTGTGCATATACTTGGAGTATTTCTATTACTTTTATAAAAATAGATGTTTTTAAGGTTTTAAATTGGAAAGACAAAAAGGAGTATTTTTGTTCAGAAGACTAAGCATAAGAACCACTGAGGCTAAAAGTAATGTAGTGTGGTTAACCACCAGCTTACCAGTGCATCTCTTAAAAATATTCATAAAGGAACGTGTCGCACACCTGGATCACATACAGGAAATTCAGCTCAGATTTTGTGGTCATAGTGTTATAGATAGTTACTCTTTCACTGTAGAATTCCTCCAATAAGCTAGACTTAATCAGGCCAGGGGCTCAAGCAGTGATCTATAATTATCCACAGTGGTTAATGCACACTATGGCATGGGTTTGGACCAGACCATATTTTCCAAACAATGTCCAGGCATAATGCTGGGGTCCATATGCACCCAGAAAAGTTCATATGAAGCAGCTTGGATGTGGCTGCTTGGATGTGGGAGAGGTAGATGGTTTGTTTAGCTCTTTGAATGAGCGCTTGACCTTGGGGCCAGAGAAGGCAGCCACTGTTTCCAGACCTGGATGGCTTCTGCCTTGTGATGCCAATGTCTATTTTTTTCAAAGAACCATTCACTGATTTCTTTTAAAAGACTGCCTGTGATAGTAACTACCATTTAAATAATAGCTCATTGTTTTTTTCATTGGTACTCACCCAGAATGTGGAAGATGTAGGCTGCATAACCTCATCAACTCAGAGTATCCAAAACCACCATCTATTATAAGTATATAGAAACAGCTCTTGAAGCATGGATTAGAATCTAGGTCTGCCACTCCTATATGAGTTCCATAGGCATGAGGCCACAGAGTCATGTTCCCTCTTGCACTCCTTCCCACATCTTCCGTGGATACTTTCCTCCATAGACATAGGATTTCAACAGCAACAATCTCCTCCTTTTCTAGATGCATTGCTTGTGGTTAATGCAGTCTCCTGGGAGAGGGGAACTGCAGCTCTTAATCTTTTCAGAGGAAATTGACTAAGTCTCAAATGCTCCGGCCTTTAGAGAATTCATAAAAAGGTAGGTAATGATACAGCCGCTACCCTTCTTTTAAAAGAGAACGTATTAGCATGCACATATGTGTTTGTGAAATTTCTGCATACCCATTGGTCTCAACAAGAAATACTTGCTTGTTCTTAGGTGGGACAGTGAGGTGTCCAGGGAACATTCTAGTGAAAGAAAGAAACAGGTAATTCCACAGCTGGGAGGAAGGTGGATAGGAATTTGTGGGATGGCAGTTTGGATCTGTGCAGGACCTGCTGAAGTTTTGCTGAAGAGAGTTATGACTGCTTGTCTTTCAGAAGTGGAGAAATCTCTTCACCTCTTGGCAAGCTATTCCTTTTGCATTTACCCAGGTTTTTACAAATCTGTGTCTTTCCTCTTTGGATTTTTGTGTTTAGATTAGTGGTTGCTAAGACTTTCTGCTACCTGAAGGACCTCCTATATGGTATTCCTCCGTAAACAGAAGCTTGCAGACAAGGATTAAGTCAGTTCTTTTGTTTAAATAGATTAACATCTTTAAGTGTTTCACTGTGAGATATATATGAAGGTCTGTGAATTTGTCTCACCATGATTTCAACACAGTCAACTGAGATTAGTGGTTTAGATTATGATTTCTTCTTGGATTCGTTTGTTATATTTTGGACAAACAAGAAGTCTAAATAAATGCCCGCCAATTTTTTCTTATATTATTCCTTGAGACAAAGCTTTTGACATATCAGTTCAAAATTAACAGAGTTTTACTATCTGATGGCTTTTCAAAGGCTGTGCATTAAATTAGTCAGTAATGATCACATAGTTTGGAAGTGCAGAGTAAATGTTTTTCTAAGAGAAAATATAATTGAATTGGTCACACCTAGCTAAAATCACTAGCACAGAATGGGAACTGAAAGTGAATTGACCTCTTGTCCAAACAATTTTCCCTCTGGAGAAAAACTTAGGGACAATGTTGATGAGGTGTTGAAGATTACACTTATAGTATCCATGACAGTAAAGTCTTTCAGTGCAATTTCTTATAATGTTTGCAACTAAAAAAAAAAAAATGTATTTTCAATAAAAAATAGTATCTTCAGTCATCCTTATATTCATTGAGGTATGCAATTTAAAAAACTAATATTACATTTTTAATTACACAGACTTATGTAAAACCTTCCAAGTATATATTTAGATAGATTTTAGGTGATATGCATAACTGATGCGTAGGTGATATGCAAAATTTCTCCTGCTGCTATGCAATATCTTAGTCCCTTCCCTTTCGTATGAGAGCTGTGCAACTCCTCTGATGTCACACAGAAGCATTTAATAGGGACAAAAATGGCATATCACTTAAAAGAATAACAATGAAAGCATTGTACTTAGAAGAAAACTTATTACAAAGTACCCAAATAATAAACTCATGAGCATTCTTGATGTATGAAATTTAGTTCTGAGATGCACTGAGGTTGATTTTTGGATTACGTTTGTACTTAATGTTCCTTGCATAAGGAGAGGCGTCTGTAATTCTTCCTGTCTGCCATTTGTATACCTCAGGCACAAAGTAGACAGATTCAGAACGAAATATTTCTATTAAATAATATTTTAACTCAATTCCGGTGCACTTGAAAAAAAAAAATGTGTCTATATGTGTATGCTTTAAGTGAAAAATAAAATGTTAGCATGATTGAATGATTCTTATGTCTTCTGTCCAAAAAAAATAAAATTTAGATGCAATCTTCCAATTACCTCCTCAAAAGAAAACAAAATTGTCAACAAAAGTGGTGTCAAAACTAAATTGCTGTACTTGTACATCTAGGATATTGCCAGTCTTCTTGACTAGACTAATTAGTTAAGCCAATCCTTTTTTATCATTCATTTGTATTTAACATATTTTGTGGATTTGTGTTTACTGTCCCTAGTGAACGTTGCCATAGAAGAGTTCAAGATCAAATTTTTGAGAAAAGGCTTCATCAGATTAAAGTTGATAATACTATTAGATTTTTTTTCTCCATTCATTTGCTCTGCTGAACTACTCTGTTTCCTACAGTGAAGAGAACTACTGAAGTAGTTATGCAATTTGCTTATACTCTGAGACGTAAGATGAAACTCCTTTCTAAAGCAATCTGTTTTTCAGTTCTTATTGTATGCTTTTGAGACTTCCAGCATGGAAATAAATGCATTAGATAGTTGCCATACCATCTTCCCCAGAAAATCTAGCTTTACTCAGTGTCACTCTTGTGATGAATTTTTAAAAAGGCCTCCAATCATCATCTGTACTGTTAGATAAGTTGTAAAACTGATTCGTGAAGACAATCTATGTAATCAACACATAATGTTCTTGAACTGACTTCTTTGTTGGATGTATAAACCAGTTTGTTTTAACAAATCTAAATTCACATGTATACTCACTAAAGTGTACCATTTAAAAGCTTATTTTAAGCGGCATAAGCCTCAAAGTGATAACATTTGGTGATCATTTTATGTGATCACCATGGTGCTAAAACACCATCATTCTTATACAACTGAAATTAATAAATATATTCCTCATTTATTTCAAATGTAGAAATTCACCTTATTATTGGTCAATGTCTATGAATCAAATTAACATATTATGCACTTGAAACTCGTTAGCAGTAGAATACAATAGTTGTAGATTTCAAAGGACTGTTGACTAAAGCTGTGTGAAATTTCTTCTGTATTTTTCAATTGCTGTGCAAAATTTCCACTGTAAATTTTTTCTTCAGAAATCATGCTATTAAAACCATCCACAAAATTCCAGAGCTGCCAGATATGAGGGTTTGCATACTCCTGTTTATTCCTTTCTCTTCTGCTCCCCATTCCTTGAACTCCTGATGTGCGGCAAGAAGCAGCAGTGAAGTGATATGCTTGTGCAAAGGCAGGCTTCATTTGTTTTTGTATTTAAGGGTTTGGAAGGAAACCTGGACCAGTAGTAGGTTTAAATGTTATTGTTAAAAGACATGTAGGAGAAGTTGAAACTGCAAATGACACTAAGACAGAGGTAGCAACTGGAAAAGAGCCTCCATTCCTTTTCTGCAACAGCCTCCTAGTTCTTCCTAGTCAGAACATGGAGCACGATTTGAAGTTTCTATTGAGATAATGATAATACAAATTCCAGCATTTACCATACTGTCTATATCACGATTCATTAGATTCTGTTGGAGACAAATTGTAGAAATGATGTACATTTTGGTCATGAATGGTTTTGTATTGCGAAAACAGTATCTGTCCCAGTAGTTTGTCCGTGATATAATGAAATTAAGTGATTTACATAAATTAACAATGGACTAGATTCAGTATTTAGCAATTACTAATCACTCCAGTTATAATACAGCTGGAAATAACCTTCATGGCTGCTAGTCCAAGAAAGCTCAATGGGAATCTTACTTTTCTCTTTAACAAGGAAGAGCTCTGGCAGCATGGAAGATGTATTTCCTCTAGTGGGTATAGCACTGTGGGAATAGATGATAACATCTTGAGGAAATTAAATTAACAGATCACACATACACAGGAGTCACAGACATATTCTTGGGTAACCTCCTTAAAAATTTCCTATCCTTATTTATATCAAAGTCTTTATTTGCAGCAAGATTCAAAATTTGGTATATAATTTTAGAAAAGCTATTCACAATATATTTTTCCAAATTGTAATAAAAAAGAGAGGAGTTATTCGTTGAAAAACAGTGTTCCATTTTGAGCAAGAGATGGAAGCTGAGAGTCCCAAAAAAGTGATTTAACAAACTGAATCTTACTACCCTTTATACCAGACTGTGGTCTGGACAGTTCCCCCTTTCCTGCAGAATAGTAGCAGCGAATACCATGAAAGGTCTTCAAATTTTCACTCACTAACCTATTAGGGCAAGAACTAGAAATTTTCGAGCAGTAATCCTATACACATGTTCTGGCTGTGGGTCCTTGCACAGCCCAGATCCTGGGGAGGCCAAGAGTATCAACAGATACAGAAAGTTTGTTTTTATTCCAGGTGAATGTACATGTACCGTATTGACTCCATGTAGCCTCAGCCCCAGTCCGTGACTAGTACACGAAGGACCTGAATGCTGCTGGCCCATTGCCAGCAGTTGTTGCTCTGCAAGCTGATTCATCAACAGAGTTTTTTTCTGCACTAGTGATATTTATTTCTAGACAGGAAGATTAGATAGGTGAGGAGATTGAAGAATCACTTTCAGAAGTGAGGAACATGTAGAAGTTCCACCATCATGCTCACCTGGCATTCACCTTGCGTCAAGGACCCTCCTGATATATCTGCATTAAATTTTGAGGGAAGTTGATGATCGGGGCCTTCCTTTCCTGGTGTGTCTAGTAGCTTAGTGTTTTTCCAGCTATGCCCAAACAGCGTGCTCCTTTGGTAACTTGACAGGTGACAGGGTGCCTGGTAGAATATATGCTGGTTGCCTGCTTGCATGCATTCCCAAGAGCGCTTTAGCAGCCGGGAAGAAAAAGCTATTGTCGGCAATTCTAACAGGAGTCAATCTCCACCTTCCTAGAAGAAAAAAAACAAGCCAAACCAAAAAGGCACAATTCTGAAAACTGTCCTCTGGATTCAAACTGTGGTAGGTCATCTTCTCACCTGTAAACTGGATTCATAACCAGTAAGAGGAAAGGTCTGAATGTGATATTTAATGTTCTTTGGAATTTGGTAGGTTCTAAAACAAAAACAAAAAAAAAAAAAAAAGAGAACAAAAAGTAGTATTTTTAAAGGGAAAACTCTAGGCCAAGGGAGGTAAATCTGAACTAACTTTTTAGACTGAAGTACCTGATGAAGTGACACCAATTCACAATTTTACTTATTTATCAGTGTTTAAACTCAGGTGTGATTTTTGGCATACTTCTATTCAGTTCACTCTAAATACTTTTAAGCAGTAAATCATATATATTTCACCTCACTGGGAGAGTTATTAATGAGAAAAAAAAAGTAAGTCTAAGAAAAAAATAGACAATATTTTTTACAAGAACTACAACTACAAACAAGTACAAATGGCAGCTTTTTTGTATATGAAACATAATAAGTAATAATCATTACCTTATAGCATGATAGCCAAAGGCAGTGACATTTGAACAGCATGTCTTCTCTAAGCTTAGATAGCTTGGTAGCACATATCTGCAAGTGCTTAGCCATGTTAACATAAACCCTCATTAGACAGGATTAGGCAAGAAACAGTGACAAACAGGATGGACACTAACCCTCTGAGGAGCCAATTCAGATACTACACACTAATTATCCTTTTAAATTACTTTAAGATTCAGGGAATGAATATCAGTGTATGTGCATATGATTATGTAGGGAATTGTGTTTTACCTACTACAATCTTTTTATATTTTGCAACAGCTTGGAAACTATTTCTCCTCCATAAATTGCTTTCAGGATTTATAAGTGTTTACTCGACAGCATTCCCAAACAATGAACAAACATAAAAAAACATGCTTTTTAGCCATTTTAAATTATTCAGATTTTTTTTTTCCAGGAAGCTACCATGTAGGAATATCTCCCATAAGTGGCTTTTAACAATCTATTTTGGAAAACACAGTTTAAGAACAGTTGCAGGACTGACTCAGTTCAAATAATCTGGGATGTTATAACTTTTACTGTAAGCACCATGGTAAACTTATCAGAAATCCTGAGTACAGATGTCCTAAAGAAAGAAAAAAAAAAGGCAAAAAAAAAAAAAAGCAAATACTGACTCAGAGAATTGAATTTTGATTACTGATTATGTACTTGCTCTTTTATAATCACTTATAGGTTAACTTGTCTCAATTCTGATTCTGCAAATGTAGAATTCCTCCTATATTTCCTACACTATATGTCATCATGAAGGTAGTCTATCACTATCAGTCACAATTACATTCTGAGATTTTCATGTTGGTTGACGGTAATTCTCTTGAAGCTGAATGAATTTCTATTAATTTCTGTAGTGTAAGATTCTGATCAAAACAGTGTCTAAATGTCTAATATGCAAAATAAATGTCTAATATATTGTCTAATATAAACATCTAATATACAAAATATCTTAAAAGGATGATAACTATTTAGAGTTAAGAAAGGAAAAAGAAGATATAAAAATGAAACATACAGATTTTAAAATGACAGATATTAAGCACAGATTCTGATAAAAGCTAATTTTTGGAATGGACTTTTCCTTTTTTTTCTGCTTTCTGAATTGTTCTTAGAAATCATTTAATCACATGAGGATATTTTGCACGAATGTCATATGATCATTACTGCAAGTTACATATAAAACTTGCATGTAATCTTGTCAGATAAAGCAAATATTGTCTTTATTTTTAATCATTTTACTTTTTTTTTTAGATATGGAACAACACATTTTATTGCTATCTTATCAAGATTATCTGAAATGTATAAGCCAATGTGAAAAATACGATAGAAAAATTTTTACATCTGTAATGAAAGTTTAGGAATTACAGAAAGATGACATTACTTTTTGTATCACATAGCAATGGAAATACATTAAAGTGCTCATAGGTAAATACAGGAAAATTCTATCATAGTTTTCTCTATTTGAATTAGTCAAATTTTCAAGATTTTTCTGGCTAATGCATACAAGTGAAAAAATTTTTGCATGCTATTTTAACTAATTCTGTGAACATAATTTCAGTCTGAATCTGCATTTTTAGTCACATTCAAAATATTTAGTATTGCAATCAATAACTTTTTGCATTAGTTTCTGACTGTGCTAACACAGGATGAAGTCCTGACCTACTTGTTTCTGACAACAACGTTACTTAAGATCTGCCTTTTTCAAAATATTTTGATTTGTAATCGTACCAGAAACTGAAAGGAAAAAATAAAGAGAAAGGTTCCCTGTTTTAAAGCCTGGTGTCAGCAAATAAACTGTAAAATCTGTCCTTCCTACTATTTCTGTATTAAATAGTTAATTTGCTTGATTTTGTGGCTCATCTGTATAGAAATAAGATACAAACCTAAGATACAAGAGAGAACCTCGAGATAAAACTAACTAAAAACTTCTTTCAATGCAACCCGATAGACAGGTAGTAAGAACACATTTATTCATGCTGGTTGTAGTAGGCATGGCCTTTATTCTGTAGAAATATTATTCATGAGACCATATCTATAGGACAGTGCAGAATCAGGATTAAAACATGGATGGAAAGGTGGTTCAGAATAAAAAGATAGAAGCAAAATGCAGGAATGCCCTTTGGTTGAATCCATTATCCTAAGCCCCAGTCTTGGGAACATGAGAACACCCTTGGCATAAACATTTGTACTGAGGTCAAGTGGGATTAGAAGAATATATATTTGGATGCCTGGGGCTATATCACAGAAAGAAAATATTAATTAAAAAACAGGCTAGAGGTTTTGCTTACCCTCAGACTACCTTTCTTTTAAGACATTCTTTGCTTTTTGCAATTAGTGGACTTGATTTTGATCTTGATTGTATTGGTTTTAATCAAAATAACTGATTATAAGTCAGGGCATTACACCAATATAAAATAAAAATAAATGAGGGAAGTGTCATACTTGCATCAGATTGCCTCCGTGCTCCTGGTTAAAACACGGATGAACTGGCAGTGAAAGTTAGGGTGTAACAGCTTTGGTCTGGTTTCTGACAAGAAGGCTACTTTGGTAGGGCTAGATTTCATACAATATCTTCAAATCAAGGCTGAAGCCTTTGGCTGCCTTTGAGGGCTTTTAGTATGTAGGTCACCTTTCGGACTTGCACTAGGCTTCAGCCCTGCCAGATTGCACCAGCTGAGCATGAGCTAGCTCTTTAAAACTGACAGGCTGTTGAACTACTTCCCTCCTTAAACCTAAGTATATACAAACATTTTGATGATTCAAGTCTATAATGTCCTGTTAGAAAAGATACTGGAGACAGCAGCCACCTTTGACTTCATTGTAGTTCATCAAAATTAGAAAAAGATGTTATTTGACCTGACCTTTTCACCATCTAAATATAACAACAGTGAGACGTTTTCCTTTAGTTTAGCTGGTCAAGATCAGTTAACCAATCAGTCTCAGTTCTATTGCCAGCTTCTCAACCTTCAGCTCCAAGACAGGCTTCTGCAGTGTTTGTGATGGCTACTTAGGAAAAGCTTTACCATGCCTATGACTTGGAAAAAAAGTTCCCTGGGAACATGCAGCCTTGGAGTACATACAAGCAAATTAAGCTTTGGGAGATAAATCTGGATAGGTCAAGGAACCAGTATTTTGCTCTGCCAAATAAAGACAAGAAAACATGAGAACAAGAATACCTATGATCAGAGACTTTCATGCATGCTTTTAGAGGAAGGATTTGTTATGTGAACTCACATTCTTTAGGAACTAGGTCGAGACCTTTAACTATGTTTAGACTGTGACCTGAACCATATTTGAAACAAGATTTAGCAGTTCCAGGGAATGGCTGCATTCAATTGTTATTTAGATCCTGCTGAATTACTATCTCATCTTGAAATCATATGAAATGTCTCCAAGTGCACATATGATCTCCTAATGCTTTTATAAATTAAAAAAAAACCCACTTTTGTTTACTCAAGTTGAAAGAAGGATGTTTTTTATACAAACTTAAACAAATACTTTGTTCTCTTTGCAGCATGTTTGGAAAATATAAGCATTGTTTTATTATTATAATTCTAAAGAGAATTTTTGCCTACATGCTGCAAAAATGTGCTTCCATTTTACTCCTCATTAAAGCAACTGAGGCTAATCTTCTCATCTATATATGTTAGTGTAAAAATCCTATCTCACTGAACTTTTCTTATATATACCTCACATTGACTACTGGAAATACCAAAGAAGTCATATTCTTTTATTCTTTTGGCATTTTAAAGTGTAGCAATGCACAATCAGGCAACAAAAGCACAGCCTTTGCAGAAACAAAGAAGAGATTTCTGTTCATTCTTTCATTCCTCAGGTTTGAATTGAGGAACATTGAATGAAAAAAAAAATAATATTTTTAAGATACAGAAAGTAAGTATACTTCAATAAATATATTAATTAAATATTATTTATTGAACCATTTACTCAATAAAAACTTTTTTTCTTAACCAAATAGATATGCAGCTTGGCAATTTGTAGAAACAACATGTATGTTCTTAATGTATATGTTTATCTATCTACAATAGTAAACATAAGCAACCTTTTGCCTATCCTATAATGCCCCTAAAGGCATTATGGGTTAACAGTGATTTAATCCCCTTATGCATGCATAATATGACAAGCTTTGCATAAATGATAATAAATAATTGGTATGTATAAATAATTCATCATTTATTTTTGCAGTAGAAATAGAATTCTTAGACATATTTTAAACAAAGGGAATGGCAAACATGATTTCAGTCAGAAAATGGGTTAAATCACATTAAAAAATAGTGTTTCAAATGATCAAGACTCATGCATGCAACATATATTTTTCTTTCTTTCATGCTATCATGTTATATTGCTAAATTGTTCTCAATGCATATAGAATTTGTTCTCAATATATATGAAACAATACATATTTAAGAGCATGATGAAATAATGAGAGAGAGAAATGCGATGTTGGACATTTCAGTAAAATTTAATGTGTATACTGTGTTCTTTAGAAAAATTGACATTGCTGGTGAATTTAATATTTTTTATGGAATCAGTTGCAGTGCTTTCTGGAGATTCCTCTAAAATTCACAATACAGCTGAGAAAATGTTAATATTTGTAGTAAGTGGATATACAGCCGTGACTGTATTTGGATGAAGTAATATCCTAAAAATAGAAATAGAAAAAAAAATACCACTTTATTCTAAATGGGTAATAGTTTTAATAATAAAGAGTTGTTAAGATTTCAAGACTCAAAAAGTATAGCAGTGAATTAACCTTAAGAATCTAATGCCATTCTTCTTCAGCATGGCAGCTGAATACACACTTAACTTTAAGCACATGCATCAATCTCATTGACTTTACATTTTTCTCTCCAGGGTATATTTCGTTTCATTACGAAGACACTGATTCTTAACTACCATCAAACTGCCGACTCAACTATGTTCAATAAGTCCCTCTGAAGCTTCTCAAAGTCTTCTCTAATTTTGACCAATGTAAAGAGTACTGGCATTTGCAAATGTTGGCATCTCATTTATTAACCCTTTTTCCTGACAACTGTTTGGAAATACGTATGTCAAACAGGAGTGACAACAGGAAAAGATTACAGTTGTTATATATGCTTTTTCTATCTAATATTAAATATAGCAATATATTGTGGTGGTAAGGAACTGTGTTGTATCCAGCTATTAATGCATGACTCTGTGAAAAACTTCTTTGCACAAGCATTCTGTCATTTTCAACCAAAAGAAGAACTTGTAATCTCTCTTTTTGACTACTTAAGAGCCACATATAAGGGGTTTTATCTGTTTTGAAAGTAGAAGTTAATACATGTCTATTATTTACTTGTAAAGCAGGGAACTGTGACTTGCATAAATTTGTCTTTGCTTCTTTCATGTCAGGGCCACTCAGTTGTTTCATTATACATTATTCATTATACTTTATTACAGTTTTCAACCAATTTCCTGATATTAATTCATAAATCCCAGAAGTTCCCCTGTTTCCTATTTAAAAATTAGATAAGAACTCCTTATACTCTCTGAGATAGTGGCAAATTTAAATAAAATATTGCTTTTTTGTTTTCATCTGTTAGCAGCTCACCTAGAATTTACATGTTTTGGTTTACTCTTTTGCTTGAATGTCAATCATAACACCTCAGTGTCTGATGATGTCCTGAAAGGAATTTTAAGTTTTAAAGAGTTTAAAATGCCTACATGGATGGGCAAGGAGCTGTTGAATAAACTTAATGAGAAAACAAGCACATTCATATTGTGGAAGAAGGGCCAAGCCACATGGGAAGAATATAGGATCATTGTCAGAGAATGCAGGGGTGCAACAAAGAAGGCCAAGACCCATCTGGAATTATAGTTAGCAAGAGATATCAGGGACAACAGGAAGGGTTTCTATAAATATATCAGCAGCAAGAAGAAGACTAGGGAAAATGCTAGTCTGATGCTGAATGGGAAGGGTGCCTTGGTGATGGAGGATGCAGAGAAGGCAGAGTTACTAATGCAATTTTTTGCGTTTGTCTTCACTGCTAAGGCTGGCCCCCATGAACTACAGAGCCCAGAGACAGGAGAGAGAACTGAGAGGGAGGAAGACTTTCCACTGATTGAGGAGGATTGGGTTAGGGTTTGGTTAGGGATTATTTAGGCAAAGTGGATACCCATAAATCTGTGGGCCCAGAAGGGATGAACCCAAGAGTGGTGAGGGAACTGGTGGAGGTTATTGCTCTATGATCTTCAAGAGGTCATGGAGAGTGGGGAAGGTGCTGGAGGACTGGAAGAAAGCCAAAGTCTTCCAAAAGGCCAAGAGGGAGGACCTGGGAAAATACAGGCTGGTCAGCCTCACTTCTGTCCCTGGCAAGGTGATGGAGCAGCTCATCCTAGAGACCCTCTCTAGGCATATCAAGGAGGAGAAGGTGATCAGGAGTAATCAGCATGGATTCACCAAAGGGAAGTCGTGTTTAACGAATGTGATAGCCTTCTACGATGGGGTGACTGGCTGGCTGGATGATGGGAAAGACGTGGATGTTGTCTACCTTGACTTCATTAAGGCTTTTGACACAGTCCTCCACAATATCCTTATAGGAAAGGTCCGAAAGTATGGATTGGACGTGTTGATAGTGAGGTGGATTGAGGGCTGGCTTGATGGCAGAGCCAGAGGGTTGTGATAAATGGGGCCAAGTCTAGTCAGATGCCTGTGCCAGGAGTGTCCCCCAGGGGTCAGTGCTGGGCTCAGTGCTGTTCAACTTGTTCAGCAATGACTTGGACGAGGGCGCAGAGTGCAGCCTGAGCAAGTTTGCAGATGACACCAAACTGCATGGAGTGACCGACACTCCAGAGGACTGAGCTGCCATTCTGAGGGACCTAGACAGGATGGAGTGTTGAGCAGAGATGAACCTTGTGAGGTTCAACAAGGACAAGTGCAAGATCTTGCACCTGGGCAGGAATAACCCCAGGCACAAGTACAGATTAGGGGCTGACCTGCTGGGAAGCAGCTCCATGGAGGGGGATTTGGGAGTCATGGCTGACAAGAAGTTAATCATGAGTTGGCAATGTGCCCTCGTCGTCAAGAAGGCCAATGGGATCCTGGCTACCTCAGGAGGAGTGTTGCTAGCAGATTGAGGGAGGGGATCCTGCCCCTCTCCTGAGCTCTGGTGAGGCAACATCTCAAGTATTGGGTGCAGTTCTGGGCTCCCCAGTACAGGAGGAACACGGAGCTTCTCAAGAAGGTCCAGCATAGAGCTATGAAGATGATTAAGGGACTGGTGCATCTATTGTATGAGGAAAGCCTGAGCTGGGCCTGTTTAGCCTAGATAAAAGAAAAGACTGAGAGGTGATCTTATCAATATATATAAGTACTTGAGGGGAGAATGTAAAGAGGATGAGGCCAAACTCTTCTCAGTGGTGGAGGCTGTGGAGTCTCCTTCTCTGGAGATCTTCAAAACCCACCTGGATACCACCCTATGCCAATTGCTCTGGGTTACCCTACTGGAGTTGAGGGGTTTTACTTGATGATTTCTAGAGGTCCCTTCCAACCTCAGTCATTCTGTGCTTCTGTGATTCTGTGATATCCAGCCCTAATTTTCCTTCTCAGCTATCATTTGACTCCATGATCATCAGGAATGCATAGCTTTTCTTTTCTTATGAATTAAGCTGCCTTAATTTAAATGCCTGTCCCTTGGCCTTGCAAAACTTGTGTGGGGTATCCCAGCTGTTTTGGCACCCAGGCAACATTGGAAAGCCTTCACACGTAATTCCTTCACTTATTTCACTGGTATAAATGAGGTTGATAGATATTTTCCTTGGAGAAGTAATGGCTTGGTCCACTACAAAGAACACTGATGCAGCAAATAGCTTGTTGTCAGAGATCAGCACATTCACAGAAGAGGTGGGACACCTGTGTTTTATTTCAGCTTTCCCTTTGGAACACCTTAGCATAGATTTTATTTTTAGAAAGAATGGCATTGATGCTTTGGCTGCAGCTACTTAAGTGGCAATGGACCACATAATATTTAAGGAATGAGAAACAGCAAGAGAAGAAAAGGACAAAATTGTTATGCAAAGTGATTTGAGTGAAGACCTGGGCTCCAGTCTGTGATCCAGAGAAGGTATAAGCCTTTATTTAAAGTAGTCATTGGAGTCAGTGTGTGAGTTCCCAATTATCATCGTTCCTTGAAGGTGTCTGTGCTTGCGTATTTAAGAGAGTGCTGAAAAATGCAACATCGTGTACCTTCAGGCAGAGGAAAGAGCTGGAACCATTTGACACTGCTCTTGTTTTGGAGAACGAGAATGAAAGATTTTTTTGGGTGGGGATTAGATTGGCACAGATATGTTTTTTAAGCCATGGCAACACTTGACCAAAACCAGGGCCCATGCTGGTGTGCCAGGAGATGAGCCAGGAATCATGGACTGGAGAACACAGAAACAAAGCAATCCCAATTTAGATGCATGCACACAATATTGTTTTTCCTTGTGCTCTTTAGAAGTCCAGACATTTAACATCTTAAAAAAGAGAGTGCAGTTTCCATTAAAAGAGAAGAGTTGCAATTATACGGATTACAAGTTTCTAATTACAATAACAAAATTGTATATATATTATAATAGTATATGTATATAGTGTATAGATACCATACAATTGGTAAATTATCTATAACGGTTTTGGTTTGTCAATTGCTTTCCTATGTTATTATTCTTAATATAATTGATAGTAGCTACTACTATCTTTGCTTTCTCTGAATTCTTCTGCTTTAAGAAGAAGATATAGGAAATTAAGGTATACTTTAAATAAAGTCATTAAAATTATATAAAAAGGAAAAGCTGAGTAAACATCTCATTTGTTCGATATTTTCTTAAAGAGATTCTTTCTTATAGGTTTCTGCTTCATAGGCATGCTGAACAACAAATGACACAGTCTTACCATAATAAAGAAGAGAATGCATGAAAATTTGCATTTCACCTATACCTTGGCTTTTCCAGCTCAAATATTTTTTTTTCTGGCTTAGTCATTTAGTGCAATCACAAATGCCATTTAAAGCCTACACAGTGGAAATTAGAGCCTTTTAGGGAAAACATAGTTGACTGACAAAAACCTAGCTTCTTAAACTTTGGTGTGACATAATATTTCTTTTGGCAAGGGGTCACTGGTGCTCAACATACATCATCACTAGCTTATTAGATCTTGAGGCAATTAGCTGAAAACAAACAGAAGAGACAAGCCCTGTATTGAACAGTAGAAACCAGAAGAAAATAGCCCATGGCACTCCATTATTCCAGAGCTTCATCAAAGGCCAGGCACTGGCTGCAGTTTAAAGAAAGAAGAGCATTGTTTTCATGTGACATCTATACAGTATAGGGGCTTTACCACATTATTTTTCTAATGATTCAAATTACAGACAAACTTGTCTGGCTATAACAGAGCAGTGGCAAGAACTTTTCTGTTTCTGTCTGACACAGTATATGCAAGACTTAATCCTTAAATCTAAGGATTAAAATCCAGTCAGAACCTCCCTTTCCATGAGAAAGCACATGAGAAATTTTGAAAAATATATTGAAAACTACTGCTTAATATAATTGTCTATGATAACACGCACTAAATATACCTTTATGATTGCCAATGTAAATATGTATTTCTTAATGAAAAGTGTTAAATTTAGCTGAGAAATGTAGACATATTACACTAGTTTCCATAGGAAACAGCACTTTTTTTTCTTTACAGAAAAAGATAGCCACTTGAGAAAAAATGTGAGTCACTGTAAACGTGACACAAATAAATGTTATAATCAGGGTATAAGGTTTTTTAAATAATATGCTTAAAATTTGTTATTGTACTGGTGGCAACCAACAGAACTTGGCTTCACTCACATGTGGTATATATTAAGACTTATGATGCAAGGCCTTTATGATTCTTATCATCAAAAGAAATTTTTTTCTTTGGATTCAGAAAAGGAAAGCAATTGTCAAAGGTACCTGGCTATGTTGGCTGCTTGTTTCTTATCTGGATATTAATTACACATTCTTTTGTGAGTATGGATTGAATCATATATATACTTTATCACTAATTTGTTTTTTAAGCACGATAAATCCTTAACTTACTAGTATTTTCAAAAATTACCCATCTTAAAGTTTTGTAATATTTTATAAAAAAAATTGTGTTTTTTCACTAGTTGTTCATTTTTCTGCACGGAATCAAATCAAACCAAGCAACTCAGACTGCATAAAGTGAGATCTTTAATGGTATGAAGATCTAAAGATATGAAGAGGTGGGTTCTGAGCCTAGAACCAACATAACCTGATGCTAAAAGCTTTTACTGTGATGATGTAAATTGAAGAATGAGTGTGTGCCTCCTCCTCTTATCTCTTATAGCTTAAGGAGTGGCTGCAGATGATTCAGTGATACTTTGCTCCCAGTACAAGGGGTATTTCAAATATGTATTACACCCTTCTGACTTCTGTATTAATCCTGTCAGGCAATAGACTGCTCTTAGTTATACTAAAGAACTATGCAGACATAGAAATAGTCTGAGCAATAAAGGTTATCACAATGCTACCTCACCCAACCTCATCTACTACTTCAGTTCTGAGTTGGGGTTGGGGTTGTAAATATGCTTGTATGCTGTGTATAAAAGTTCTTGTAGACAGCTGATCCATTTCTGATAAAAGAATGTCGAGATTCCTATAACTGAAAAAAGACATGATTCTGGACAAACCCTCAGGCTTTCATTCTTATTTGGAATTCATATCTGTAGAAATTTAAGTAAGTGCCTAAAATAAAGTCAAAGAAGCCAGAAGAAATAATAGGCAAATTTTTTTTAGCCTATATTTATTTTCCAAAGCAGCAATATTATTTGCTGGCTTTTCTAAGCAATATAAACATTAACTTAATTATTTTCATGAAAATGTCTTCTTTTCTTTTGCTTATGGGTCTGTATCTTCTCATCTTTTCAAAGCCATTGAAGTGATTTAAATAGTCTTATCAAGTCATATGAATGGTTTATGGAATGCTAAGATTTGGTCAAATTCTTTCCCACGAGAGTTTTCAAATCATTCATCATCTCTTCCTGCTATTTGATTTTGAGACATGATGTGCAGAATTACCTTTAATATCAGATCTGCAGATACAATGCATTAGCAGAGAAAATTAGACACAATTTCTTTTAGTGTTGCTGTTCTCTTTAGATTGTTGGGATGTTGAATTAATAGCAACTGGAAAAGGTTGCTATGACTTAGGAGAACACTGCAAAGGAAACACAATCCTTCATGTATTTTCTTAGAGGAAGGAAGGCAGCTGTTATATCTCATTCTACCAAGAAGATCCACGTTTTTCTACTTTGCTATGCTATCAAAAGGAATATGGATATATATGTATGCGTGTGTGTGTGTATATACATATATATTTGTGTGTGTATATATATGTAAATACATAAGTAATTCTTCCTATAAGATTAAAGCAAATAAAATTAATGTGGTATCTTTAACTTGAAAAAAAAAACAAACAGAAAATACATATTTTTTAGATTGATAAGCTAAAATTTGTTATGGAGTGCAACTATCAGAAAGCTTGTTTTCCCTAAATCAACCTGAAAAAATATTCTATAAATTTTTATTAACATAGAATCATGTATGTAGTTATTAGATAATCTCATGAATGAATATCTACAAATGGTGAAAATTGCCTTTTCTAACTTTTTTTAAAAAATTTTTTTTTTTTGCTCTATTAAGAACTTGATCTGAAAAGTATGTAAATATATATAGCTTATATCCTTAGGAAAAAGAAAACAATATTTTTCTCAGAATGCAGGCTTGTATATATATTTTTTGAATTTCATCGGTGCAAAATCATTTGTAGAAAAACAACATGAGAATGACATTCCTATAGATAAAAGAATGGTTCACCAGTGATTCTGGACAGTTGGACAAATGGTCAAGGGATCTTTCCTTAGCACATATTAAACTGGAGAAGGAATTTAGGAACCATGAGGCCTAGATCTACTATTGTATAAACTTAATGGTCGAGAACTGTGCACTGAGTGGGAATGTGGAAAGACAGCAAATACTGTTGAAATCCTTAGGTAGAGATAGAAAAAATATCAGGTCAGATCGCAGACCAATTAACTGTTCTGAATTTGGGCTTAAATATTGAATTCGATATGGAGACTGGTTCTTCAGGGTACATTTGAGTGTCGTCTTTTAAGAATGCTTTTAGCAATATAAATTTGGTGTGAGAGCTTGCTTACATATTCACTTTAGTGTGCATATATGATGAAGTGTAGATGCAATTAAAATAAATTAATGCATACACACAAAAAGAAATATCTATAATGACACCTTGTAAGGTATGATATTTTTACTCTTCCTTGCTTGCCATACTCCTGGAAAAGCCAGAGTATGTATGCATGCCTTGCAATATGTCTAGATGCTGAGTGGCCTTGGCCTTTGTGCTACTGAATATCCTTTAGAACTCAAGGTCCTTTCATTAAAAATATTCTGCCTGGAGCCCAAAAGTGAATGGTTTTAGAGACTGACAGTTCCAGTAACCAAGCTGAGCTCAGCTGCTGAGTTAGAAAACAACAGACAATTTCTTAGGTAACAAGATCCAACATTAAACAGAACTTTATAGGTCAAAACAAAACTCCCAGTTGTCATCTGAAATTTTGTTAAAAGTATGTTTTACAAAGTTTAGATGTAGCATGTTCCACATATGTAGGATTGCAGCTTGAACATTCAACCATAACCTGGTTGATGTTTCCAAGGAGTCTCTAGCTGTAGCTATTGCATTTGGAGATAAAACACTCATGAGTTGGAAAAAGCATGGATGACTGAGATAGCATGCAAGCAAAAGTGGCAATGTCCTGATCCCATGAAACTAGAGTAAAAGGACTCTGCATTCACAAAAAGGAAGTAATTGCTATTATGTGGTTTTCAGAAGCATGACTATGAGATTGCCTACCTTTTACAATGGAGATCTGCAAGCTTTCCTACCTGAAAAAGCAAATATTAATTCTGATATTCCTCAGACCAAACCATCAAATGTGCTCCAGTCACATGATTCCTTCAAACCTAGTCATTAGCTAGATGCTGAGAGAGCCAGCTGGCAACATCACAGGGATTTCATAAAGTAAACAGCACTGCTACCAGTATCATAAAGCTGCTGCTATCAGAAATATCTTGTTTCACACAGTTATCTTTCTCTGAATAGCCTTTCCACATGAAAACCACTAGAGGAGGAATATGTTCATTCTGCAGCCCTGATCAGCTCTTTAAAAATCTAGCTAGAAGCACAACAATTTTAACAGCCTCTTAGAATCAACTGTATAAAGTGAATTAAGATGGATAGTAGTTGAAAGCAGAGATCATGAAAGTTTGATCTTTTTCCATTTCAAGAAGTGTTAGACCTATAAGAAGAAAATATGCGTTACAGACAAACTGACAGATAATGATGACTTTATCATAATGATGACTTTCTTTCTAAAACAATTTAACACCCTACTAGTTACAATAGCCTGCAAGGAAGTGTGAGGCTTTGTGTTTCAGATGGTTTACCAAGGTTTCATACTCATATTCTCTGGAGAAAATTCCTAATTAATTGATTATATGATATTCCAGATAGGAGTGTTCACCTTTCCTGCAGAATCAATGAAAAGAGTGCAAGATTTATGTAATTAGAAATATGTGGGTAAGCAAGAATGTGACTCCAGCAGTATCATCAGTGTGTGGATGAAGATAACCCCACATTCTCATAACTGCTCCCAAAATACCCATTATGTTGACTAGTTTTATTCTGATAACTGTCTTCTGAAAAGCTGTATAATTTAATAATTATATAGATCACTATATGATTTAATAATTATATATATAATAATTATATAGATAATTATATAAGTTAATAATTATATGCATAACTCAGGTCAGGGAACTGACCAGTATATATAGGCTTAAAATCACCTTGACTGATTTTTACCTTCTCTTTACCTTCTCTCCAGGGAGATCCTTTCACTCTTACCACTAAGTTTCTATACAAAAGGCTATTTAAAAAGTCTATCTAAGTTCTACGAATACAAGTCACCTTTAAAATAAAAGAGGGAAAACTACTCAGCTCTCAGGAAGAATAAATGTTAATCCCTATCTTGGGGACTATGGACTCTGGGTCATACATAAACAGAAATGCTTTAGACCATAACTTTAAGATCTAGAAAGTGCTAGAAGTTCAAACACAGTTCCATACATTGGCTTCCTTCAGATAGCTTTCTGCTTAGCATGTACTTCTATCTTTGTGAGGTCCTAGACCTCCACATTCACACCAGAGAAAAAATCATGGCCTAATTCTGGACTTCTGACTTTGTTGTTGATGTCAGGCTCTTAAAAGTTAGACCTTACTGCCTAACTTGCAGTTATTGAAATATTTTATTGAATTGAGCTCTTAGCTGAATGATCCAGTCCCCAAAGGTTAAAAAAAAAAAATTAGGAAACACACCTTTTAAAATCTCTGAATCAGGAAAAAGATATAATCATATGGAGCCTTCTGAGAATATTTACTAGACTTCCAAATGTCAGTATTATAACTAAGAAAGGAAGGAATGGGGAGGTTATAATAACAATAATAAAGTTAAGCGGACATGAAAGCAGCTAGAAGAATTAGAAAAACATGTACAACAGTTGGAAGAAAGAAGATAATTATGTTCAGCAGTTGGAAGAAAGAAGATAATTACAACGAATACAGAAGCAAAGAAAATCAGAAGACTGATAAAGGCGTTCAAAAAAAAAAAAAGAAAAAAGCTTAAGGTATGAAGTCCCATAAAGTTTAAACTAAACCGAAGTGAAAATTTTCCTAACAATGCACAAGCTCACTGCTAGACTCATTTATGTTTATTCTAGACTTACCTGTGATTCTATGGTCAAACTCACCAGGTAATAACATGGAAAAGGCAAAAGCGTATATGAAATATTTCTATTGTTTCCTAATAGTTAGAAAGGTTTCAGGATTTTTATGAAAAAAAAAAAATTTGTCTTAGCAGTAATACAGAAAGAGCAACTACTAAATATTGATATTTCTTCTTTTCATAATTCTTTAAACAATATGGAACTCCTAGGGGATGACACAACGATGAGCAAGGATAGGAATGGGTAAACAAGAAAAGTGGGGTAAATACAGTCAAGTTAACCTAACAGAAGTCCTGAGCAAAACAATGGGAAGGTTGTTCAAAGACTCGATTAATAATGAAAAGAGAGAAATATAATTAGTGCCAATCAACGTGGTTTCATGGAAAATAGATCTTGTCAAACTAATTTGATATTTTTATGAGATTACATATTGGGTTGATAAGGTAATAATGTTGATACAATATACTTAGCTTTCCAGAAAACATTGGATTTCATGCTACAGAATGCCATGCTTAAGGATACAAAATCAACATGGCACACATTAACTAGATTAAAAGCTGCCTATATGACAGACTTGAAGTAATAATAGGGCAGACCTCAAGATTATTCCTCAATAATAGGAAATAAGAAATAATCAGCAAGTAAATTTTTAGGTGTTTTTTGTTTTTGTTTTTTTTTTTTTCCCCACTAAGGTAACATATGTTTTCATCTTTAGCTACTATTTCTGAAAATGTTTATTGATAATGTGGAGATAGTACAAAATTAACTTGTTTGAAGCTTACTGGAGATGCAAAGACTGGAAATTAAAAAAAAAATCAAAAAACACTGGCAGATGGTTACTGAAGCTGTGTTTAGTTGAATGCTTGATGTATGTTTTTATTGTGCAATGCTCCTAGTCTTGGTTCTCTTGGAGCATAACTTTGTCTTAGGTGCACAGCATATACATTGATCTCATGTCACAGTGACCTCAGGCATGGGATAAATCCCACTGTCTTTTTCTGCAGGTAATATCAGGCCTGGATATATGGCATGATTTCCTGCTTGGCACCTTTTCATCGAGGTGCAAGGTTTTTGAGAAGTAGTTTAGGCCAGATGAATATTTGGGCCTTGCAAGTCAGCAGGGAAGCTTTGACACATTGGACTCTGTGAAATCTTGGACGGTGTAAGTGTCTCTGAGCAATATTGAGGTTTATCTGAAAAGTTTGAGAAAGATTAGTTCTGTATGACTTAAAATAAGGTAGAACAGAAATCTAATGATGTGTGTCTAGCACCAAGAAGCTGAACATCTTGCAAAACTGGAACCAACAACAGAAATTGTTTTCCTGTGTGTGTATAACAACTTTAATTTTCTATCCTGAGATGATGATGTCTGTGGAATCTCCAACTCCTCCGAGAAGTATTGGCCTCTGGCTTGAAACATGATCTGTGACCCCAAAGAGTGATTCCTGTCAGCACTGAGTGGCTGCACAATGTGTAAATCTAAATTCAAGATTGTACTGATGGAAGTGTGTGTGATGGACATCCGCAGAAAGTCAGAAATGCAATGCAGTTCTTCAAATTCTTCATTTTATTATCAAATTTTTTAAAAAATCACTAGGCATAAAAAATCAAGGTGACCCTAATATCAAGCAGAATTCCTCCTGCTTCCACCACTCTTTTAGTCATTTTGAATCTTTCTTTAATCTTTGGAAGCTTTTCTTAGAATATAGTTTTGCTTTTCACAAGCTTTGTCTCCAGAAGTTAGATATGGACTGGACATGTTCTGCATCTGAGGCCCTATTGCTTTATTAGATTGAATTTACTTGGTATTTGTCAGTTTGAGTCTGGGGCTCAGAAAAGACTGAAAAGAAAGAGAAATAGTTTAAATGTAAGCCTATATGTTTAAATGCAAGCCTATGCAAGCTTGAGGCATTTCAAGATTTCAAAACAAATAAATGATTGCATCCTTAAAAATTGATCATTTTTGATGAGCACCAACAATTCCAGTCTCAAATGAGCTAGTTCTGTTACTGATCCTTTAATTCTTTAGTTCTGCTTCCCAAATACTCTCTCCTCCTTGTCTTTCCTTCTCATTCCATGATGTACAACAAGCAGTGAGGCTTATGGTAAGCAGTGATGGAAACACAGTGTTCTCTGCCATTCCTACTTTGTCCAATTATGTGTGTAAATAACATGAGTTCCCCCAGTGAAAGAATACCTCCTTAGAGTCACAGTCACCACTTCAAGGGTCTGAATGGACAGCTTATCTGAATGAGCTTGTATTATTTGTTTATCTCAGAAATTTCTCATTCGTAGGGGAAAGACTTCTCTAGGGGAACTTCTCTTTCCTTACTTGTTTGCAGTCTCCTTTACATGTTCTCTGTTCACACCGCAGAAACTGTAAGCTCCATTGGGTGGACAAGCTCCCAGTTCTTTAGCAGGCACATCTCCAGATGGAAGCAGAGGCAACACAGTCTTGTCAGGAGATATTTACTGGACAGCTTTTCTAGTCATGCCTTTGTGTAGTCTTATCACATGCAACATATCTTGCTGGTTGGAGCCAGATTTACAAGTAAGCTTGCATCAGATTTTGAAGCTTCTTGATAATCTAAGAACACTCTTGTCAGTCATTTAAACACCCTATGATAGGCTAACCTACTGGGATCCTCAGACATAATCTGCCTAGCAAGGCCACAGATTGCAGCTTTTATGTTTTTTAGAATGGCAGCTGGAATCACTTGTTGATTTTGCCCTCAGACCTTACCTGAGGTTACAGGAGAACTCTCTTCAGAGTATTTTACCCAGGCATGGTAAATGTATCAGCTGTGGTGAAGGAGAGGGAGGATGGCAGGGAGCATGCCACATAACCTTTTAACATAATCAGCATGTCACTTTGACTGTTGAAGTTAGTTGGAAAAAAAAAGAGTTTGGAGTAATGGTGAATTAATGTGCCCACAACCTGTGCTGAACATTAGGTAAATGTTTCTATTTTATGTTATCCTATCTCTAAATGACATAAAGATTCTGCTGAAGATGCTTAATTTTTGGAAGTGATTCAATTGAAGAGTCATTACATGTTCTCCCTACTTGGAATGTCCTATGGCTATTCATATTTCAGATTTTTAGAAGCCTGGTCATAATGTGACATATCTGGGAAAAACCAAGCAAACAAACAAACAAACAAAAAAATGTGATGGTTTAATTAATGTGTACATCTCTAGATATAATTTAAGATTTATCCACATTATCATTGAGAAATTATCTATGAAAAAAGATTAATACAATGACAACCTGAAATTAAGTAATTTCCTGATATTAAGTAATAACCTGAAAGACTGGGGCTGTAGCAACTGACCAGGATTACATGTTTCCTATTCTACGTTATATTCTATCTAATAGTTTGAAATACTGGTCTGTTTATGAAGGCTTTTTTTTTTTTTTTTCTTGAAGTAGCTGCCAAGATCTGTTTCTCTGTCTTTATTTACATACTGAAGTGTTTCTGACAGTGTTCTTTGTCTCTGAAATCTCTGCTTCAAACAAATACACAAGTCCTCCTTTGAAGCTACACTGGATCTCTCTGGTATTCTGTTGCATCACATGGGGAATGCATACATCCATAGGAAGAATAAGACAGTCAGCCGAGTTCATGATTTCATATTGTTACCAAAAAAACAAACAAGAACAACAAAAAATGAATGAAACCTTTCAAAGTGTAAAATATGGGCACTTAAATTTGGGTGAACAGTTTAGGTAGCCTCAGGTGAAAGCATCTGCCAGTATACTATATACAATTCAAATGTCCAAAATTAGGGAAGAGGGGAAAGGGAAAGGGGAAAGGGAAAAGGGCAAAGAAGGGAAGGGAAGAGAAGGGAAGGGAAACATGAAGTGAGTATATATATATATGGCGAGATGAAAGAGGTACCAGGAAGAAAAATGAGAAGTTGTGTGATAACGGTCAAGGCTGCAGCATCTTGAGTTAATTTATTAAACTTGCATTTGTTTCAGTGATGTTTGTGTCTTACCTGCAGGTAGACCCAGGGAATCCTTTCTGGCTGTCTAGAAACATGTTTATTTTGTGTGTAATTCCACCAGAGCAATTTTTGGTGGTTGAAATACTATAATAAGCATTAATAAGCAAAATATAAATGTAAATATCAAATGCATAATTTGAAAAAATATGATAATTTATGGAAAGCAACATATCTGATAAAAAGCAAAGCGGCAAAGTGGCAGTTGTGTTATACGAATGTTATATTTTAATAGAATATGAATACATCATATGCTATAATAAGCATATTGCAACTGAATTTGCAATTTTCATACCGAATTTCTACTTCAGTGTAAGATAAGATCCTAAAACATCCTTAATTTCTGAATTTTCTGTATCTTTCTTTACCACTGTATTCAGTGGAGCTGAGACGCTACAGCAATCAACTGATTGTAATTTTGGCCAGAACCCACTTCCAAAACAGTCAATTTGTTCTTGTTTTTGATAATCCTATTGTTCCCTGCTTCTGGGTGTGTGGATTTTACTACTGACTTTAGGCAAACGGCAGTTAAAAGAGAATTTCTTGTGATTCTGCATGCCCTACCTGTAGATATTGTGGATGCGTGAGTTGGCAAATATAAAGGAAAGAAATAATCCTACTTCAACAGAGCAAGAGAAAAAGGATACATTAAGAAAGAAATAAACAGTATTAGTCAGGCCAAAAGAGAGGTTACCACAGCCAGAGATAAAGGGGATACTTTAACTCAAAGTACATAAGAGTTATTAAAAGTCTTTGCAGCTGTATATTTAAGTATCACAAGAAAAGTGTCTTTGGAATTATCTTTGGAAAGCAGTGTATTGACAAAAATTTGTTTGATTGCTTTTCTCAGTATACAGAGTACTACTTGAGCCAACAGGTAAAGATATTGATCAAAGAGAGGATAATCACTGTTAGCATTGCTGTCAAGGAAACAGATGACAGAAAATAATAGCAGAACATCTAGAAACATGTGATGAGAAGCAGAAGTGATTTTCTGTTGTGTGGGGGAAAAACCTGCTTCTTCTTGTGCACTTGTGTTCATGTCTGTGTGTGTGTGTGTGTTTTCCAAATATTATTACTGAGCTTGTCTTCAGATCTGCATGTACGATGACAGTGGGTTTTTTTTCCAGTTTTGGAAGCACGATTATTCCATATAAGGGGTTCAGAAGACATATTTGTCAGTTTGTACATGATTAGTTCTGTTATCTCTTGTCATTGTTCAGAATCTACCTGAGACTTTTTCTTTAGACGAAATATACAAATATGGAATATTTATTCCCATTAATAATATTTGTGTTGAATGATCTTGTAGCTATCAATGAATAACTAAATAGAACGTTCTTTTTATTTTAGTCCACAATACAGGTAAAAAATATTCACTTACCTTAAGCATTAAAAGTCTTTGGAAAGTAGCTAAAAATGCAGAATTTATAATAATATGGAGGATTTTTAGGACAATTTGGATTAGAAAAATTTGTTGCATACAATTGTGGATAATGAAGTGTACATGGGGTTGTTCACGGGGATGTACAGGAGGGTACACAGGGGGGTATCCAGGGGAGTGTACAGGGGAGTGTCCTTGAACAGGCCTCAGATAGGCGAATGCGGCTAAGCACTTAGTAACGTGCTTAGCAACCAATCCTAGTACACTATGATCACAAGGCTAGTGCTCGAGTGTATAAGAACCTGCGCTTTTCGGGCAATAAACAGAGCTAGATGCAACTCACATTGAGTCTCAGTCTAGTAATCCCAGCTCACTCCTAAGCTTCGTCGACTCGGATCTCCAACATACAATAATTTTTCTAAAATAATTGCCTTTTCACAGTGAAAAACTACTTATTGAATAGAGACCATTTGAGGACAAATACATTCTAAGCAGTCAGTTGTGACTGAGCTAGCAGTCGGAGAGAAAGATGACATATCTCAGTCCTCTCATATCTACTTTATTTGTTTGCATAACATGCCTTCAAGTTACTAGATTAAGATACATGTGGCTAACTGTCATTGGAAGGACATTTTTCCACCAGCAGAAGAAGACAAAAGCTTTCTGATGTTCTTTACAAGCACAAATTTTGCATTTTGCATTTTTTTTACAAGCAAGATCTATAAAGAAACTTCCATCATAGACAAACAAGTAAAAAGTTTCATTTTTCTTGAACTGAGTCAACAATGTCAAAGGATTTAATTTATGCATTGGGTGTAATATTCAATGTCACATAAAATTTTCCTTAATTAAATTTTCTTTTCTAGGTCAATTTCGGAGCCATTGTAGGGAAATCAGTTCATTTTGTAATGTCACTGTTCACTTCCAGTCTTAGCCATGATGTAATACTGAGGAGGACACTTGTATCTTAATGAAATGTTTGTCATTATCTCTGCCTGTATTATCATTTCTGAAATGATTTGTTGTTATTGTTGTTATTTTTTGATGGTTTGTTTGGTTTTGAATCCCTGAGTTTCAAGGACTGTTAAAAGTAGGTTCTGAATGGAATACTGTGTTCCTCTCCAACTGCCTCCTTCCATCCTTCTGCAGAATGACAGGTTTGTGTAAAGAGACAATTATTTTCTGGTCAGCAATTATGACCACCTCCACTCTCTGTTTAACATGAAGACTGTCTGGGACTTCAAACTTGTTCTTCACTTCAGTATCTTGTCATGTACTTGAGTACACTTTGTTCATGTACACGAACTTCATGTAACCATACATGAAAAACTTGTATACTCATGAAAAGAAAAACAATTGTCATCAAAAAGAACCATGTACCTGGTCCAAGATGAGTTTACAGATGAAAAAGTGTATTTCCTTTTTGATTTTTGACAGAAAGTAGTATTTGACAGGTTTCTGGTTCTTCAGAAGTCATTTGATATCTGGCAAAAGTGACAGCCTTCAGATCGAGATGTGGTGCAACAGGCCACTGTGCTCTTGTTGTATAAATCAAAGTTTCCTTTCAAACTTAAGCCCTCTTTTCTGAGGTAGAAAATGGATGGGGGGGGGAAAGGATTGCTGACCCTTAAGCATCTCAGATGAATGTTAGATATTTAGGTATGGCTTCACTGTGCAAGAGTATTAGGCTGCCAAACTTGGTCTTAATCTCTCTAAAAAGATAGTAAAGAGGAGGCTTTTTTTTATATGTGATAATTTGTTAGCAACATATTAATTTTCTCAAAGATTTATTGGATGATTTTAATTGAATATTTCAATAATAACATTTGCAATTTATCTGAAATAAAAATTGAGAAAAGTTTTTTACATACATCTGCTTTGTTTTTTTAATATATAATTTATTCAAAAGATAGGTAAATTTTTTAAAATTATAAAATAGAAATGGGTACAGATTTCCAATGGTAGTTTTCTTGTTGTTTGTTTAAAAAGTAAAGTTTTGAAATGTCTTAATAGTTTTTTTTCTTTTTCTTGTAAGAATAGTTATAAAAACAGCCTAACATTTAATGGAGATATGCTGAATAACATTTAGCTAACATTTTAAATCAAAGCAATAGACATGGATAATGATTCTTCATGGCTTAAAGATTTTTTTTATACAGATATTTTCCAGTTAAAATAAAAAACCACATACAAAACCCTCAAAATTGAAATCACTAGATAATTATAATTAACATAAAATAAAAGAATTTTCTATTTTCCTTGATCTAATGTATCATATAAGTAAAAAGTGTTTTGTGTTTTGAAGTTTGTTATATTTGGATGGACACTGCATGCCAAAATGTTCTGATACACAGTGGCAGTTGAGAGAGACATGTTGCACAGTACACAAATCACACTTGACTTCACCTGCCGATAATTCTTCCTGTTGATTTATGATTTCATAGACAGACAGAATAAAAGATATTGTGGTTTATGGACTGGATAGCTGAACATGACACAGTAGAGCACTATTGGATGTCTAGGAACTCTCAGGTTGCTCAGAGTCACAAAATGCAGATGGGGATCTCAAATTGTAGAATTTTTGCTGTCATTCTCTCTTTGACCAATTGAACTTTATGTTTATTATATAAAGCAAAGCAAAAACAACAAGATACACTGTTTCACCAAAGACACAAAGCCCTTCATCCTGATAGCTAACATACTGTTTTCAGTGAGAACTGTATTTAAATCAAAATGAAGAAGAATGAGTACGTATACCAGTAAAGTAGGAGGCTACTGCATTATTAGGTGAGATGCGTTTCTCATGTGGGAAGCCAAACCCATTATCCACCTCAGGAAAAACCAAGCCTTCCAAATACATGTCTTGCTCATAGTAGCATATAGTAGCACATATATAGCACATAGTAGCAAAAAGATAAGTGTTGAGGAGACTTTATGATAAAATGTGTTGGGAAGAGTTAAGTTGCTTCTGTAACACAATACAGCAAAATAAATAGCTAAATATGGAGTTTAAGACAGATATAAATGAGACACTTTAAGCTAGTTCACACTTAGAGTCTCAAGGCTTAAACTATTATGAATAATTATGAATAATTCTGAATGAGGCATTTGTCAGTGCTAAATCTTTTGTTTACTAACAACCAGTATATTGCCACAATAATGGTCTACCTCTTAGAGCATCCTTCTTGATGAAAGATCTATGGGAGGTGATTAGAGAAAGAAACAAGGTAAGAAAAAGTCCCTCTGTGCTTCTTCCTTCTTCAAGGAATAAGCAATTCTTCAGGTTTCAGGGGTTGCACCAAGGATATGTTCCTAATTAGCAATAATGGTGTATTCTCCAAAAATTCATTTAATTCCTCTCACAACTGGGTTATATAGTAGTTGGACAAGTTTTAGTTCATTTGCTGTGGAAATGAGTCTTTCAATTTGTCCATTCATGACTTTATACACAACTTTCTTTTTCCTAGATGCAGAAGTTTAGTCACCACTCTGAAGAAATTTTACTTCTGGTATAACCGTGACATTCCAGTGAATAAAATTTATTAGTCTCAGAAAAGTTTGGGAGAAAATTCTCCCTAACTATTTTCGACCTAGTTCGGGAGTTAGCATGATTCATGGACCTTTCCCGAAAGCCAGTTTGGATGTTTCCCAGATTGTTGAAGAGTAAAGGAATACTCAATATTTTACAGATGTGTGTCATGCCATGCCTTCTGGACTAAGTGTCAGAGTCTGTCCTAGACATGTTGACATTACATATTTACCTAGAATCAAACAGAATCACAGAATGGTTGAAGTTGGAAGAGACCTCTAGAGATCACCTAGCCCAACCCCCCTGCTCCAGCAGGGTCACCCAGAGCACGTGACACAGGGTCACATCCAGGCAGGTTTGGAAGATCTTCTGAGAAGGAGATTACACATCTTCTCTGGGCAGCCTGTTCCAGGGCTCTGTCACCCTCACTGTTGAGAAAGAAGTTCTTCCTCACATGCAGATGGAACTTCCTGTGCTTTAATTTGTACCTCTCACCGCTTCTCCTGTCACTGGCCACCACTGAGAAGAGTTTGCCCCCATCCTCTCTGCATTTACCCCTCAGGCCCAGCTTGCTTAGGCTTTCTTCATAAGATAAATGATCTAATCCCTAAACCGTTTTTGTTGCTCTACATTGGACCTTCTCGAGAAGCTCCATGTCCCTCTTGTACTGGGGAGCCCAGAACTGCACCCAATACTCCAAGTTTGGCCTCACCAGGGCTGTGGAGAGGGGCAGGATCCCCTCCCTCCACCTGTTGGCAACGCTCCTCCTGATGCAGGCCAGGATCCCATTGGCCGCCTTAGCCACGAGAGCACATTGCTGGCTCATGGTTAAGTTGTTGTGAACCAGGACTCCCAAATCCCTCTCTGTGGATCTGCTTTCCAGTAGGTTAGCCCCTAATCTGTACTTGTGCTTGGGGTTATTCCTGCCCAGGTTCAAGATCTTGCACTTGTCCTTGTTGCACCTCATGACGTTCCTCTCTTCCCAACTCTCCATCCTGTCTAGGTCCCTCTGAACAGGGCAGCACAGCCCTCTGGAGTGTGAATTGTTAAGAACAACTTAATTATCGCACTTCTCAGATGATCTCCTAGCCTGGAATGAAAATAATCAAGTTAAACACTTTCAAAATGACAGTCACCAGTATGTCCTCACAAGATCTCCTAAGAGATACCAAGTAATCAGCAGGCCAGGCTGCCTAACTAGGCTAACTGTATAAACCAGTTGTGGTTTATGAAGTGTGGTCTTAGGACCTGCTTTATGGTAATGTTTTGGAGATGTGAGAGTGTGCATTAACTGAAATCATGTGAGAGAAGAAAAGCAAAAACAAAGACAGAAATAACATTGTATACAAGGAGAAAAATAAAAAAAAGGAGATGTGGAGTGGGGAGGAGAATCCTAAGCAAGAAAAAAGAGAAACAGAGAAGATACCTAAGCAGTACAGAGGATCAATCTATTTGAAGGCTTTCATTTCCTCACCTAACAAATGCCATACTTGTTAAAGTGGTAAGCATATTGATGCTTTGCCCCATACCTTGTTAATCATAGCATTATTAAATATATATTCAAAATATATTCAAAATATAAATGAGAATGTTGTGTATTCAAAAAATTATGTGTAATCCAGTTTTCAGAGACTCATCACATGGTTAAAGATACACTGATAGAAATAACTCAATGAAGATACATGAGTATTTTCATAATCTTGACTTGACTCTGAGATGATAGATGATTTATCACCTAAAATTTCCCCCCTAGGGCTTTTACAGTCATTTTTTCGTCCTGGTGTTCATTGCATTCTTTTCAGACTATGGTTATACCATCCCAGATGGGATCTGAAGGAAGTCCTGGGATCAGATGAGAAATAAGATTACCATTATAGATTAAATATTCACTTAATTATTTCTTGTTATTTATTCATTTAGAAAAATGAAGTAACTTAGTGAAACATGAGGATGAATTTACTTATTCAAATTAAGTAAATACCTATCTATTTGGGTACAAATGCACACCTTTATTTCTGTTTTATTATACCGTCAGTAAAGGGATGGTAAAAAAGTTGAATGAGGAATCTAGTTGATGATCAAGCATTGTATCAAAGGTTATTTTTGAAGTTCTGTAAGGTATTGAATTAGGCTCAAATGTTGTGTGATAACTTTAGTTTTGTGGGAAGTCTATGATATATTTTTAAAGGGTCTGATATGTTCTTTATTGCTGCTTGAAGAAGATTTCATTAACAAAAGTTGATAGGCAGGAAATGATCATTTGAGTTGTTTGCATTCTGAAAATAGAAGTTTGCAAAGCCTTGGTATCAGTTGGGACCAATATGCAAAGAATCTATAAGACAGGTTTATAATTAGATAGAATTATATAATTAGCAAATAGAAATCATACATAGCTTGTACTATAGTAGTAAGAACCTTTGCCTGTATCTTCAGTAGTTTTTTGTTTCTGCAGTACCTCAGTACTACAGGATCAAGACTGGCCCATAAGAATCTCTGAACTTTGTTTCCCACTGGTAATGAGTTGTACACGTCACTTTTCTTATAAAGTTTGTTTTAAAGTTCCTTAAAGTTCCTATAAAGTTCCTCAGTATCTCTGTGATGTAATTTCCCTTTTTTTCTGTAATGACATTTGACCAACTTCATGGAGATCTCTTGAAATCTAAGGTTGATATTCAAAATACTACGATTACTTAGGGGACAAAATTTTCTAAATAAAATTCTATATTTTTCAATTATGATTGTTCAATATGAAAATAGTGATTTTTCACATAGGACAAAAGAGGGTTGAACATAACATTTTTTTTTCTCACTAGTATCTAATAGTGGTGGTGGTTTTTTTTTTTTTTTTTTTTAGGGACCTGGGGCACTGGGTGGGAAACCAAGAAAATAAAATGTCAGTTTTTACATACAGAATTCCCTAAGTCAGAAGTGATTCAGATGTCTTATACTCATCTCCCCAGGTAGGAGGAGAATTTCTCCACCAAAGTGTCAAAAGCATTGAAAAGAGCTAATCTTACTAGGTTTGCTTTATGTGTGAAATAAAATGCTCCACATCGCCCTACTTAACAGTACTGAGACTATGCCCATCTGTTCTAGCAGTGGGGATCTCTCTGATGGAATGTCTCCCCTCTATTCAACATAAATAAACATAATGTGGAAATTGAATTCTTATTGTAACTGGTAAATAATAGGATTTTAAAAAGGTCTGAGGATAAGATTAACATATCATTGCAACAGTAAAGTCTGATTTAAACAAATATGAGTTCTTGAGCAGGTTCTTGATAAAATATCTATATTGCATGTGGTACAAGCAAATTCTTTAAAAAATGTTTTTATTTCTCAAACATTACTTTCTCATTAACCACGAAGAACAATTAGAAAATATTTCAGATAACTTTAATCTCTCTGCCTGATTGTTCATTTTCTTAGGCAACAAGTACATACTTATATTTTAAAATTGATCTTTGTATATTAATTTTCCTGTTTACCTATCTAAAAGACTGTAGCTTCCTGACTGTTAATTCCAATTGACAGTGAATGGTTTTGTTTCTTATTCACCTCAAAATAATACTTTGTTCTGAAGTGATTTATAATAAACAGAATCTAGGAAAAAAAAATATGATGCTGATCCGTTTTGACAACTAAAAATGCATTATTAATGGAATAATAACATTGGAAGAGTCTTGAAAATAAGGTGATTGTGTGGAGTTTATTTTCCCATTCAGAACCCAGATTTATTCTTCTACTTTAGAGATTCTTCTGGGTGGACAGGTCATTACAGAGAAGAATGTCCAAATTATTATGTGTTAGAAAGTCTTGTGATGCTGCATGTCAAATATAGAATAATAGTTACACTTAAAATAAAGTCAGATACATTATTCCCATTAAACCCACTTATACAATATCTAGTTTGACATATAAAATAGATATTTTAGGTGGATATATATGTCAGAAAGTGAAATTGCCCTAACTGCTTGATTTTATTTAATGGCTGTTGATGAAAGATACCATTTCATACAGTCATATATGAATATAAATAGTGGAACAAATACTTGGCATATAATACAGCTCAGTGCCTCTCTCTGGCATTTTTGCTATTGAAGTATCTGTAAAGCTAAATCTTGAAGTGAAACTAAATACGATTTCATCCTCTGCTGATGTAACAGAGGACAAGTAGTAATATAAATTTGCAATATGCTTACTCATACATTTATGCTAACATTTAAAGTATTCTTGATGTGGTTTGCAAACACAGCACATTATTTAAATCTTGTATTTTAAGTCAGGATGAATTCTAAACTACTGTTGTTATGTAATTCACTAAAAATATTTATGCCAATAGCCAAATTATGATGTCTTAACAGCGGTTCTCTAGGAAGACTGGTTTAACATCATTATTGGATTTTATATTAATTATGGTATGTACTTTATTGAATTTGCTGGAGTGCTTTGCTGGATATTCTCCAAACTCTAAGAGGCCAAGGCAAATGAAATTATATAAAAAGGGTCAGCTATGTTTTAAGGATATGTGAAAGTGCTTTAGAGACTGGTTATAATTAAAGAGGTAGCAAACCCCTCCACACAGTGCAAAAGTCATTGCCCACCTAGGCTTTCTAAACTTGCACAGTTGGAAGAGTTCTCTAAGGGATACTCCTAAATGTTTAATAAATATCTGTGCAATTCAACGTAATAAAAAATAGGCATATGTATCATATTCAGCAAAAAGGACCATGGAGATTAAATGGCCTTTTTGACATTGCTTCATAAGAAGAAACAACACTAATATTTTAAGAATGATACATCTGGGAAAGATGAGTAAATATTTTTTACCCTTTTTCCTAGGAATTTTTAGGTCTAAGTTCTCCACATACTTGCATGATTAAGTGTGGTTTTATGAGAGGAAGGCTGAGTCTACCTAGTAGACTCACTTACTTACTTTATCCACCATCTTCCACTGCGGTAGTGTCCTAATCCTAACCAGTCGTAGGACAGGGCATGCAAAAGCCAGATTACTATGAGTGAGAGATTTAAGGAATCCCAGCAGAAGAATTAGATACTAGCTTGTTAGGAGCTAAATCTCTCAACAGCAGGTTTTCAGGGAAAGAACACCTGGTCTAAAACTGCAATAACCTTTCTCAGTTGGCTTTTCCACAGATGAAAAACTACAAATTCTGCGATAGATTTCCCTTACTTGATATGCATGTAGAATAGAAAGTAAAGATTTAAGGCTGAACCAGATATTTGAAACCATTTCTTCAACAATTTCATTAAAAATAGCAAAACCCACCAAATACTGAAATAATTTGCTGTAAATAATTAATTTTGGAAAAAATGAAGACATTCCAACTGGAAAAAGTACTCTATTTTGAATATCTAGTTTATTTTTCCTTCTTATGAAATTTTTGAACACATTTTCCTCAAAAAGTATTAATTCGTAAACAGTTTTAAATAGCAAATTTCTCAATAAAATATAATAAATTCATTTTTTTCCTCTATAAAGTCCAGATCCTTTGTGTTTCTGCATTATGACAAGGAAAGAGAATCACATCCAGGCTGGTAGAACAGGGACTTCTCACAAAAGATTGTCAAAGTTTGGAGAAAGAAGACTACAGATATAGGTGGATATTTTAAGAAAATTAGCATCCCTTGCTGCAACTGTGAATACCTGATGCTAATTTACATTTCATGGAATAAAGGAATAATAAAATAATCACTGACTTTTGCATAGAGTAGAAACCAAACGTTTGGGTTCATATATGATATAAAAATATGCTTGCTTAAGCTATTACAAATAACTAAAGATGTGGAATAATGATTTGTTAGGGGAAATGTTTTGCCAAATAACTGTTTTGCAATCAACATATGTTTTTCTTTCTGAATATTTTGAGATGTGCAATTATTTTTGTACTACTACTCACAAGAGATTAATGGTATCATTCCTTAGACAACATTTTGCTTTTATAGCATGTTCTTACAGATGAAATGGCAAAATAGATCACTCATCACTAACAATTTTCCTTCTGTAATTAAATGATTTTTTTATAAATATTTTAGCTTATATTCCTTTTTAAATGCTAATATGAAGACTATCAAAAAGATAAGATGGGGTAAAAGAAATAGAATTTTTCAGGAATATACGTGTGTGGAAAATGCAGTCTTGATTGTTCCTTGGGCTGAAACATTGGCCGTAAATGAATACATGATGAATAATAATAAAAAAAAAAAAAAAGAAAAACAGAAAGTTTATGTTTCCTTTACCAAAAATTAACAATAGATGACAATTTCATTTTAAGTTATCTTTATTGGAAAAAGGAACAAACCAGTTCATTTTTCCCACTTGAATGATGTTAAATAGCCAATGAATTTGATCATTTTAGGACCATGCCTAATGCCAAATGGGCACAAGCATCATTAAGGAACAAACATATGAGACTGGAGATGTGAATTCTATTTCTGGCCCTACACAGACATTGTGTGTGATCTTAAGTTTCACAGTTTTCACAGTTGTTAAGATTCTTCAGAGAATATTCATTAAGTATCTTGAATTTTGCAGTTGAAGTTTTGAAAATTTTTTTTTGAAAGTTTTGAAAAAATCAGACAGAAAATAAAATAACCACAGCACATTAAAATATTACAACAAATTGAAATATTCATAAAATATGCTTCAGTAACTTGTGCCAAAACTTTTTCTTTAGCATAAAATTTTCTTTTTATATTTATGGAATATTTTGGTTAATTCATCACTTACCATCTTGTTCAAGAAGACAACAGAAACAATGCCCATTCCAAACTGTATACTGTAACAAGCTTATTCTTCCTATATGTAATACATATGCATATCTGTACTAAAAATATGATAACCTATATTGAAATTTTATTAAGAAAAATATGTAAAAAAAAATTAACTGATGATATTGAGAAAATAAAAAGATGCATATGCAGACGTAATTCTACTCCATATTTTCAATGAATTATGAGAGAATATCTTTAAGGTCCTCTGAATTATTTTTTAAAGTAATATAAAAGCATATTTTCTGCTTTTGTCTTTTTCTGCTAAGACAAATATGCAATACCCTGATACACAATGCCCTGCAGTACCATATACCAAAAAAAAAAAAATCCATTAAAATTACTTGCAGTTTTCAGGTTAAGTATAAAGATGCAGTTATAAATCAAGTATTTTCTGGTATAACTAATTGACTGACTTCTGTGGCTAACAAAGAGTCTTCTCTCTGACTTAATCGAAGGGAGACCGCATTTCAGATTGACAAAAATTAGGTATTAGTCTAAATTATTAGTGGACTTGCAAAATGTTTTGATAAATATAGGCAATTTTGATTCTACTGTAGTGTTTTGAACTATTGTGACAGTGTTAAATAATTAAACATCTGCTTTGTCTCATTCATGAGGAGGTAGAGTTAACAGAACCAGTTGCTTATTGACCTAACTAGCTCTTCTTCTGCACACCTGTATCTGGGAAATTTTAAATTACAGTAGTGGCTACAGCAACGAGCTTATCATATTGAGCTAAAACATAGAAAGGAAAAAAAAAAAAAAAAAGAGAGAGAGAGGGAGAAAAAGAGGACACATTCACACATTCCAGCAAGAGTGAGCATGTAATATATAACACTAAAAGTATGCTGTGTATCTATCCCTAAACTGTATATGTGAAAATGATCTTTCTGTGATCATTTAAATCTGTTCTTAACCTCTGAGTGCTTCTTTTGTCCTTTTCCACCAATCCATGTGTCCCAGAATTTATTCTTACAATTCAAGCCAACATGGAGCCTCTGACAGCTACCGTCTTTCACAATCAACCTGTTTTAGAGTTGGTTCCCCCAGGCCTTTAACTCTGAGGTTTCCTTCCAGCATCATACTGGCCTAACATCCACTGTAGGCAAGATTTCATCTGCGATCCAGTAAGAGCTTTCTGTGCACAGGACAATTTTAAAATCTGATGTAATGCAGTTTTTCCAGAATTATAAGTGGGGAAAGTGGGGAAATAACATTTCTACCTTTGTGTGGGGAACTGGCACTCCTCTCCTTGAAAGGATCAAAGGAAAAAGATATTAGTGTGGTGCTGCTCTTAGGGTGCAAACAGTATTTTGAGAAGTGCATACTTTTGTGAGGGAAGGAAGGAGAAATAAGAAAGAGAAGGAGAAGGAGGAAAGCAGGCAAGCATGGCTTATTTATTATGGGTATGTAAAAACAGTGATGGTAATACTGAAATCAATATCTTCTAAGCTATTAAGGCATGCAGTTTTTGGAGATAAAACCAGTTCAAAGCTGTTGATCAAATAAATGCTGCAACTGACCTAGTTTGAGGAAATTATTGAGAGCCAGATTCTAAGTCCATTAACGGGTTAATAATTTTAGTATGCTATTCTTTTTTGAAAAGGCTTATTTAAATGTTTATCAGTTGTGCAAAGTGGAACAGCACTGGAGATTCGCAAGGGAGAACTGATCATTGCCTATGCATGGAAGCGTTGTAGGAAGATTAAAATAACATTGAGTATATTCTGTAAATGAAGGAGAGAACTAAAAGAAGCCTCCAGAGTCCATTATAAATTTTAATAATACATCAAGGTAATGTAACTGAATAACCGATCTCTGAGGGAAGAAACACAACATTTGGCTAATATTACAATTTAAATTATGAAAACAAAAAGAGCTTTTAGTTAATCTTGTCTTTCTGCTTTTATTCTTGAGGCTCTTTTTTATTTTCCCTGAATCCAAAACACCATGTAAACAAATAAAAGTACGGGAGAAAATAAACAGTTTGGCATCTCAGTAGATTAATTAATGCGCTTCAGCCTTGGCACCAGTAGGCGAAAATTATGTGCATAAATAATATCACTAATTAAAAAGATGCAGATTAACATGCAAATAATGTTAATGAGGATCTGCAATTCCAGAGTGGATTCGCATAACATCAACAATTTAATGGGTTGGAAGGCTTGTGTTTGCATTACATTAATAAATTTCAAAGACCTTGCATAAAAAAGTTCTGTTGGAGCCTCTGTTTCCCACTTGTGAGTTGTAAATTCTGTGGGCAGTAGCAAACGCTCATCGGCAGATGCCAAAGTCATTATCTCAAAGACTGTTGAGATGGTGCCATGTGCCAGTGTGACCAGCTGTTGGGAACTGGGCAGTAGGCACTGCACTGTGCCAATTATTCATATTATTTGGGTAGTCTTGATATTTATTTAAACTGATTAATATTTTGTGCTCTGCATCTTGATCTGGAGGGAAATCATTTTAAGCAAGCAAAGTTTTTTAAAAAATCTTATTAGCCTTTGATGTGTCATGGATGGTTGAATGCATAATGGAATTGATTAAGCAGACATAATTTCTAACCATAGGCAAAAACAATATAAGACGTCTTTAATGATGTCATATAATGTTGAGATTAAATATCACAGGCTTAAACTCCAAATGAATCATAATAACCAACCCAGATTTTACTTAAAAATGAGAACTGTTACAGTGCAGTAGCCTTTTTTTTTTCTTTTGCTTCTGACTAGGGGAATGCTCCTCTGAGGACCCTTCTTACAGAAAGAGCAAAGGTTAAGAAAGATTAGAGCAAACTAATTTTTAAATGCCATGTAACTCTCCATTAATTTCCTTTCCTTTTCTATGATAATCATTACTTATTCCATAGCTGGGCATTATACTGCGGCTTTGAGACACCACAACACACTGGACAAAGCAATTACCTGAAGTAGGACTCTCAGGATACGCCAAAGCTGTCCAAGTGTTTGAACTCCGTCTGAATGATTTAGGAATCAGAGTTGTCTCTCCTGCACCTGGAATAAAGCTGTTACCTATTCCAAAGTTACATATGGATAAAAGGATAAATAGGATAAAGAAATTGGAAGTAAAGCTTCTACCAGCTCAAGTTGTTTCTTAAACATGCATGAGAGATATTTGTCGGGAGTCGCTTCGCCGGCGGGCTGCTGAGGTGACGGTTGCAGCCGCGCCGGTCGCCGGCCGACACTGCGGCCTTCCGCCGGGCGCCCAGCGGCGGGGAGCTCCAACGTGGGCCACCTCAGCGGCGATCGGGCAGCAGGCCGGCGGCTCAGGACTCAGAGGCGGTCCGGGCAATAGGGCGGCGGGTTACCGGCCTAACACCCTGGCTCACACGCACACTCCAGGCATTGCGCACTCACACACCATATGTACAAGAAGATCCACATGCCAGGGCGTGCAGCAACGGTAACCACTTTATTCAGGGGGAGCACAGGCTTATATACAGTAAGGGTGACATATGAGGGATTATGATTGGCCACAGGTTGGCCACCCTGTTGCCTCTCATTGGCCCCCGCGACAGTGGTGTGGCTGGGCGCCCCCCGATTGGAGCACTCTGGATCCCCCTGCTCGCTGGCCCCTGGCCAGTGGCGGGAAAATCCAGGCACCCCATTGGTGGGCGGCAGGGGTGCTATAGGCAACCCTATCCGGGCCAGGGAGCCCCCCTGGCCCCCACCGCAGCACGGGTCACCCAGCGGTCACCCCAGTCAAACCCCATTAGCAGTCCCCCAATAACTATTTACAATATTTACAAAGTGGGTTGCTGGATGACGGTGCTTTCCCGCGCATCATCCAAAGAGGGGTTTGCAGGACACCATCCTGCAACAGATATTAATTAAAATATATACAATGCTGTATTGGTTCTTCTTATGCCTCTCCCAGTTCTATTACTGTCAGCTATGCAAGCTTTGCAAACTGATTTAAAGGTGAATAAAATTTATCTGAGCACTTTGCAAGAGATTAAAAATTTGAAAAGCAACAACAACAAAAATATTTCTAATGCAGCGAAATATCTTCATTTCTAGATTGCAAAAAAAGCTTATACTGTTAAGTTTATAGTAGCTTACCTAAAGTTAATATGGTGTAGTCCAAATACAGATGGATAGGACTGTGGGATGGTACTTGAGCTCTATGACCATGAAGTGGTGAGAAGATTAATTTATTTGATTTATTAGTATATTTTAACTTATTACATGTTGAACTGAATGGGAGAGACTAGATTGGAGAAGGCATGATGGCTGAAGTTTTTCTCAGGACTCTTTTTGGAGTTCTCTTCTCCACGAACACTGGTTTTCATTAAGTATGTAGAGATATTTAAAATATTTAAAAATATTTATTGGAAGTCCTTTTTTTAGTATGTTTGAGATAAGTCAGCACATTCAAGAATTACTGGGGACAGAAGAAGATGAACAGCTGACAGAACAAAGGCATGACTAAGTAATTACTATTTCTTTAGGAAAACAAGTTGGAAGTGTGATCACACTTTGTAGTGATAGTATTATAATGAAAGTACAATTAAATGGGTTACACTGCATTGTGCTTCTTCAAACCTACAGTTACTACTAATTCAGTAGACAGTATAAGTAATAGTAAATATAATAGTTAATAGAGCAGGATTCTAAATGTATATCTTTTAAAGAGACATGAAAAAAAAGTCATAAGTATATGAAATATAGATAAGTATATATTGATAAAAATGACCACACCACCGAACACTTGCTAGTTAACTGCACAAATTAAATATCATAAAAATACACCAATATTCTTAATCTTCAAACAAAATATTTCACGTATAATTTGTAGATATAAGTTATTTTATTTTCAAAATGACTTTCAAACAAGTTAGAATTTTTCAGGTCCAAACTAAAGCATAGAAAGTGTAGTCATGTGGATTGACACAATAGAGAGTATTGATCCTTATATTAGGTTTAAATCTCTAATGCAAAATTATAAAGTAATATTTGTCCACAGAGGGTGTTATATTACTGTTATAGAGTAAAATTAGTGTTTAGAAGGCCTCTTCTATATCTTTGATTAAGAAACAAGTACAGTACTCAACATCAATCAGTATTTATCCAAACTGATATCCTGATTTCAAATAAAATTTTGTTGGATTGTCAAATGATTGTATATATTAGAGACTAGTCAAGTATGACTCAGAATAAGGCTGGGCAGGATCTTGAGTGTGCTGGGAACATAAGCACACTGACATACTTGAGTATTAGGTAAGTTGATTGTTGCGCAAAAAAAAATTTGAAGAATTGTGTCTTCGTTCCAGGGAAAAGAGAAAAAAAAAGCTTTTCATAGCTTGAAAAGTCATTACATTGAGCAGTTGTACTCTTGATTTGTTTCATAGTAGCATAAGGAAATAAATAAAATTCTAAAAATTATCAGTGTCTTCCTTGTCTTCAAAGCCCATATGGTATAATAGCAACTTCTTGGCTACTAATGCATACTGTCACTTTCTGAACAATCTCCATCATCTAATTCTCATAGTCAAAATATTGATGTAATATTCTGATTCCAAAACTTTGATTAAGACATACAAAATAAAACAAGATTCAGTTATATTTCTTCACTTTGAGATGCTATCTTCTCTGCTACACCTATCAGAAGAACAAGTATAGTATTGTTATATTGTCCAGGAAATATGCCTCTACCCTTCCTCAGAAAGACTACATATAAAAGTATGAATAAGACTTAATCTTCATGAAGTATTTTTTCATTAACCTGTCTGTTGACAAGGCCCTAGGATGCTAGGGTTGGAGCCGTAACTGATTTGAAATTATGTTATACAAACTGTATGCTCTGCAGTAACGAGGCACACAGATCTACTTTTTGACTGCTGAAGATTGTAGAACTTTATTTAAGTCTCTTTAGAGTGTGTGAAGAATATTTATTACCCTGAAGATATTTATTTAAATCATTTGTCTATTTCAAGGTTTATCTGCATAACATAGATTGTATTTTTACCTTTTTAAAAAAAATTGGCGTGATTGCTACGTCAGTTTTTGCAACCCTTTGCTAGAGTTGTGCTGATAGCTTTGGTTCTACAACTGACTACATACAGCCTAAGGATAACAGGAGAGTGATCCTTGTGGGGCTTTTTTCTCTCTCTCTTTTTTTCCCCCCCTAGATTTCCACAGTGTTCAAGTGTTTCCAAGAATCTCTTTATTCTTTCAGTGAGGATATTTCTAGTGCATCAAACTACAGACTTCCTACTGACATTAGCTTTTTGGGAGGCAAGGCCAAGTAAGCAGTTGCTAGGAAGGTAAAGAAAGGTGTATTTGGTACCATTTAGGAACTGACCAGAATATCCTGGGGAGACTTTTGGTTGTTCTTGAAGGTTATGTTTAGTTCACTAAATATTACCAGAGTTAGGAAAAGAACCCCACATCTCTAAGAAGCAAATAGGAAAAAAAAGTAGTCAGGAGATCAAGCAAAGCACATTTATATACAACAGGTAGTTCCTAAGTATTTCAAGAGTATAAAATGGTATAATTTCCTCATAAACATGAAAGTCACAGAAAATGCATAACTCTAATTGATATATTTGATTAGGGGTTATAATTCAAATTCATCTATATTCCTCAAGAATAAATCATACCAACATAAGTGGACTTTTTCTATTTTCCTCTTTACTGATATTCACTGTGCCAATGTACAGTTTCCTTAAGTTCTGAGATCAAAAAAGAAAGCTAGTGGGAAAGTTTGCTTCTGCTCATCTACTTTTTCAAAGTATTCAAATAATACTTGGCTATATGTTATATTATTCAAGCTGTGTCTAGCAAAGCACATGGAAATGGAAAAAGAGGAAACCATTTTTCTCCTGATCTTGAGGCAGAGCTGAGTTCAAATGTGATTCAAATATGAATTGAATCATCTAAACACCTTGACTTTACCTAGATAGGACGGACTTCCTTGTGACTGCTGCATTAGTAGATGATTGTTAAATTTCAGATGTCTGTACTCATTCTTCCTCCTGCATTACAAAATTATTCCAGACAGATAAAATAATGATTGAAGAAAGACAGAAAGTTTCTACAATATGGAGATTTTGTGTGAAAGAAATGGTAAATGTGTCAATAGATGTAATGTAGTTGCATAAAAACATTATTCAAACAATTAAAGCATTTATGCATATACTGTGGCCAGCTCTAATCAGATATTGTCCTTCCAGAAAGCAACTTCTGTAATACAGATCCATATCTGAGAATACAATCTGATTCATATGCAGTTACAGCAGATTTAATTATTAAGAATGGAATTGAAACAAAACAAAGATAAAATAATCATAACACTAAATAAATCAAATCTGCAGCCATGTCTTGAATACTACCAATGGCTCTGATCATCAAGTTTCAAAATAGTCTGTGAGAAGCTACAAAGGAGGCAGAAGTACTGTTAAGAAACAAAAAGAAACAAAATAGGAAAGTGAGGTTATGACTAAATTCAGATGTAAGGCTTTTATAACACTGAATGTCATGGTAGTAATTCATAAGTTGTTCACTACTATTCTCCATAAAACATGCAGATATCAAGAAAGTGGTTTTTTTTTATATACTGTATGTAAAGACACAGAGGAGACCTTAGGAAAGAAAACTTGGTTTCTACAAGGTTCTGAACACTGCTAAAGGATAGGTCCATCTCAGCTGGAAAACTTGAGAGTCTAGGTACAAGATCCTGCTTTGAATAATTAGCTTAGTGATTCCTTTAAGTTAGAAGCTTTGCCAGGAGAATTGTACACTTGCCTGGCATGTTGCAGTCTTCAGGAAAGTGTCACTGATCTCTCTCAGAAGCCCCTATGGGATTAAAAAAATACCTTTTCTCTACCCACTATTGTGGTTCTTCTTTTGTCTATATTTTATCCTCAAGGAAGTGTGTTCTCATACATGAGTAGCCTACCCTTGTAATCTTTGTAGCAGTTCAGAGCTCCTTACGGAATCAAATTTCAGTTGTATCTATCAACAGGTATACTAACCTTGCTATACACTCCTTTATACCTTGCTCACTCCTTTAGACGTCATTCCCACTTCCCATGCATTTTTCACTATGGACCAACATTACTCTGTTGTAATTCTTTTCCAGTTGCACTTGTATAAAAATTGGACTACTGCAACAGCAAGTTGGTCCCAGATTTTCATAAGCTATGAAAAAAGCTGTAAAAGCCATGTGCATTCTTCCTGGAATAATACATGCCACAAATTAATGCATGATGTGTGACAAATTAAAAGAGAAATCACTACATCAAACTTCAGAACTTTAGCTTGCTTGCCAGTTGAAGAAGAGAGAGATAGAGAAGTATTCTTTTCATATAAGCTTAACATATGTAGAACTGAAATTCATGTCATGCCACTAGTAGCATAAATATAAGGCTAAAATACTACCACCACTGAACCCCCTTAATCAACTAAGAATCAGATTTTAAGTTTCATGGTCATATTATGGTCATATTATAATTTTATCATCCATAAAACATAATTTTTGGATTTATATAATGTGAAGATCATCACTTACCTATTTATTTTGGTTTGCTGAATGTATTTGCTGCATCACAGTATGATTAAAAACTGGTGGAAATTCACCACATGAAATTGTAATTATTATTAAAATGGGACCATTTATTTTTGTAGCACTTGAGATATTGCCAAGAAACTCAGGACTGTTTCGTACCATTTTTGTACCTTAGGCAATCACTATTTTTCCATTACTTTGTGTTCTAATGTCTGTGTCTGACATTGCTCTTGTAAATTAATTACATTTTTTTCTGATGATGATCTGAAGATTAATTGAAAATATTAATATTTTTAATATCAAAATATGAAATTGCAAAATATTTCACAAAAGACATTGCACCTGTTTTTCCATATTTCAATTCCAAATAGGTACTCACCTTTTTGTGTAGCAGTGTAAGATAGCACAATTTCCTTATATCCAAATTATCTATATGTCATGTATGAATTTGAGGATAGTCATCCACTTCTTAAAAGCACAAGTCTTAAGTAACAGGTAAGGATTGAAAATTCACATCTTCAGGTGAAGGCAGAGGAGCTAATATCTACATTATTACTCACAAGTGCTTGACCAAGAATTCTTGGAAAACTCCAGAGATCTATTCCAGTGCCTTAATAAAAATGTGTGTTTTCCTGCTGTTCCTCCTAACCCCACTTCATCATAATTTAATTCCATCACTGTCTACCTCATCTAAGAGGCACAAGAATAGCTTATTCTTTTCATGTCTATACTTCAAAATATATGAGCATCCATTATATCTCACTTTAGTCCTTTTTTTTTTTATGGACTGAATGATTCTGACACCTCTAATACCCTTGTTCTACATCATCTCAAAAGAAAACCAATATGAAAGTTTCAGAAGGGCACAAAAGATCTTTTTGTATTGCCCAGTCAGAACAATGATGAGACAAAACTTTGCATTTCTAAATCACAGGGACTGCTGTGCTTCAGCAGTTGCCCTGTGATAGACGAGTCTGGGACACAACAGAGCAGCACTTGCCCCCAGGAGAAAGTCAGCAGTTAAGACTAGAAAATGCAACTAAATGAGTCTTATTGATAAAGGCCCCTACTGTTTTGATGAAAACACTGGAGGCTGACAGGTTTTTGTCTGTGGTGACGCTCATACACTTATTCTCATATATTGTATCATTAAGAAACTTGGCTGAATTTTTTCCTTCTTCTCTTCCTTCTTCTCTTCAGAGAAAGATGTCATACCCAAATTTTTTCTTCCCATTACTGTTCCAAACACAAAAAAAAAGAGAACATAAAATTGAATAAAAAATGACATGACTATACAAAGTCAAATAATTGACATCAGGAAATGCTGAAATTAAGGCTCCTGAATAGCAAGTGATAAAATAAGCATAGGAAGTTTCATTTTATGAAGCCTGAGGCCTAAGAGAATACTATCTAATTTGAATAAAAACATAATGTATGCCTCTGGCTTTCCATGGAAAGTATTAGAGGTACTGTGCAGATATTGTCTTACTAATTCATATTAAAGTGAGACTTAAATACTCTTCTTTTCTAAATATGCTCAAAACGACAATAAACAAAGTACAGAATATTAAATGCTATTTGAATGTGTTTATGATAGCTCTTCTAAAAATAAATTGATACAGAAAGAACAATGGATTGCCTAAAAATTTTCTGGTCGTTAAGCACCAGCTGCTTCTTGTGTACTGGTTTCTAGAGTTTATACACCCATGGCATGAGATAATTTTAAAATGTTTTATCTATAGAGAAACTATGTATTCAGGGATGAACTCATTAAATTTGATGACACATTTGCTGCAGAATGAATACTGTCATTCATTTCCAAGGGCAACATGAAAAGAATGAACTAGAGTCTCTCACCAAATACCTGTGTAGCTTTGGGAAATGTTGAACTCAAGAGTTCAAAGGTCACTTTTTCCAACTGCAATTCCAATGCAATTCATAGCTGCCTTATTGTGTCTTGTGCCCTAAAGTCGATGAGATTTAGGGAAGAACTTCCGTCTTTCCTTCATTAAAAGAAAATAAAAACAAAACCAAAAACATAATAGCAGAGATTGCTTGGAAGTCCAGTGTAAGATCTAACTTTTCAACATGATATAATCTCCAGTCTTAGCACTGTGTGCAGATAACTCATAGAGTGAGTGACCCAGGTTTTATTACACTTTCTCTCTCTCACTCTAAATGACATCAGATTATTAATTTATTTAATGTTGCTTTGTGTATAAAATGGCTGAAAAAGTCACTTGTTCACTTGGGCAAACAGCTAATATTTGCAGAAAAAAAATTACTAATATACACATAGGAAAACAAGCTTTTGGAGAGACAGAGGCAACAGAGAATGTGGGAAATACTTGAAGTTACATTTAATTTAGGGACTAGAAACTTTTTTTTCTTTTTAACTCAAGACATATATCACTACTCTTACTCCTAATAAGAATTATTTTGAAACTATAGTACTTGTGCTTCAGTAATACTGTAGGATATTATACTGATCAGCTACTCTGCTTCAGAGGGACCTGGACAGGTTGGAGAGTTGGGCAGAGAAGAACGTCATGAGATTCAACAAGGACAAGTGCAGGTTTCTGCGCTTGGAGAAGAATAACTCCAGGCATCAGGACAGATTAGGGATTGACCTGCTGGAAAGCAGCTCCATGAAGAAGGATCTGGGAGTCCTGGTTGACCATGAGCCAGCAATGCGTCCTCATGGGCAAGAAGGCCAGTGGAATCCTGCCTGCATCAGCCAGTCGAGGGAGGGGAACCTGATCCTCTGCTCAGCTCTGGTGAGGCCACACCTGGAGTATTGTGTGCAGTTCTGGGCTCCCCAGTACAGGAGGGACGTGGAGCTTCTAGAGAGGATCCAGCAGCGAGCAACAAAGTTGTTTAAGGGACTGGAACACCTATCATATGAGGAAAGACTAAGCAAGCTTGACCTGTTTAGCCTAAAGAAAAGATGGAGAGGAGATTTTATTAACGTGTATAAGTACCTGAGGAATGATTGTAGGGGGGTCAAACTCTTCTCAGTGGTGGCTAGTGATAGGACAAGGGGTAATGGATACAAATTGAAACACAAGAAAATCCATCTCCATGTGGGGAAGAACTTCTTTCCTGTGGGGTTGACAGAGCCCTGGAACAGGCTGCCCAGAGAGGTTGTGGATTCTCCCTCTCTGAAGATCTTCCAAACCCTCCTGATTCAGAATAAGTTTTATAATACAGATTGAGGAGATTACATGCAGAATGTCATGATTTATTGACAGTTACTACTAATTCCTGTACAAATTGGCCATTGATGGGAGATTATGTAGTTTCTGATCCGGAAGCTGCATGTACATTTCTTGCTGAATCCAGACAACATTCTTAGCTATGAAAGTCATATACACAAGTGTCAAATATATATATAATATTAACAATGATATTCCTATTTTAGAAATATTTCTTATTTTAAATATTACAACCTGATCTCAACATTTTGAATTCTTTTTTTAATAAATTTCTAATGAGAGAAATCATTCATGTATGAACAAAAGACAAAAATATAATTTATATAAACTTGTAATAATTTTTGTATGATAGGTGTGAAATGCTCATGCATTTCATTTTTATTTTTGAAAAAAAGTCTCTTGGCTATAATTAAGTTTTGATTGGATATCATTACTATATTTTCATGACTATTTTCTAAATCTGTGGTATATCTCATAGGAGGTGCATGGAATTCATGAGAAAACAATATTTTACCACTTATTTTTGTAAGGTGTGTTTTTTAAATTCTCAACATCTCACAAAAATATATCCACTTTGCAGAAGGTTAGATTTCTGTTCTCAGATTCACGACAGTATGAAATTTTACACATCTTATAATATAATGCTTTCATTCTTCCAGACTCTCCTATAGGAAAGTTAGCTAATTAATTAATTAATTATGGAAGGATGAATATAACAAAAGTTACAATTCCTTCAAAATCTAATATCTCAAAAATAATAATAAATAATAAACTGTTTTATTCAGCACAATCTTTATTTAAATTCATAGTGAAATCAAGTAATTCTTACTATTGCTCATAACTTAGTGTGAACTAACATGTAGATCTTTTATGTAACATTTTGTAGAAAATTGTGAAAAAAAGTACATAGAAAAAAAGTGAATGCCAGCTAAAAAAAATAGTTATGGTGGCACTGAGTTTGCCACATTGTTCTCAAGTTCTCAAGTCTTTATATTTTCCTCAATGTATTGCAATATATTTATTATAACATAACAATGAAAACACTGAAAAAATGCTCTTTAGGGACTCACTCCAAACTCTCTTTTAATGAAGTCTATTTTTTAATAGCTATTCTGATTTAATTTATATAACTTAAAAAACACCCTCTTAATCTGCTAGGATGGTGTACTTCATTGTAAATTTTAAACCTGTGATCAGTTAAAATACAAAATAACATGCCTTTGGAAACGGAATTTTTCACTTTTGCATCTACTCAAAATATCTTCACACGTTTTTGAAGTGAAGTGGTATAACAAGTTGAAAAAATGTCAAAATACTACAGAATATAGAATAATGATAATGTAAAGTGCTCCTCATAATGAAAACAGGAAAGAAATAAGGATCTATAAATGACCAAATATCTCTAGGATGAATTTCCTCACAGTTGTCCAGGATTGTGAGGAAAGGAACAATTTGTCTGTGTTTTTACACTTGCTCAACAAAGCTTTTTGTGGTCATTGGAAATAAAATGGCTGACTGAGTCCATTGGTTATCTCCGTAGATCTTTTTTTGTTTCAAACAGGCATCAGTAGAGTGTTACAGAGAGAATAGATACAGATTTCCATCAATAGAAACTCTGCTACCTTTGGTAAGAAGAGCAAAAAAACATGTACTGGCAGGAGCAACAAATCACTGTGTACAGGGAAGCTACAAATTTTGAAGGGAAAACTCTGTATCGCTATTTGCATGCTCATATCATCTTGAGTTAACTTCCTCTCACACCTCCTTCCAAAATAAACAGGGGTCTCATAAATGCAGTTGCACACTACTCTTTGAAGAAGGTGGTCACTTAAGCTAGCTAGTGGATGTGTCTTCACTGATGAGATCTGATGGTGTTGTTCCCATATGATGCTTACTGAAGGAGATTGTACCAGTGTGGCTTTTACCAAAACTCACCCAAGATATAATGGCAGCACTAATCCAACAACAGTTCATGATATCATCTAAAATGGTACATTTGCTTACTGAAAGAAAATCCAGAGACAGTTAATACAGAAGAAAAAGGATAAGAATTACATGTCAGACCTTTCCATAGCTTCTTCACGCAAAAATCCTCCGAAAAAGTAGGAAACAAAAAAAGTTACAAAAAGTGAGAGTATGAAAATTTTAAAACATACTTAACATCAGCTAATTTTCATGCATTGGGCCTGTAAGCCGTAGCAGGAATAGTAAATGCAAAGTCCTAGTAATTTTTAATTTTTAAAGCAAGCAAAGATGGACGGAACTAGAAGTCAAAGACAAAAGACTTGAAATATTAGGAAACAACTTACAAAAAGACATAGAGAAGCTTAAAGCCTGAAGGCCTGTGCAAAATTATGTAAATGAATTTGTAGAGTAAGTTGCATACACAAATATCAGTGAATTCTAACTGAACTATAAGAAAGATCCTAACGGGAAACAACATTTCCTTTGTGTTGTTTGGGATACATTATTATATTCTGAGCACCTCCCTACCATGAAGATAATGACCAACTGGTGGAAGTTCATAAAAGACCAGAATAAAACAGATGAGAAAGAACTCGCTTGTGAGAAAAGACTGAGTCATTAGGGAGATCATATCGTGAATGCACAATTAATCCTGCAGCCAATTTCTGTGATTTTTTTTTTTAAACATTTATGACTTTAAATAGAAACAGGAGGTCTGTGTGAAAAAACTTTCTTTGAAAACTAGTAAGTATTTTTTTTGGCAATTAACTTGGAAAAAAAAAATTTCACATTGCAGGTTACTCATTGAACATGAAATTATACTTCTCATCTGTCTTTTTTTTTTTTAATATGATCTTCTGTTATACCTCTTTATTTTCAACAGTCATAATCAAGTAGTTTTTAAAGTTTTGCTAGGACTGCTGACAGTGAGCAATGTATTTGCTCTGCTAATGTTTCACATCTTAAAATCTCTCCGGGACTTTTTTTAGTTCTTCTTTAAAAGAACTTTCATTTTTTATCATCAGACTTTGGTAAGAGAAATGTACAAGTTGGGAAGGGCTTTTTTGTTTTGCTTTGCTTTTCCATGAAATTAATCCTCACTGACAAAGTTGTAAAATGTGTTAAAAATTCCTCTTTCACCTTGAGTTTTTCAATATTATGTTGACAATGCATCCAAATCATAATCATACATTCAGCAGCAAAGATGACTGTGTCCTTGCATATGTTAGGAAACGCTTTAAATTGTTCTGGTTGTACGAACAAGACAGAAGAGGGGAAAGAGAAGCTCAGAAATGGAGGACTGGCATTAGAAAGTTCTTTGCTGGATGATGTTTTGGTATCTGATGGAGAACTTGTTGCAGGATTTTTTTATTCAGCCAGTTCTCTAATACCTAGCAATACAAAATAAACTGCAACAAAGTATGTAAGAAATGACTATGATTTTAGCTAGGGATAATAGATTTCTATTTTAAAAGGACTGGATTTCTAAGTCACCCATTCCAAAGTGGTTTCTTTATTCTGACCTTGGCAGATAATTATATTTCTCCTGGACACACATATATTGATCCCTATTAATTGCCTATCAGAACGAAGAACACAAATGTGCTATAGGTGGAGGTCAAGAGGCTAGTATCAAGATATGAATATGGGCAGGAAATGGCAGAAAACCGAACAGGTTACCTAAAGCAAGATGGATTGAAGAAAAAAGAGTGATAAAACTGAATGTCCTCACTGGGGAATGTACCTTTCCAGCCTCAAATCTAGTGATAACATTGACCATGTACTTAGGGAAAATAGGTGTTTCTGAAAGAATTTGACAAGTCCAGAACTACCCTCAAGTTCCACTCTACTTTCCTGCTTGCTAGCATACTCCAGCAAACACTTTGAAGGGAGACCATTCATCAGAGGACATTGCTGGTATGCAAAGAAATTTGTCCAGTGCACTATGGTAGTAGATTGAAGACTATTGATACTTTTTAATCTGTGTAGAGAATATGCCTGTTCCTAAATATGGATGTTTTCTCTCTCCCTGTTGATACAGAATACACCTTCTCTCCACCTTCAAGCTGCAGTCTCTACTTTTGCTAGTTAATGCTTATGGGAATTTGCTTACAGTTCATTCTGATTGGACCCTGGGGTGTCACATAGAGATCAATAAAATAAAATTATTCTCTTCTCCTTGTTCTTCCATTCTCATTGGCTTGCTTAATTTCCACATCCTTCTAATAAAAAAGATTAATTCTTCTTCCCTGTGTGACAATCTACCAACTCTATAGTTGATACTAGAGATAAAAGATTGGTTTACATTTTCCAACAGTAAGGGCTGTTATCTACTCACTATGTCAGACTGTTCAGTCTGAAAGTTCATGTAGGGATTGATTAGGATTTTCAGGCAAAAGTCATGTCATCTATTGCTACAACTTCAGGAAGATGAATTATTTGTATACGTGATGAACATAGGAAGATGCTGAACACGGGAAAACAACAGGAACAAGTCTGACCTGAGGACTCTAATTTCAACAAGGGTAGGTACTGCCGCAAATATCATATATTATCTCCTTCACTGTTATGGAATCCTGTATGATTAAAGGGCTAAATTCAGAGCTTGAACCAAACAGAGCTTAAGTTTGCAAAAGAGCTTGTTTTGCCTGGAAATTCAAATCTGATAAGTTTTATCTGTTCATGATGATTACCTAAAATGGCTAATAAAACTTTTAGGAAAATAGATTATAGTCTCTTCTTGAGTGGCTATATTGTTCTGAAGTTTAATAATATTTTTAAGCTTCAGATAACTGGGATTTAACATGAAAAGTATGCAAAAAGTATGAAAACATGACCTTCCCTCAAGGTGCTGACAGAACACAATGAAACACTACAATCTTTTGTGAAAAAGACACAATTCCCTCCAAAAAAGTTTCCAATTTTTATACGTATAATATTAGTGACTATTTCTTTTTTCATCAATGAAAAATCTCTATTATTCGCTTGCATTTTATGGTTCTTTGACTGAATCATTGCTGTCTAATCATTCTCTATCCAAATATGATATTTTTAGAAAATTGTCTGCTAGAAAGTTTATAAATGGTAGTTCAAATCTAAGCTTCTAGAGACATTCATGTTGTATTATGTTTGGCTTATAATGAGCACCTCCTGCTAGATTCAGCAAAAATAAAGTACAACGACCTCTTCAGCTGGACACTTCAGCAGCTGGTCTATAACTTAAACAGAGTTTTGCTTTACACTTTCTAATCTATCCTGAGGATTGAATAGACAACATATAAAAATATGACAGAAGGATGATGGATTATGGGTCATAAGTCTCATTTCAGCCATACAAATAAAATATCATGCTTGTATGTTATGATAATACATATAATGGACAGAAATTAGCAGATGTTGATTGCATTCTAGTGCACACAGCATACCAAAAAACACAGAGGAATATTTAAAAGATTGTAAAGAGACTTTATCATTGGATGACTGCAATGCAGAGTTCAAGTAGCAAAAACACAGAAAAGACAGTTTGATTGTTGTCTGGCTTTGGTTTAATCGCTCCTTTCTGCCAAGTGCGGTCATTAAAGTGTATCAATTGTGTGCATTTTAGTTTAAAGTGAATTGTAATGCTTTTTCTACCTCTTCCTCAGTAATACTTCATAGCTGTCAAACATAACGCTGTGGTAGACTCTTCTCAAAATAAAATTTCAAGACAAACTTAGAAAAAGAGTATAAATGAAACTTTGTTTTTCAGTGACATTAAGAATTATATATATTATCAAATATAACATATAAAAGCATTAATATTTGATTTGGTCAATTGCAACTTTTTAGAACAAGCATTTATACGTAATACATATAGGAATACACTTATATGTAAGAGTTATTTCTTTAAAAAATCAAATGTGAAAGATAGACTTACTTCTTCAAAAGAAATGTCTATGGTTATGTGTGGTTATGTGTGCAGTATGTGTTGAAGTCCTTCTTAACCCTTTTTCTAGACAAATAAAATTTATTTCCAGAAGCCTATGAAATCCTTCTATTTTAGAATTCTGTTGTCATTCACTAAATTTTAATATTGTATATTTTCATCTGGGGCTATGTACAGTAACATTTCTTCATCGTAAAACTCAGACTCACTGACGAAACTAATGGGTGTTAATGAATGGATGAAATTGGTATATATATCTTTTTCTTTAATATCTTTTATGTAGTGTTTTTATGTTTGTATCGAGTCCACTTATTTAGGCTGTCTGTATAAAGATTGTCTGTCATTGTTCATTTAAATGTGGAGTTAGAAAGATAGTCTAAATTCAATTAGATAATTATGAGCAACAGTACATAATAACTTATCTTTTACATGTTACATAGAATTTTGGTATATATTAAATATAATTTCCATTTATTTTACTGAAAGCATAAATATCCTAGGAAAAATGTAGTTTACAAATTATTGCAGTGTAGCGTAAGGATTTAAAATGTTCTTGTTGTTGATTTGGTTGTTTTGCTTCCTTCCTAATCAATGGTAGCAAACACTACTGTGTACTGAGGTGTTAATATCTTCCTAGATTCTAGTTTAGATTTTCTCTTGTTCTTTTTTTTTTTTTTACATCTATGCTCACTGCAGTTTTGACTTATGGCAGGATAAATGCACTTGAGCGAGAAGTCCATGAGCAGTCACTCATTCAGGCCCCTGTAATACAAAGGCTCTTTCTACCAGTTTTCCAACATGATTAAAAACAGAGACAAGGAAATCAGATGCTGTTAGTCCACCTATATTAATTCTTTCTCTACATTCTCTCAGTGCTGAACACACAAAAATAGAATTCTTTGAAGAGTTAACTGTAAAAGGATGGTTATTAACATTGGAGGCTTATTTTAACTCACGTTCACATATTTTGTTTAGACTATTTGTGTCAAACTTCTGAATCATAGAATAACTGGAAGAATCACTTTTAGCATATATACTTTGATTTTGAAAGCCAATTTGAACTTTCTCCCAGTATTCAGAATGAGACACTTGGAACAGGTTGCTGTGCTACTGCCATTCATATCAGATTGAAATCCAAGTTTACACGGATGTTTAAGGTCACATGATATTTCCAAGTTTTAATGCTTTGGGAATACTGCAGATGAAAGCATTTTTGTTATTTCAAGTATATATAAATCACATCCACATATTATAATTTGAACTTTATGACAGATCAGAAGGATTACATAATTTGTCCTTAAATCTGAACACTGATCATGAAAATATTTATGTTGTTTTTCTATTTGCAGACTTAGTTTGTGTCAGAATCATTGCATAAAGGATAGAAATTTGTTATTCATCAGCTTCTTCAACACAGATAAAATAATATATCCAATGAAATTAAGAGGTACGAACATACAAGAATATATAATTCTTTATCCAGTAAGTGGTAAATATGTGGAACTCTTTGCCAGAATAAATTGTCAATATTAAAAGCTTACACGGTTTCAAGATCAGTAGAAAAGTTTTTTGGAAGAGAAATACACTGAGAATTCTTAAATTACACAGCTCAGGATAGCATTCAGGGTAAAAATACTCAAGAATTTAAAGGTTACTCAATAAAAAAGTACATATATCTTTCCTTATCTCTACTCTTCTTTAGACCTTCAGTTTTGGTTTCTGTGTGAGAAAGAATTCTGGTTCACACAGACTTCTGGTATGATCTGTTACAGACATTATTTAAGCAGTTTTTTGCTTCTCATTTAACTTAAACAATTTGGCATACTCTTTTTCTGGAGAGATCTATTCAGAAGAGAGGAATTGTTCAGTTTACAGAATTTCTTCCTTATTGTGCTAATAAGCCAATGCAGGTGGTTTGCTTCTGGAAAAAGCTACAGTATTGTAAGACCCTGTGATAGGCACTCAGACGAAGTATATTCAGACTGGTACTTTGTGCCACTACTCAGAATACCCAGAGTTCTTTTTATTGCATCTGCTTCAAAGTACTTATTTACACAGAGGAAGATAAATGTTGTAAAAACAAACAAACATTACCATGTGTGAATAAAATCATTCTGCAAATACAATTGTGAATTTTTAATGACATATCACTATTTTGTAGAATGCTATAAAACTAAATGGTACTATGAAATTTGTTAACTTTGAATGGCATTTCTAAGAGTGAAACTATTAGAGTTCTGTTTAAATTGCTTGGAATTCCAAATAAACAAAAATCTATTAAAAGTCATAGGCATTCAAAATCTTCCTTAGATTTTAATTCCTTTTTTTTTTTTTGAGTTATTTTTATTAAATAAATCAGGCGCAATGACATGCACTGTGCTGTACTTTGCAGTTGACAATACAGTGCCATCTAAATCAGAACTGTTAAAAAAAAAATTAAACATCTTACTCTACAAGTAATACATAATGTCATATACCTATTTCTAAGAACGCCCATCTTCTATGACCAAAGAGAATAACCTGATTTGAACTAGAAGAACTGAATAGAATTGTTAAACAATCCTTTGCATTTTAAGCAACATTTAATTAGAAACACACTTTAACCACCAAAATGATAAAAATCCTAGAGATTAAAATTTGAGTGTCAATTATCATAAAATTCATCATTGTAATTCTTATTAAAACTCAGTGTTTAGATAGGTAATGATTTTATAATATGGCAATTTGCATAAGGAGCCCTGAGATGGCTTATTATTTCGATCCTACACAATTACAATTCTAGCTCCATACATCAGAGCTCTTAGCAATGTAAAATCACTACGCTAATTAATAAGCCATTTACTGACTGCAGCTAGTTATGGTGGTCCTGCAGCTGACCTTACGGAAGATGAGCCATCTCTGAAGTGCCTGTGTGTAACTACAAACATAATGATGTGCCAGGAGGGAATCATTAAAAATAATTTACACAAGCCTTCATTTACAAGATCTTTTGATAGCATGCTTCCCCGGTGTTTAGATCCACAGCACAACCCCTACCATTTGGAAAGTGCCAAGCAGGAGACTGAACGAGGATACCTAAGTGGTTAATTAAGAGCCATTCGGACGCCACAAGAGCCTCCTGAAAAATCCCTCTGATGTCTGCTGTGTCAAATGTCTCTCACAGGCAAAACCACAAGAGGTAGCTGCCATAGCAGGCTAATTATTGGGGACCAGGAGCAGCTGAGAATGTCCTGTTACCAAGTGCTTGCTGTGAGCACCCAAGCCTGGTACTGGGTAATTTTTTTTTTCCTTCTCATTGGGCTTGAGAGGGACAGTGGAAATAAAATCCTGTGGTAATCAGAAAGGATTGAGTAAGTCATAAAATGTGCAATTATAAATGAAATTATCCACTTACAGTCTTTGATATATTTTATAGCTTTTTACACTTACCTTTAAAAAAAAACGTGTTTTTTAACACTTACATTTTGGAACACTGACCTTCTAAGCAAACAATAACCTACAAAAATTTTGAAGGGGTGAACAACATTCAAGCCATTGAAGATAATTTTTATGACATATGAATAACTTCAAACTACATGAGAACAAACACAAATCATAGAATCATAGAATCATAGAATCATAGAATGGCTAGGGTTGGAAGGGACCTGTAGAGGTCATCTAGTCCAACCCCCCTGCACACGCAGGGTCCCCTAGAGCATGTGGCACAGGGTGATGTCCAGGCAGGTTTTGAAGATCTCCAGAGAAGGAGACTCCACCACCTCTCAGGGCAGCCTGTTCCAGTGCTCTGTCACCCTCACCGTTAAGAAATTCTTCCTCAAGTTCCTGTGGAACTTTTGGTGCCTCAATTTGTGGCCGTTTCCCCTAGTTCTATCACTAGCCACCACTGAGAAGAGGCCAGCTCCCTCCTCCTCACTCCCTTCCTTGAGATATTTATAGACATTGATCAGATCCCCTCTCAGTCTTCTCTTCTCCAGGCTGAAGAGGCCCAGCTCTCTCAGCCTTTCCTCATAGGGCAACACACGTAAAAGAAATATGAACACTCACAAGTGTGCCACTAATTGTACCACAGTCAGGAAAACTAACAAGACTAAACCAGTATGGCACAGTTTACCTCACAGCAGCTTGAAATGAACAGATTAAAAACAAACAATGCATGATTTATCTCTACCTCAGCTTAAGTCCCCATGAAGTGGAGGAACAGAGCTGTCACCCTATGTGACATTTGATTCGTTTAGTGGCATTTGATTGGTTTACTGTTCCACAGGTTTTTCTCTAACCTTCATGGGAGATCTGAGCTCCTTTTGCCAGTTTGTTTATTTCTTATGACCTTTCAGATGAGGAAAAAGCAGTTCACACTCTTAGTGTACAGTTTCCGAACCTGTCTCGTACTTGCTCTCTTGTAACCTGAGGTTATTTCCTGAGGTACATAACACCAGTGTGAAATGGGAAAGCAGCATGATGACACGAATGTATTGCACATGGCAGATTGTAGGATCCTAGTTTCAGCATTTTGACTAAGTGTCAAGATGGGGACTAGGAAGGATTGTTTATTACTAAAGATGGAAGAAGCATTGCTTTGTGTGTGTATGTTTGTAGGTATGTGTATAGGTTTGTAGGTATGTGTATAGGTTTGTAGGGAGGGAGAAAGAAAGAGAAAATGTCTGTAAGCTTGTCGTCATATAAATTATAATGCTAGGATTTACAAGTTTGCATGTGTGATTTTTTTGTATGTGCAACTTTCTTCAGAAGGGTTTTTTTTTCTTTTTTTTCAGAGATGGAAATCACCCTTATATCTGCAGTGATTTCATTTGAGGAGCTTATTTAATCCAATTAAAAATATATTTATATAAATAAATTCTCAAGATTTAGAAAATAAGTCCTCATTTCTTTTAAAATCACATTCCTATGCACATGAAAAAATATTACTCTTTCAATAACTTTACAAAGGCGTGGAAGAAATATCTTTCTTTCTAACACTCTTGGATCATTTTGCATAAGTGTACTGAGAATTTACCTCTCTTCATATTAAATACCTATGCATAAAACAATGTATTAAAGGCAATAATTTGGCTTACTTCTATATTCAGTGGAGACATATAGCTTCACAAGGGATCAAGACAACCACATTACACATTAGTTTTTAGAGAAAGGCAAATCAGTGTCAACCTGGGGCAGGAACAGTGAGTTTAGACCTTTAATTTTTTTAGATGGCTTAAATGTTAGGTTTTTATAGTTGTCTGTAGGCATCGCAAGAACTGTAAACACACTCTACAAAACAGAAGGCCAAGACACAGATGGTGACCCACATTAGAGCTGAGAAGAAGTTGAAGAAGCAGTAATGCAATGAATATATCCTAGATCCTACGGATTTCCAGGCTTGTCTTACTCTAACCTGTTAAGTGCAGCACTCCGTTTATTAGTGGGGGCAAGCACTCAGTTTGTAGTTTCAGCCTTCTGTCTCATAGGAATTGAGTGATGTGAACTTTCATGTCTGTTGTCCTCTACTGAAAACTTATAGCAGTCACTTTCATTTGGGCAATCAACAGCACCAACAGCTTCACAAAGTTTAAATTAGCGATGCTTGTCAAGCATCAATTTATGATGAAGCAGCTAAAGATCTGGTTAAGGAATTGGCATATGCAGTAGTCTTGTAGCACTATTTTTTTAATCTATTCCATTTACTGTGACTGGTGCTCATAGGTACTAAATTTTATATCAAGCAAAATGAGAGATGACACCATACCCATTATATCACAAAGCAGTATCAGCAACCAAAATTTGACCAAATTAGTGATAAGTTTACTGTACTATATATAAATAATTCTGTATCATTGAAGAGTTACAATCTGTGTACTCTTCCTACAACTAAGAGGTACAAATAACGAGAGTGCTGTTAGATACCTGGTAGATAGACCAAAAAATAACACAAAATCAGTAAAACAAACTGCATTTAAATGTGCATTTCTAGTCTTGCAATCAGAGAAGGGAGGGAGAGGTAACATCATATCAACTATTATGAAGTGATTTTTCTATATTTTCTTTATCTATGAGACATGTTTTCTCACATTTTTATGAGAAGTATCTCACAGAGCTAGAAGTTTAAAGACAATTTGAAAATAGATGTGCTTATTGGGTTATTTGTCTCAGTGACAGACCTTTTTGGAGACACTAGGATGGTTAAAAGCTAAATGTCTTGTTTTTCAAAAGACAGCAATCTAGGTCTAGTAGGTCTACCTACTCATAAGAAAAGGGAGAAATAATACAGCATGTGACACTTTTATATAAGAAAAAGAAGTTATTTTACTTTCTTTCCTGTTAATTTTCTGAGTTTTTCTTGTTATCTTTCTTTATATCTTCAACATAAGCATGACAATATATTAACAATGAAAATGAGTGCAATACAAACAAACAAAAAAAAAATACTGTGAAGCAAAGGACACTGAGCTCACAGTTGCAGTGGAATCAGAAAAGAGTTAAAAATGGATAGGTCTCTCTTAATGATATAATATTAACCCCCCAAAATAGAAATTATTTCCATACTTGCATCAACAATCAGGGGAGCTTTTCAAAGGAAAGGAGGAAAACCATGTTTCCAATTTAATGATAGTGATTTTAGTGTTTAAAAAACACTAAAATGTGTCCTAAGTGTCCTTTGCCCTCTAGAGACCACCTCTGCCATCTTTATCATATACATAATCCCACAGGAGATGGAAGAGGTACTCTCGTGAGTGACAAATGTCCCATTAAGGTTTAACTTTGTGCCTAATGCCAGCCTAGATGTTGCTCTGATTAAAGTGAACAACAAAAACTCTTGTCAAGCTGAATGGTGCAAGATGAGACTAGTACTGGTGACTCTTTCTCAATTCCCTTGGATTTTCACACAGTGCAAATCAGGCCTAATATTATCTGCCTTTATCTTCATCCCAGTTTTGTGAAATCTTGTGGAAAATAACCACTGAAATCATTAATATCTCTGCTTGGGAAAGGATTGCAAGACCAGATTTTAACATTTGCCTTGAGTACTGTCCAACACAATTGAGCAATCCCAACATATATAGAGAGATGGAAAGATAACATTGGAATAAAATAAAATGCCTCTTTAAGTGCCTTTTTTTCCCCTCATTTAGGAGGAACTGTATTTCCTGAAGATCAATGGCTATCATTAAAAGAGGATATTTAACTCCACACCTACACACCTTTAGGGAGACAGAAATATCTTTGTACATTATTTTTTTTTCTGTGTGTGTACAGGGAACGTAAAAGTTCATTCTTTTTCTTTTCTCCTCTCCCTGTCTTTTTTTTTTTTTTAAGAAACTCAATTCCATGAAATTAATAGCTAATAAATTTTTAATACTTAAATGAACAGGATTGTTTTTATAAACATACCATATTCTTGCTAGCTTTATTTGATTGTGACAAGCAGCCTTTTATATAATTAATTTTCTGTTCAGTTTTTTTCTAAAGAGGTGGAAATTAAAATTTCTACATTCTACAGTACTATATTTTCATGCTTGCCAACATCCGGAATACATAATATCTCCATCATCTTTGAAAGGTCCTGGATAGCAGGGGAGGTGCTGGAGGACTGGAAGAAAGCCGATGTGTTCAAAAAAGGCAAGAAGGAGGACCCAGGCAACTACAGGCTAGTGAGCCTCACCGCCATCCCTGGAAAGGTGATGGAGCAGCTCATCCTGGCTGTTGTCTCCAGGTACATGGAAGACAAGAAGATGCTCAGGAGTAGCCAGCATGGGTTCACCAATGGGAAAATATGCTTGACTAACGTGATAGCCTTCTATGATGGAGTGACTGGCTGGATAGATGATGGCAGAGCGGTGGATGTCATCTATCTGGACTTCAGCAAAGTTTTTAACACCATCCCTCACAGCATCCTCCTGGGCAAGCTCAAGAAGTGTGAGATAGATGAGTGGACGGTGAGGTGGATTAGAATTTGGCTTGAAGGCAGAGCTCAGAGGTTAGTGACCTGTGGTGCAGAGTCTGGTTGGAGGTCTGTGATTAGCGGTGTCCCCCAGGACATAGTCCTCGGTCCGGTCCTGTTCAACTTATTCATTAATGATCTGGATGAAGGGATGGAGTGCTCCCTCAGCAAGTTTGCTCATAATACAAAATTGAGAGATGTAGCTCATAGCCCTGAGGGCTGCACTGCCATCCAGAGGGATCTGGACAGACTGGACAACTGAGCGGTGAGAAAATTCATGAAGTTCAACAAGGGAAAGTGCAGGGTCCTGCACCTGGAGAGGAATAACTCCAGACACCAGTACACATTCGGGGTTGACTTGCTGGAAAGCAGCTCTGCAGAGAGGGACCTGAGTGTCATGGTGAACAACAAGTTGACCATGAGGCAGCAATGTGCCTTCGTGGCCAAGAGGGCCAATGGGATCTTGGGGTGCATTAAGAAGAGCATTTCCAGCAGGTCGAGGGAGGTGATTCTGTCCCTCTGCCTCAGCCCTGGTGAGACCGCACCTCAAGTACTGTGTGCAGTTCTTGGCTCCCCAGTACAAGAGGGATGTGGAGCTGCTAGAGAGAGTTCATCACAGGGCTACAAATATGATTAGGGGCCTGGAACATCTGCCCTATGAGCAAAGACTGAGAGAGCTGGGCCTGTTCAGCCTGGAGAAGAGAAGGTTGAGAGGGGAACCTGCTCAGTACCTCAAGGGAGGGAGACAGCATATTCTCAGTGATGACCAGCGATAGAACTAGAGAAAACAGCCACAAATTGAGGCATCAGAAGTTCCACTGGAACTTGCGAAAGAATTTCTTAACAGTGAGAGTGACAGAGCCCTGGCACAGGCTGCCCAGAGAGGTGGTGGAGTCTCCTTCTCTGGAGATCTTCRAMACCCGCTTGGACACAATCCTGTGCCACATGCTCTAGGAGACCCTGCGTGTGCAAGGGGGTTGGACTAGGTGGCCTCTAGAGGTGCCTTCCAATCAGGCATTCTATGATTCTATGATCAATGGATTGCCAAAAAAAAACACTTTCTTGAAGAGGGCCATGAAATGCATTTATAATGTGTCCTTGTAATCACAAGCTGAAAAGACTGGTAGCAGAGTTTACACTGACTCTCATTGATTTATTTCATTATCAGATAAAAGAAAACACCCCCATATGAATGATTTTTTAAAGCACATCTAGAATGAAGATATTATACTTTGAGGAGATACAACCTTGCCTATTCTCTCTATCTCTGTTATAGTTTTTGAGGCAACAGGAGTAACTTTTTCATTATTATTTCAAAAATGATTGGAAATTCCCATGTGTACTTTGTAAGAAGTTTATGTGTGCATGTACAGAGTGTATACAATATACAGATTATGATATATGCAGAATATTTGTAGTTCATACAGGAATTAGAACCATTAATGTCTGTGTAAACTGTATATGAAAATAAAAATAATCGTTATATGTTGAGCTAATGGAAGAGAACTGTAGATATCTTTATATGTATTTTCAAAATATTTCTGAAAGTATTGAATCAACTCTCTTTAAAACAATAGTTTTCTAGATAAGGATGATATTGAATGTTTCCCCAGAAAAAGTACTGCTTACTGCCTAGATTAAAACTGGTAAGATTAGTTTACAGTGGCTGCATTTGATACACTTGCAGGATATAATTCAAAAGTCCCCTTTACTGAAAATCTTCCTTTGAAAATAGTATAGTTTCATGTTCCAGTGTTTCCTGAATGACCTATTCAGAAACTAATCAAAAGTTCCAGTCTAACTACACTCCATGTGTAGTCAACAAGTCTTCCTTTTCTGTATTTGATGGAGCTTCATCAGGCTGATGTTTATCAGAAAGACAAATTGTGCAGGTGCTCACTCAGTTGCAATTTATGTAGCAATTTAATAGAGATCTTAAAGGGAAAGTACATGCTATCATATGAATCTATCCTGATGATAGTTCAGCTGAAGTTAGGAATTTTTCTACAAAGAGTGAAATATTAATGATTTAAACAAGTAGTCCTAAAATTAACCAGAAAAAAAAAATTGGTAGATTCTCAGGCAGACCTATATTCTTTGAGTTGCTTTGACTTTTCCATGATGCAGATGGAAAGGTAGCAGAAATATTTGTGTGAAACTTTACTGACAACTAAAGTATATGAAAGTGTGAGACAATTTTATGGTTAATCAGTAAATATGACGTGTTTAGAGTTAAGAATAGTAAGTAACACACTCAATAATGCAGTTACACTAATGAAATATGCTAGATTGTATTTATCTGAAGTAAAAAATAAATTAAAATTATTATTAATAATAATAATAAAAAATCATGTTGTCTCTCCTTAGTATTCTGTGACAGTATAGTCCAGCTAATGTAAATCAGGAATGAAGTGGTCTTGCCAAATCATCATCTGATTTCCCAGTTTTCCTCTCAATCACAGTCACATTCACCCTCATTACTTCATCCCTAGGCACATTCTCATTTGAATATTTTTCTGAATCACATTTACTTACACCTAGTTGCATTTTTGTGTCATATTTCTTCCATTTCTTTATTCCATGGAAACAGCACACTATGATAACTAACATTTTGCCAGAGAACTGTTGATAGCACTCCCTGGTTCAGGACTGACCAATCAGAAGAGCTCTAACAAACCATGAAAATCAATATTCATAGTGCAAGCACTGAGCGAAGAGTATTGCTCTTTTTTATATCTCAGTGATAATAAGGGTAAGAGCTGGAAATAAAAAAATCATAGAATCATAGAATACTTAAACTTGGAAGGGACCTCCAGAGATCATCTAGTCCAACCTCCCTGCACACGCAGGGTCACCTAGAGCATGTGGCACAGGGTGTTGTCCAAGTGAGTGTTGAAGATCTCCATGGAAGGAGACTCCACCACCTCTCTCGGCAACCTGTTCCAGGGCTCTGTCACCCTCACTGTTAAGAAATTCTTTCTCAAGTTCCTGTGGAAGGCAAATCTTTTCCTGATCTTTGTGTTATTATTAGATATACTCTAATTTCTTGTTACTTGCTTTACCCTCTACAGTATGACTGAACAAAGTTTTTTGTCTCATTCCTTTTTAATATCTTATCCACATGACTAACAGCATATAATGCCTTTAGTTGTCCCCTCCTGCTAAACTCAGTGTTATACGTGTATTGTATGCCTATCACTATACACATAAGCAGTGACCAAATTCCTATGAATATGGTAGCTCCATTACGGTTTTTGTATTTTAAGACTGAATGGCAGTATGGAGATTAAATGAATTTTGCCTCCAAAACACAAATTTATCCACATATGCTAACATTTCTGTCAGCTAGGCCTAACATGCTAACTACTATAAAAAAGAAGAAATAATTCCCTTGGGAAAGGCTCATCTCTTGTATGATGCAGAAGTTATTTGGGCATACATTCTTCCCTGTGTTTATATCATCTTCTGTATAGCATCTAATCCAGGTATGGTATCTTGCACTAAAGGAATCTCAATATAAGAAAGGAATTCTCAGATGGATGGTGGATCATCATATCACTCCCCTAGCTCTTGTTCTAGCTTTTGAAGAGAATAAAAGCCCATCTCATAGATACACCAATGCAGTAGAGAAATCTGAAAATATATAGAAAAAGATGAATATAAAAAAACAACCCCTCCTAAAAAAAGATTATTATTACCTACATTTAACATACCCAAGGTATTTCTTGCTTTACTTCTGTGTGGCACTGAGACTTCTAACACAACATCCCTGTACATACTCAAAATATCCTGGATGAAACCTGATAACATATACCTGAATCATCATTTCCAGAACAAAAATAAGGTCAAGGGAGAACAGGAGACAGATATTGCTCCTGGGGAAGTAGAGGTGGTTTTGCTGTTGACAAGGCCTGGAGGCACCTGCAGACCATCAATATTATAAAACATCAGGGGCTGATTACCTTTCTTTGACACTGTAATTGAGAACAGACAAGGATGCCCTTAAGGAGAGGGATATATAGGGGAAAAGCATATAAGCACAATACTTCCATTTTTAGAGAATCCAGCTAGTTTTACAGAGCTGGATTCAGATGTGCAGATCACTGTGAGGATGGTATAACTTCAACCGAGGGACTTTGCTCTGCCTGTAAAGGAGAATTTGCACTCATAATTTCTATTGTATTAGTTATAGTAAATCTGAATAAGTAAATGGCTTTTCTTTTAGGCCTAAGTCAGCAAGCAATACTAGCACTTGTATACAAGAGACAATGTAAGGAATCCCAAGAGTTGTTGAAACTACTGCTGCAAACTCTGATTTTGTAAGACCTTGTGAGATTGCTTCTCATTATTTTTGAATACAGTATGTATTTTGTTGGGAAGCAATGCTGAAGACAGAGGAACAGAGGAAGGGAGCACAGAGACCAAACAAGAACAAGAAAACAATACTTGAATGTCTCATATAGCTGGTGAAACTTACATTGAATTTTCAATTTCAATTGATTTAAATTTTCAATTTCAACTACATTGAATATTTTCATTTAGAATATTAAAATATTTTTAAGTGATGTATTTATACATCTCCAGTTTTCTAAACATGGTTACTGTAGGAAATATAACAATTTTAATTATGTGAACATAAGGGAATAAGTACAGGAGTGATTTATCATGAGTAAGTTTATACTATGAAACTAGTTAATTGCTATTAAGTTCCGAAACCATAAAAAATACTCTCAGCAGGTTCAAAAAGAAAAGTGTTTTTCTATAAAAAAATATTTCAGAAAGTTTTCTCCAGGGCTACTAAATCTGATCCAGATCACTGGCATACTTGATCTCCTCTGAGCTATCAGTAACAATTTGTACTTTCCAAACATAAAAAAATAACCCCCAAATGTCTGAATGCCATTTGCTCAATGAAGAAAGTTTACAATCTGTATATTAGGATTTATAAACCACACTGCAGTTGTATATACATGATACAAAACATTGCATATAGGTGGTGAAAAAATATCGCATGGAGTTTTTAGA